>JZKD02S0668685.1:545491-569619 GCA_000966675.3 Picea glauca | reverse complement strand
AGTGGGCCTTATTTAATAATATAGTGGACCTAGTCCACCTTACATTGAATGACCTCCACTATTATCACTATGGGCCCTCTGGGCCCCCCTACTACCTCTCTAGCTACCTTACAATGGTGCTGCAGGTGTTGAGAGAACACCAGTTGTACGCAAAACTGAGCAAGTGCTCATTTTATCAAAGACAGATTCATTACTTGGTGCACATTATATCTGAAGAAGGAATCGATGTGGATCCTGAAAAGGTAGAGGCCATTCGAGAATGGTCAACGCCAAGGAATGTGGCAGAAGTTAGATCTTTTATGGGTCTAGCAAGCTACTATAGGAGGTTTATAGCCAGATTCTCAAACATAGCTCATTCTATCACTTCCTTACAAAGGAAGGAGAAGAAGTTCCAGTGAACTGAAGAATGTGAGAGCAGCTTCCAACGATTGAAGCAGCTACTAACCAGTGCTCCAATCCTGAAGATTGCAGATCCAAATAAGGATTATGTAGTGTGAATAGATGTGTGTAAGGAGGGGCTTGGAGTAGTTCTCAACCAAGAGGGATTTCTAGTTTGTTATGAGTCTCGAAAGTTGAAGGAGCATGAGAATAATTATGCCACTCATGATTTAGAGCTGGGAGCAATCGTCCATGCATTGAGGAAATGGAGACATCACCTCACAGGAAGGAGATTCGAATTAAGAATAGACCACAATGGTTTGAAGTATTTATTTGATCTGCTGACTTTAAATGCTAGGCAAACTAGATGGATGGAGTTTCTGTGCGAAAATGACTTTGATATCAAGCATATCAAAGGGAAATAAAATAAGATGGTTGATGCACTTAGCAGAAAAGTGCACGAATTACATGCTACAACCATTAGCATGTACAGGACTGAGATGAAAGACAAAATTTTGGAAGCTGCAAATACTGATTTGCAGTACAGAGGTCTTGTAGCAAAGATACAGCAGCGTGAGAGACCACAGACCAAGAAAAGTTACACCTTGGGAACTGATGGTTTACTTCTCTATAAAAACAGAGTGTATGTACCCAATGTCCAAGAATTGAAGCTGGCAATTCTAAAGGAGATGCATAACGTGGCTTATGTTGGACATCCTGGATATCAGAAGATTGTGGCAGTAGTCAAAAGCCATTATTTTTGGTCGGGTTTTAAGAAAAAAATCATTGAATACATCGCCAGATGTATGGAGTGCCAAAAGGTTAAGGCTGAGCATAGGCACCCAGCAGGGTTGTTGCATCCTTTCCCCATTCCTAAGTGGAAGTGGGATGTGGTGACAATGGATTTTATCACCGGACTACCTAGAACAAGAAAGTAGCATGATTCAATCATGGTGGTGGTGGACAAGCTTACTAAAGCTGCCCATTTTATTCCATTGAAAACCACCCACGGGGCAACAGATGTTGTTGATATCTTCTTACAAGAAGTTGCACGCTTCCATGGAATTCCTAAGACAATTGTGTCTGATAGGGACCCGAAATTCACCTCGAATTTCTAGAAAGGATTGTTTAAGGGATTCAGAATGAATCTGAACTTTAGTACAGCGTATCATCCTGAGTCTGATGGTCAGACAGAGAGGGTGAATAGAGTAGTAGAAGACATACTGAGAATGTATGTGATGGATAAACCATCAAGGTGGGAAGACTACCTGCATTTGGTAGAATTTACCTACAATAATGGGTATCAGGCATCGTTGAAGATGAGCCCATTCAAAGCACTTTATGGAAGAAAGTGCAACACTCCAGTGAGTAGGGATAATCCAGTTGACAGAGCAGTAGTTGGGCCTAAACTGCTCAAAGAGATGGAAGACCAAATGATAAGAATTAAACAGAATCTAAAAGCTCTCCAGGATAGGTAGAAAAGTTATGTTGATAGTAACAAAACCCATAGAGAATTCAAAGTGGGTGACCATGTTTTCCTAAAAGTGAAAACTAACAGGAGTTCCTTGAAGCTGGGAAGTTGCGCCAAGTTGGCAGCAAGATTTTGTGGGCCATTTGAGATCCTGGAAAGGATTGGGCTAGTTGCATACATGCTTGCATTACCTGCATCTATGATTGTACATAATCTGTTTCATGTTTCATCACTTAAGAAATATGTACCTGATGTTAATCATGTTATCAATTGGAATGTGATTCAGGTGGAACCAAAAGGTGAACTCGCAAAACACGAAATCGCGATGCACCTAAAAGTTAGGCCAACGATCGCAACCCAGGGTCATATGGAAAGTGGGGCCTAAGAAAGGTAAAGACATGATTGAGCGATGGGTGGCCGAAGTTGCTCGAGGGGATGATCGTGGCCATCAGATTTGAGGCAAATTTGACCATCGATCTAGATGGGCCATTTCATAGGAACGAGCATCGGGATATTTAAATCAAAGGGAGTGAAAACTCCCCAAATGCAAAAACCCAAGATTTCATGTGGATAAGCACGAGGTCATGGCCTGCGATCGCATGGGGCAAAGGAAAAGGAGTTGTGCAAAGGATCAAATAGCCTGAGTTGGTCACAGAGAAGGATTTACGTGGCCTTGAGTTGCCAGAATTGACTCAAAGGAGTTGTGAGCTCGCCTCGAGCATTCATGGGTGCCAGGTCTCATCTTGATCCTAATAAAAGTAGTTAATGAAAATGGGGAAGGTGGTTGAAACCTCGTTTCATCACATAAATGGAAAGAATGGAAAATATGGTCGTGGAGGGTAGACTATCAGCCAAAAGTTCCCTGTCATGGATTTCCTTGTGAAGCCCATATCGATCTGATATTTCGTCTGACAGAAGAATGCAAGTGCATCCTGACAGAAGAGGATGCAGACGCCAAGCCTTTAATACAGTGACCAGAGCATGCTTCTATAGGGAGGAAGTTGCATTGAGTATATATACTCAGTTTTTATATTTTGTAGTGGTAAATTTTAGAGAAAAGATCCTGATTTGTAAAGTTTTAATAAACACTATGTTTCTCTGGTTAATCTTTGTAATCTGAGATTTCTTGTTTAATAACAGTCAACTTTCTTGCTCCCTCTTGTTTTCCTCTGATTCTAAAAGATTTCATGATTGACTGATTCACTTGAATTATTGTGACTGCATTATGATGAAATTTTGATCATAGTGATTTTATAATTTCTTTCATTTCGATTGAGACATGAATTCAAGAAGATCTTGTGTCTTAGTTTTTCCTCCTAGGATATTGGAAGACCTGATTTCTTCGGCAGGCCTCTACATTTTCTTGCCAAAGTCTTCCTCCTACTCACCTTTACCACAACCTATTGACTGAAATTAAACCAAGACCTCACCTACTTGTGCATATCAGTTCAGTTTTTTGAGTTAAGATGATATTTTCTTGAGACTGCACCCATTTGACCCTCTTATAACCAACCTGTGACATAAAAATAATGGGTACTAGGATTATTTCTATCGCAATCCAGAGGTGACTTCTAGTGCTAACATTTATGGCTTTGTTGCTGAGGACAAAATTGAATATTTTCCCTGGGATTGAACAACAAAGATTACTAGTTCTAAAGGTGCAACAGAACTTAGTATATCAAAGATTGCAACTGTGCACTTGACGACTCCACTGTGGTGACTCCACTATTTCAGTTGTGGCTTCTAGAGGCAGACACATGAGGTCTACTCCATAGCTTCCTTTAGCAACACCTGAAGTTGACCCAGAGAAAATTGTCAGAAAGGGAAGGGCCCCTCGAAAACGTACTTATGCTGCTAAATCATGTATTTCTGATGATTTTCACTATCCTCCTTTAGAAACTTCGATATCTACTTCTCATTATTTTATTATACTGTCTGTTGGAGTTTCCCGAAGTTTAAAGTTTGGGAGTGTTCATGTTGAGTTTTCCCCTCCTGGTCTGGGTTTGGAGGGATAAATCCTTGTCACTCCTCTCTCCTCTGAAGTTGTGCCTTCGTCTAGACCCCAGACCTCAGAAGATTTTCCCACTCCGGGTTTTATTACTCCTCTCCTTTTAGAGTTACTGATTTTGCAGAAGGGGAATCCTCTTTTTCTTCAAGCCTTGTAGCCTTTTCTCCAAATATTTTGTTGTTTCTGTTTCCTCTCAGAAGCTCAGTTCCACCCTCCCCTGCTCGAACCCCTTCCCCTCCTAGTTCTCCTCCACCTATCATCCCTATGGCAGGTGACAATCCTCCTAGGAACATAATGGATGCCATAGTGGTTGCAAGATATACCCCTCTAGTCCTACCTAAGCCAATGAATGCTCTCCCTACTGGAGATTACCTAAAGTTTATGCCCAGGTTCATGGGAGAGGAAGACATAACTACCGAAGAACACCTTGATTCCTTCTACAGTTATGTAGACAACCATAATATTGAAAGTGAGGATGTCTGGATGAGAGTCTTTGTCTAGAGCCTTGATGGTGAGGGTAAGAAATGGTTTAGAGGGTTGACCCCTGGATCCATTACTAGGATTGAGGCCCTAGATGATGTTTTCTTAAGGCAATGGGGGGATAAAAAAGACTTTATGTATTATATCACAGAATTTAGTTCCCTGAGGAGAAAAGAGGGAGAAAATGTCTCCGACTTCTCCAAAATATTCAATAAAATGTACAGGAAGATCCCTGCTAAGATAAAGCCTACAGAAGCTTCTGCCAAAATTACTTATGCTAACACTTTTGACCTCGATTTCTACCTCCTGTTGAGATAAATAAAAGCTACTTCCTTGGCTCATATGCAAGATGCATCCCTAGAAGTAGAATCCAATGTATTGGCAATTGACAGACTTAGGAATAAAGACGAAAAAGGGAGAGGGAGGGTTGAGGCCTCAACCTATGGTTCTTCTGCATATCACCCTCAAGTAGATGAATTGACCAAGATGGTGAAGTCCCTGTTTGCAGAAATGGAGAAGATGAAATTCTAAGGGAAGAAAGGTTATAAAAATTTAAAAAATGTTGATAACAAAGCCAGCTTCAGAAGACCAAAAAATGCCCCTCAAATACTCCCGAGAGATCCCAGAAATAGAGAGAGGTATGATCAGAAAATTCAAACACCTCTCCAAAATAACCTAGTTGTTGATGAAGAGAAGAAGGAAGAAGAGCTTGATCTTGAAATCCATTGTCTTGGAGACACCTCCCCATTTTCCCATTTGACTCAATATACATACGAGGAATCTGTCATGAATAGTCAAATAAATGAGATAAGTAAGGGTGACAGGGCCAATAGTAGTCCCAATAAATACAATCCTAGGTCTAAGAAGAAATAAGGGAAGTCTGACATCCCTGATCATCCTTCCAGAGTAGAGAAGCCTGCTAAATATGTAGAAAACTAAAGCAAATAAAAGAAAGCTCAGAACCCCTCACCGATACCCAAAGACCATGTCCTAGAAGTGAGAGAAGTTTTGAAGTCCCTTTCCTCCTTCAACTTTGAGCAGGAAATTCAAAAGATCAGAATCATTATTCCCCTTTCAGAGCTAGTCAAGCATGAAGATTTCAAAAAATCCCTCTCTAAGTTGTTGCAGTTTGATCCATCTTTCCATTCCATAGACTCAGTAAATATTCAACATGAAAAGACATCAGTCATATTAGGTCCTATGGTAGAATATAGAGATGATTCATCCCCTCCCTTCTATACATCACCAAACATAAATGATAAGGTGTTCCATAACTGTTTGATGGATTCAGGGGCATCTCATAATCTTATGCCCAAAATTGTCATGGAAGAACTCGGGTTAGAATTCACAAAGGATTATCATGATTTGTATTCTTTTGATTCAAGGAGAGTGCAATGTCTTGGGTTCATCAAAGATCTAGTTGTGACCTTGTTTCAACTACCCATGAAGAGCGTGGTCATGGATATCGTGGCGACTGATGTTCCCCCCAAGTTTGGCATGCTCTTGTCAAGATCTTGGATAAAAAGACTTGGGGGAACCTTGCAGATGGACCTCACATATGCTACCATTCCAGTGTTTGGAGGGGAGCATAGGATATTGTACAGAGAAGATCAGTTGGCCTACATTATTAGTGATGAAGTAGACCCCACCAATCATCCTATATTTTCACTTGACACTGATTTGGGATCTAGTTTGTTACAACTCATTGATACTCTTGAATCTCCTCTTGAAATCATAAAGAAACCCATTTGTTTTCGTGAAATACCTCCTCCAACTACTTCTGTGTGGAATATTTTTTTCGATCGAGCCTATTTTAGGGAAGGTGTTAGTGTCAGAGTGGTTTTGTGTCACCTTGTCAAGAAGCCATACCTTTGTCCTATAAACTAGAATTTGAAGCTACCAACAATGTGGCAGAGTATGAGGCTCTTGTTTTGGGTTTGAGGGATGGAAAGGACATGGGAATTGAAGAGATAACAGTGTTTGTAGATGTTGATTTGATTGTCCAACATATCAGAAATATTTATCAGGCCAAACACCCTCGACTGAGATCATATAGAAATGAAGTGTGACATATGGTTGACAATTTATTCTCAGCCTTCAACATTTCATTTAGTCCAAGAGAGGAAAATACTATGGTTGACTCTTTGGTCATCTCAATGAGCTACTTCAGGGTCCCACTGCCACCTAAGCTCAGGTATGATGTTCAGATTAGATATAGGCCCTCCATACCGGATAATATCAAGCATTGGAAGTTGTTTGAGGATGATATTGAAATCAAAAGATTTCTTGAGTCGGTTGATGAGTTCTCTACATTACACATTGATTAAGAGCATGATTCCGAAGGTGACCCTTCCCTTGAAGTATTTTTGAATAAAATTTCTAATCACCATATTGTTCAGCTGCCTAGCAACCACATTCCAAAGGGACTAGTTCCTTTAGAAAGATTGTTCGATGGGAATGATGTAGCAGTAAAGTTTAAAGGCCCAACTGAGGATGTTGATGTAGCTAAGTGCAATATTGGCATAGAGGACGATATGAAATTCATCAAGATGTCAAGAATCATGTCAAAGGAGCAGAGGGATGAGTATGATGAGTTATTAAAGGAATTATTTGATGTGTTTTCTTGGGCCTATGAAGAACTCAAAACATATGACACAAACTTCATTGAGAATAAGATCCCATTGAGAGAGGAGGCCAAACCATTTAGGCAGAAATTAAGACAAATGAATCCTATGTTGTTTCATATTATGGAAAGAGAGGTAAAGAAGTTGTTGGACGCCCAAATCATTGTCCCTTTGATATATTTTGAATGGGTAGCCAACCTGGTCCCGGTGAGAAATAAAAATGGAGAAATCAGACTGTGTGTTGACTTCAGAAATCTGAACAGAAACTCTAAGAAGGAAAATTACCCTTTTCCAAAGATGGAACACACATTGCAAAGGGTGACAGGTGCATCCAGAATCTCCATGATTGATGGATTTTTGGGCTACAACCAGATATCTATCCTGCCTAAAGACAGAGAAAAGACAACCTTCACCACTCCTTGGGGCACATTCATGTATGCCGAAATTCCCTTTGGATTGAGGAACACAGGAGAGACCTTCCAACGAGCCATGGACATCACATTAATTGGAGAAAGAGATAAATTTGTGTTCATCTATCTGGATGACATAACACCCTTCTCCAAATATGATAAAGAACATTGTCAACATCTGCAAAAATTCTTCTCGAAATGCATAAGGTTTGGTCTCTCCCTAAATCCCAAGAAGTCTTCATTTTCTATGTAGGAAGGAAAATTGTTGGGACACAATGTATCAACTGAGGGGTTCATGATCGATCCAATCAGGGTGGAAGCTATTCAAGCCTTGTCACTTCCCAGGTCCAAGAAGGAGGTTTAGTCTTTCCTAGGCAAAATTAATTTTCTAAAAAGGTTTGTTTCAAATTTTGTTGAATTGGTGAAACATATCACCTCCATGATTAGGAAAGGGAATGAAGTAAAATGGATTGTTGAGCCCAGAGAATCCTTCAACCAAATCAATAAATAATTGAATGAGGCACCTGTGCTGATCAATCTTGATTACTCCAAAGATTTTTTTATTTTTTCTTTTGATTCTTTTAATATAGTGGCAGTTGTTTTATTGCAGAAAAATGTTGAAGGGTTGGAGCATCCTATTTCATTTTTCAGCAGAGCACTAAGAGATGCAAAGGTAAAATATGACATCATGGAGAAACAAGACTATGCCTTGGTAAGGGATCTCAAAGATTTCAGAGTTTATGTTCTCATTCAAGGGTTATTTCATATGTCCCTTCAACTTCTGTGAAGGACATTCTCATCCAGCATGACATAGATGGACGAAGGAGCAAGTGGATTGCCAAAATCCTTGAATTTGATCTGGAAATAAAGCCCACCAAACTAGTTAAAGGTCAAGGTTTAGACAAGTTGTTGGCTGGATCTAATTGTAAATATTTGGGGGTTAACTTCATCAATGCTTGATAAACAGATCAGTGAGATGAGTTGTTTGATAACAACCCTCATGACAAACCTTCGTTGGTAGGATGCGCCTGGTATAAAGATATTATATGTTTTTTGCGAGAGTTAAGGCCTCCTGACGGTATGGGAAAAATCAAGGCAAGATCTCTTAAGCTCAAAGAAATTAAATATTGCCTTATTGAGTAGGTTTTGTATTGGAAGGACCCTCTGGGAGTGCTTCTGAGATGTTTAGACCCACCAGAGGCCCAAAAGATCATGTTCGATTTCCATAGTGGCCTGTGTGAGAGACATCACTTTTGGAAAACCACTTCCTACAAAATTCTCAAGGCTGGGTACTACTGGCCTACTCTATTCACTGATGTCTATGCGAAAATCAGGGCCTGTATCAAATGTCAGAAATTATCTGGGAAGAAGCAACTCAAGTCTCTGCCATTGTAGTCAGTACTAGCTTCAGGACCCTTTCAATAGTGGGGCCTAGAATTTATTGGGGAAATTTATCTTTCTTCAAGTGGTCAGAACAAATGGATTTTAACTACAACATATTATTTCACCCAGTGGATAGAAGTTATCCCCACAAGGAGCACTTCTCACAAAGTAATCATTGTTTTTCTTGAATATATTATGGCAAGGTTTGGTTGTCTGAACAGAATTGTCACTGATAATGCTACATCCTTCAAGGCTAAACCATTGATCAAGTTATGTGAGAAATTCAGAATTTCATTGATTCACTCTATCCCGTACTGTCCACAAGGCAATGGACTGGCAGGGTCCTCTAACAAAAGCCTGATAAAGATCATCAAAATACTGTTAGAGGACAACAAGAAAGCCTGGGACTCGAAGCTCAAATTTTATCTATGGGCTGATAGAGTGACAACAAAGAGGTCCCTGGGTATCTCTCCTTTCCAACTTGTATATGGGACTGAGGCCATTTTTCCTTCTCACCTCACCCTGCTAGTGTCAAAATTATTTCAGGACTACCAAGGAGAGCCTGACGATATGATCAGAAGAATTCATCAACTGGTAGAAGTCGAGTAGACTAGAGAGCAGGTGATGGACAAAGAGCATGGCTGTTAGTAGAGAATTAAGCAGACTTTCGACAAGAAATTCAAAAAAGAGGACTTCCAGTTGGGAGATCTAGTACTCAAATGGGATGCGCCTAAACAAGAGAAGGGAAAGCATGGTAAATTTCAATCCCTTTGGATAGGTCCCTTCACGATTTCTGAAGCGTTTCCAAACAACACTTATAGATTGCAAAATTTGGAGGGTAACACATTTTTTAGTGGCCCTATAAATGGGCACTTCCTAAAAAAGGTTTTTGTTTAAATATGTAGTTGGCTTCCTACCATTGTAAATATTGTTCATGTTTTATGTTTATTTTGTTTTTAATAGGAGACTCCATAACCCAATGCTAAGGCATTATAAATTCTTGTTCTTGATAGCTTGCAGGGAGAATTCCATCCCCCGTAGAGCCAAATGTTATCACATAAACTTGTCAAGGTCTTGTGAGTCTATGGTTTCTACCTAGGTCTATAATTTTTCCTGTTTCTCCTCTTTTGGCAGACCCAATACTAAGTTTTTCCTCTCGGCTTGTAGTTTTTCTGTTGTTTGTTTCCACCCATTTGATAGACCTGCTTTTCATTGTTGGCTTCTTGAGAAATATCGATCCTAAGATTTTCTGTTTTCTCTAAGGTCGATCACTTTTCTCTTTACCACTATCACTGATCCTTTTGTTTTCCCGAGCCCTCAGCCATTCATGCAAGTAGTCTTCACAGACCACCATCATAAGAACCAAGCGCAACACTTAGAGCAGTATGATATGGACTCAACTCAAGCAAGAGAAGAAAGATCAACTTTCAATGGCGGAGATCCATCAGATGGAGTGAATCGATGGCCATCGAGTGATCGAGATCATACAGTTGCACCAAGTTTAGCCTCAAATAGAGGTCTGAAATCACGAGGCCAACCCTAGCCATTGGTATCAGGAAGGATGCGTGGCGTAGGATCAACATTTTGTTGACTCACAGAATGGAACGATTAAGGGGCAAAGTCATGAGGACTTGTGAAACACAAAGTCGCAAAATAATTTGGTTCATCCATTTCAGAGGGACACGTGTCATCTGATCTGAGGGATCGCTATTTCATGACCCGGGTGGTTTGAGCATGGAGCAAAACGTGAACTCACAAAACACGAAAGTGCAATGCGCCTGAAAGTTAGGCCCACAATCATAGCCCAGATTCATATGGAAAGTGGGGCCTAAGAAAGGTAAGTGCCTGATTTAGCGACAAGCGACCGAATTTGTTCAAGGGGATGATCGTGTCCGTCATATTCAAGGAAAATTTGACCATCAATCTAGATGGGCCATTTCACAGGAATGAGCATAGGGATATTTAAATCAAGGGGAGTGAAAAATATCGAAATGCAAAATCCTGATATTTCATGTGGATAAGAACAAGGTCATGGCCCGCGGTCATGTGGGGAAAAGGAAAAGGAACTGTGAAAAGGATCAAAGCGCCTGAGTTGGTCACAAAGAAGGATTTGCATGGCCTCGAGGTGCCAAAATTGACTCGAAGGAGTTGTGAGCCCACCTGGAGCATTCATTGGTGTCAGGCCTCGTCTTGATCCTAATAAAAGTAGTTAATGAAAATGGGGAAGGTGGTTGAAACCTCGTTTCATCACATAAATGGAAAGCATGGAAAATATGGTCGTGGAGGGCAGACTATGAGCTGAAATTTCCCTGTCATGGATTTCCTTCTGAAGCCCATACCGATCTAATCTTGTGTCTGACAGAAGAATTCAAGTGCAGCCTGACATAAGAGTATGCAGAGGCCAAGCCTTGAATACTGTGACCAGAGCACGCTTATGTAGGGAGAAAGTTGTTTTGAGTATATATACTCAGTTTTAATATTTTGTAATAGTCGATGGTAGAGCAAAGATCTTGATTTGTAAAGTTTTAATGAACACTCTGGTTCTCTAGTTATGCTTTGTAATCTGATATTTCTTGTTTGATGACAGTCATCTTTCTTTCTCCCTCTTGTTTTCCTATGATACTGAAAGAGGTCATGATTGACTGATTCACTTGAATTATTGTGACTGCATTATGATGAAATTTCGATCATAGTGTTGTTATAATTTCTTTCATTTCCTTTGAGACTTGAACTAAAGAAGATCTTGTGTTTAAGTTTTTCCTCCTAGGTTGCTGGAGGACTTGATGTCTTCGACAGACCTCTACATTTTCTTGCCAAAGTTTTCCTCCTACTCACCTTTACCAGAACCTAATGACTGAAATTAAACCAAGAGCTCACCTGCTTGTGCATATTAGTCCAGGTTTATGAGTTAAGATGATATTTTCTTGAGACTGTTCCCATTTGACCCTCTTATAACCAACCCGTGACATAAAACTGATGGGTACTGATGCTTACCTCTGCCGCAATCCAGAGGTGACTTTTGGTGCTAACATTTATCTCATCAGATTCACAAATTTTGTGACAAATTATTTAATAGACATATATCCTAGTTTAATATCATGGAACTCCTTATCCTTTTCATCACAGTATAATTCTATTAAATATTTGTGTTTAAAATATTTATTGAATATTTTCTAGTTCAACTCACAACTCATGATATTATTAATCGTTTTTGTATTCTTCCACCAAATAACATCTTTTCCATTTAGTTGATAGACAACTAACCTAGCCCTCAAGTGTCTTGGGTAATTGTAGATTTGGAAGTATTTACTCATGTTCAAAAGACAATATTTTACTCCTTCCTCGGACTCACCATCAAAACTCGGTGGTCTTGTTTTCTTGAATTCTCCAAGTAATTATTTCTCTTGTCATTTCCTTTTCTTATTTTTGGGTATAATTTGATGTAAATTGCTACTGTCTGAATTATCCTCAATACTTTCTTCATTTAATAATTTTATTTTATCACTTTTTTCTTGGTAATCCTTATGCTTGTGTAACTCTTCATTGGAAAGTTCATTTTTAGCATTACTGGAATTTTTTCCTATATGTTTTATCTATTTCATATCATTCATTTTCCTAAGAAGAATCTCATTTACTCTTCCTATTATTACTAGCCTTGCATAGCTTTTCATTATCTTCCTTGATACTTTGTAATTATACTTTTATGATATGCATAGTTTCCAATAGTCCTATAGAGGTATCTTGAAGTTCCTCACTGTTTAGTTCCACATACATCCATGGTTCACTTGATGTTGATTTACCAGGTTCTTCAACCATGATACTTTGTTATGTCGTAGTGTTTACACTGTGCTCTGATACCATTTGTAACATCATGAAACCTTCAAAAATTTAAAAACAAAAAAAAATTCATTGTCAAAAATATTTCATAAAGTTATAATTAAATCCTTATGGTATAACTTCATTTGTAAGGGATAAACCTCATGAATTACAATTGTACAATGTTATTTATCTAATTTTCATGGTTTTTCCATGGAAGAGTACTTCATTCGAAGTTCTAGTACTAATCGCCACCAACAATTGAAATAAATCCTCTTCACGGGTATACAAAGTTATTGCGCTCTATAATGAAAATAGTCACATCTTATTACACCAATTACTCATACTTTGATTATCTATTTTACATTATAACTCTTAAAATATTATATATATATATATTGTATGTACTTTGTTTTTATTGTAAATTATTTATTACTCTATCATGGTGGATCAAATCCACATACTCTTGTCCAATCAACGTTAACACAACTTTACCATAAGTATAATGTATTGAATCTAGGGTTACCTTTTCATCCATGGCTCTCGACCTTTGGTTCTTATGCGTTTTCAATCAAAATATTTAACATCATACATTTGCTTCTACTCTCATTTATTATATATCAATTTTTCCCGTAGCCATATCTTGTTAAATCGTCATTTAGTCTCAATTGGCATTATGGTAGCTCGAGTTAACAACTAGTTGGAACTTGTCCATGCTTGGCGCCATTAATTTCTCGGTAACTACCTGTGACAGTAACATCTAGTTTTAATGCTGCATGGGAATTTGAAACCCAACTCTAACCCAACCCAACTATACAAGGATTCCTCAAAACCCTTTGGGCAAAGTCTAGTCCTTGAGGACGTTGGAACATGTTCTTGACTCAAAGTGTAAGCCAAATTCATCGTGGGTTGAATATGAAGTTGGATACCATGCCTATGTTTATGAAATCACTATTCATTCTATAAGTATAAGATATTTTCCTTATAGTTTTTAAATTTCGTTTATTCTTGGTGACTTTAAAGAACAAATATGACTTGGTGTTTAATACACCAGTCTCATGATTATACTTATTCATTTAATTGGTTTATTACCAACATCTAGAGTAGTTTTACCTCAATTTTGGTGATGGTCGAGGGTTTTTTTTGATGTAAGGATTATAGTTTTGTTGTTAACTTTGAGTCAAATGACATAGTCGTCGGATCTAGGGTTTCGAAACAAATACCCTGAAATCTTTTAAGCTTCAAACTTTGATAAGAATAAAAAATAAACAAAATACCTTTTATTTTTTATTTTATTGGACATCTTGTTTCCATGTTTAAAATTCATATTATTTCTTTGTATAGACTGGTTACATAATGTATTCATAGGAACACTTTTTCACCTAAATTGTTATATTTTTATTTCCAAGCTACTTCAAAATAGAAACCATTCTTTTATTATCACAATATATTTTCAGTCTATAGATAAATGCACCATTTAAATTATTTTATACTCAATATTGTTTTATTATTTTGTACAACGTCTCTTTGAAAAGAAAGCAATGCTTGGAAAATAAATATAATATATATACCTATGAATATTCTATACTTCTATTGTACATAACCATGGATTCTCATTATCTATGTATAATAAGGTTTTGGCATGAATAGTATTCTACAATTTATTCTATAATGATTTTTCTTCTTCTTTTGTATTGTTTATAAAATATATTTTCTTTTAAAAATATAACATGCTACACTATAGATGTATGAACATTTCTTGTTGCAACAAGACTAATAATAAAAAGAATACATAAAATGTCTATATCTAGTTATACCATCATTGTGGTCTTTATAATTATCTTTTACTGTACTATTTATCATTCGTCAATAAGTATAAAGAAAATAAACATATATGAGCCTGCTTCAAAACTCGAGAAACAAAATGAGTAGAGAACCAATTCCTCCTAAGCATAGACATGAACAACCAATATTACTTGTTCTTGTCACCCCTGAGCCTAAATCATTATTCCATAGGGACTGAAAACTATATAACCTTCTCTAAGTATATCAGAGTTTTATTCTCTCATAACCATCAAACTCAATTTCCTCACAAGTACTTAGCAACATCCTTCCTCCTCTATACTTTTATAAATATCTTACCTAGGTTTTTTTCAAGTTATCTTCATTCCTAACCCTAGGGAATCTTCTTGGCCTAACATTTTTCTAGTTTGTTCCCTCAAATCCCACACCTTTGGGAGTAGGGATCCTCTTGTCCCATAGGCAATAATTACTCTGGTGGGTTTTATCCCTTTCAGTCACCCATGGAATAATGATTTACTCTTTATAACTAGATTCTCTAATCAATTTGTTTCTTGTCAATTAAATATATTAAAAATAATATTTACAAAAACATTCATAATCATCAATGTTTATGATGATATAATTTCAGATAAGTACTTTCCAATATAACTATAAAATTAAAATGTTTAAATGTTTGTAAATTGAGTGACATTAAAATAGATAGATGAAAAGAGAGAAAGGGTGGAGAGTGGGGGAGAAATAAGGAGGGGGATACAATGAGAAAGAGAGGAAGGGTTATATGAAAGGGAGAGAGAGAGAGGAGAGAGAGATAAGGTGTAACGCCCCTAGCCATCAACCCCTGCCAGGTAACGCTACCCAAATACCATGTATTCTACAACTAGATCTGATACCAGTTTGTAACATCCTCGGCCATCAACAGGTCGGGCAACGCCACTACAGAACACACACACACACACACACACACACACACACACACACACACATATAACATGCATTTCTAATGAATTTAAAAAAAATAAAACAGAGTTACTTCCACCATACAGAATCAAATGGAATTGATAGTATTTCCTACATGCAATGCAACACATGATAACATTTCAAGAATCACAGACATGCATAACATACATAATTAAGAACATAAATGATACTTATATTTTAACTGGAGTAAAAACACCAAATGCGTGCAGACCTTCCACGAACCTCCCAACCTTAGACCACACTTATCATCACTCTCAGTAGTACGCCACCCCTGATATGAGACTAAACTCCATTGGCAAAGGGATTCCTAGGCTAGGCAAGGTCAATAGGAAAGTTACACAATTTAAGAGGAAGGATTCTCTCCCAGGAGCCACTTACGCCCACTTCTCACAGACTCTCATTCCCCACATGCTTGTCCTACCCAAGGAGTATACACCTTCACTGTCAGACAGTCCATCGACTGCTCCACCTCCCTTACCTTGGGCTTCAACAACAATCCGGATTGGAATCGCAGAGCTCTGTAGCAGCTATGAGACTCCCTCCAAGAGAACTCACCTCCTCATCACACTCTCTCACCTGGAGAGAGTTGCTCATAGGCCTGGAAACCTTCTTCTTCAATCCACAACCACCTCTCTCACCTACAGAGAGAGTTGCTCACAGGCCTAACAACCTGATTCTTCAACCAAGGGCTTGACAACCCACCTCTTCAAACTACAATAGCTAAGTCGCTTAAGGAAAGGGACGGATCAATAAATTACAAAGGTGCAAAATGGTCAAAGGTTCAACAATTGCGGAAATGGTTGGTTGCGAGCTTTCTCAGTGTGTGAGTGAAATTGTGAGGAGAAAATGGGGTAGACTGGTCTAGCCTATCCAAGATGGTGAAAGCGTGAGAGCCAAAACTCTCTGTGTGAACCCCGTCCATGAGTGCCTGTGTGAGTGCCAATAAAAATAATTTCCCCCTTAAGTATGGATGTGCCTGAGCTGAAACCTGTCACTCATGAAGCATGTTCCTTTCCATTTGGAAGTCATTCCCTCTTCCCAAAGGAACTTAGGATAAAAACATATCCTTCTAATCATATTTTGGAATAATAATAAATTATTATTCCCTTGGACTTAATCCCTTAGGCTAAGCCCATCTTTCCAACCTCTCATCCCCCTCTCCCTTACCCAGGCTAGTGGAGCTTAGTCCCCCATACGCTTCCTTCATGGTCGGTATACATGCAACAATGATTTTATAATAATAATATGAATATTTACATCTGCAAAACAAGCTCCTGGCCTTTAACACCTAGGCTCTCTAGCCTACTAACACATAAGCCTAGCAACTTATAATTTCTCATCTCACCAACCTACTAACACATAAGCATACAAGCTTATAATTTCTCGGATCACCAGCCTACAAAACATGTTTACAATTCATAATACAACTGGGGCTTGTCCTTGGGGTATTGCAATCCCCTCTCCTTATTTTTGCATTGTCCTCAGTGCAACTTATTTACATAGCATCAACAAGATTTTCAAAATCTTCGAAAAGATGCGGGTATTCTTCTCGTATAGCTTCCTCATGCTCACATGTCACGTCCTCGGGACCGTACTAGGTCCACTAGACCTTTAAAAGACTTATGGCTCCATTCTAGAGTTGTTTGCTCTTCTGGTCCAATATGCGCACCAGATGCACTTGCAAGATGCCTTCTTTATCCACCTGAATCACAATCCAATCAATAACATGATTAGCATCAAGTATATGTTTCTTAAGCAATGAAACATGAAAAACATTATGTACATTCATGGATGCAGAAAATGAAATCATGTATGCAATTGGTCCAATCCTTTCTAGGATTTCAAATGTCCCACAATATCTAGTTGCCAACTTGGAACAGTTTCCTAGCTTCAGGGAACTTATGTTGGCTTTCACTTTCAATAAAACATGATCACCCACTTTAAAATCCCTGTGGGTCCTATTCTTATCAGCATAACTTTTTTGCCTATCTTGGGCAACCTTTAAATTCTTCTTAATCTTCAGCATTAGATCTTTCATTTCTTTGAGCATCTCTAGCCCAACCACTGCCCTATCATATGGGTTATCCCAACTTATTGGTGTGTTTCACTTTCTTCCATAAATTTCTTCAAATGGGCTCATCTTCAGGGATGCTTGATACCCATTGTTGTAGGAAAATTCTACCAAGTGTAGGTAGCCTTCCCATTTAGATGATTTGTCCATCACATACATCCTTAGCATATATTCTATCACTTGGTTCACTCTCTCTTTCAGAAACAATTTTCTTGGGAATACTATGCAATCATGCTACTTCCCTCATATAGATATCGACAACATTAGCTTCCTCGTGAGTGGTCTTCAATGGAATAAAATGGGTAGATTTTGTAATCTTATCTACCACCACCATGATGGAATCATGTTGCTTTCTGGTTTTGGGAAATCCTATGATGAAATCCATTGTCACTACTTCCCATTTCCATTCAGGAATGGGAAATGGTTGTAGAAACCCTGTTGTGTTCCTATGTTCATCCTTGACCTTCTGACACTCAATACATCTGGCAATGTTTTTGCAATATCCTTCTTCATGCCTAGCCAAAAGTAATGGTTCTTGACTGTTGCCACCGTTTTCTGATAACCAGGGTGCCCAAAATAAGGCATATTATGGACTTCCTTCAAGATCATTATTCTCAACTCTTGGGAATTAGGTACATAAATTATGTTTTTGTACAAGAGTGTTCCATCAGCTTCCAATTTATAATTTTCCACTTTATGTAGCATCTCACCTTGTTGTAGCTTTGCTACCAATTCCATGTACTGCAAATCTGCATTTTCATCTTCAGGAATTCTTCCTTTAATATCAATTTGATACATGCTAATGGTCGTGGCATGTAGTTCATGCACTCTCCTACTGAGTGCATCAACCAATTTTTTCTTCTCTCCTTTGATATGCTTGATATCAAAGTCATACTCACAAAGAAATTCCAACCATATACTCTACCTAGAATTCAAGGTTGGATTTTCAAACAAATACTTCAGACTGTTATGGCCTGTCCTCTGTTCAAACCTCCTTCCCATGAAGTAGTGCCTCCATTTCTTCAGGGTGTACACTATGGATTCCAACTCCAAATCATGATTTGCATAGTTCTTTTCATGATCCTTCAGCTTTTTGGATTCATAACATATTACAAACCCATTCTGGATAAGGAATCCTCCCAGTCCTTCTTTGCATGCATATTTAAATATTAAAAAATATTCATTTGGATATGCAATCGTCAGGATTGGAGTACTAGTTAACAACTACTTCAATTGCTGGAAGCTTCTCTCACATTCTTCTATCCATTGAAATTTCTTCTCCTTCCTTTGCAAATAAGTGATAGGGTGATATATCCTTGAGAACCCTGCAATGAACCTTCTGTAATAGCCAGCTAGACCCATAAAGGATCTGAATTCTATCACATTCTTTGGTGTTGACCATTCTCTAATGGATTCTATCTTCTCAGGATCCATGACTATCCCATCCTTTGAAATGTTATGTCCCAAATAGTGGATTATGTTTTGATAAAATGAGCACTTGCTCAATTTGGCATACAGTTGGCTCTCTCCTAGAACTTGCAACACCATCCTCAGATGTTGTTCATGCTCTTCCTCCGAATTGGAATACACCAGGATGCAATCCAAAAAGACTATGACAAATTTGTCTAGATATTCTTTGAATACACCATTCATTAGGCACATGAAAACAATGGGTGAATTTGATAACCCAAGTGGCACCACTATGAATTCATAATGACCATACCTTGTTCTAAAGGAAGTCTTTCTGATGTCTTCATCCTTTATCCTTACCCGGTGGTACTCTAACCTAAGATCTATATTTTTTAATATCTTGGCATCCTTCAACTGATCAAAGAGATCATCGATCCTTGGCAAGGGATACTTGTTCTTAATAGTCACTTTATTCGGTTGTCTGAAATCAATGCACAATATCAATGTCCCATATTTCTTTTTCACGAATAGGACCGGGGCACCCCAAGGTAATAAACTTGGGAATATATACCCCTTCTTAAGAATCTCTTCAAGATGCAATTGTAGTTCTTTCAGCTCTAGTGTACTCATTATGTAAGGATTTTTTGACACAAAAGCTTCTCCAGGCATCAGTTTTATAGAGAAATCAATATCTCTCTTCAGGGGTAGTTCGGGTACCTCTTGGAATACATCTTCAAAATATTTTAATACTACATGGCCTTCAATATTTGACACCTTATCCTTAGGTGCTTCTTCCATATGAGCTGCAAATATTTGGAGTCCCTTCCTGTAACCCTTCTTCAACTGCATTGTTGAGATTTCTCTGACAATAACTGCCCTTGGGATTCCCTGTACTTTCCTTAGGTTTCCTTCCTCATCCAGGAAAGTGAATTCCTTGTTAGGACAGTCTAATATGGCATGGTGTTGGTCCAACCAATCCATCCCAATTAAACAGTCATAGGAACATAAAGGTAAGATGTTCAATTCATCCCTTGTGCTCAATCCATTCATGTCCACTATATAGGAATTAACCAACTCAACAAACTTTCTCTTGGATCCTGTAGCCAGATGCACTAACCAATATTTTCCATGTTTGCTTCTTGGAAAATGCAAACTTTCCACCATTCTAGGATCTATATAACTATGACTAGCTCCAGAATCAATTAAAATAGTAATGGTTCGGTTGTTGATCATACCTTCAACTTCAATAATTTGTTATTGAAACTCATCTTGCTTGTTGTCCAGGGATGCATATATCCTTGGTATTCTACTGCTCATGTCCTCCACTGTCTCTTCCTATTGAACATTGTGGACAACTCTCACTTTGTCATTTTTGTGGGGGGGAATATCTGTACCTATGATTTCCTTTACAACCCCAAAATTCCATAGGTGGTTGTCTTGGCATTTTCCCACCTTCTTCATCCTTCTTGGGCTCTCTAAAATCTAGTTGTCCTTGAGGGATATTTCTGAAAAGGGATGGCTTAGTTCCCTTCTTCCTCTGATCCATCTTGATTTTTTTCTTGTCTTCCCAAGCCTTTTGGAGAGTGGGCTTTTCTCTTTGTTTCCCATAGAAGCATTTTTCTCTTCTTATAGTTTCTTCCATAG
Source organism: Picea glauca (assembly GCA_000966675.3). Taxonomy (NCBI): domain Eukaryota; kingdom Viridiplantae; phylum Streptophyta; class Pinopsida; order Pinales; family Pinaceae; genus Picea; species Picea glauca. Next base: position 549,143 of record JZKD02S0668685.1, on the reverse strand, counting down.
TCTTAGGATCATCATATTGGATATTTTCACTGATGGAAGGTGGCAGTCCACTCAGATACCTTTGAATTTTAATAGTCTAATATTTGATGAAAGGAACATACTTCAACAATTCCAAAAACCTTCACTTATATTCATCAATGGTCATGCTACCCATCTTGAGTTCAAATAACTCTTTCATCTTTCTGTCATAGTATCTCTTAGTCAAGTATTTCTTTTTGAAATACCTCTTGAATTCCTTCCAAGTAATAGTTTTCTCTTTAATGCGTTGTACTTGCACAATTTGATCCCACCACATGGATTCCTTTCCTTTCAGTTGATACATTTCAATTCTCCCTTATGCATGAGAGGAGTAATTTTGTAGTTGGAAATATTTCCTCATGCCAAGGAGCCATGTCTCAGCATATTCCTCCTTCTTGTGTTCTCCATCAAATGTAGGAGGATTGATATTGTTCATTTCTCCCTTCAACTCATCCACTCCAGATCTCCTATGATTTCTGGTAGGAGATGGGATTGAACTACAGTGTTCCCTTCTCTTGGAGTTCTCTTGGGAGTGATGATTGTGTCTTCCAATACTTCTTGATCTCCTCTTATCATCAGGGAATCCATGACTTCCTGATTTACTGGAGTCACTCCCCTTATCCAATTTCTCTTCTATCCTTTCTAGACTATGTATCAACTTTATGTTGAATTCTCCCTATTGATCCCTGGCTTTCATGAGCTTCATGTTATCTACTTGGTGGGTCTGGACATATTTATGAAATCTTTCAATGATTTTCATCATGTTTCCCTCCTTATCTATCTCTTCTCCATGTCCATTAGATTTTGATCCTTCAACTCCCAAATGGACATCCATTCATTGAGTTTCATTCTCTGAACTGGAAGCATTATGTGCCTCCTCCATTTCGGTTTGGTTCCAACAATCATTAACTCTACAAACACAATGTGTAGTCAACCTAAATTTTCCAGGCCATTAATCCTTAACAAATTACACAGTATTCATAAACCAATCTGATTCAAATAAAACTTTCAAATTCCATTTTCTGTGATTCTCGATCAATCCAAAATCCCTGCAGATCTTTCCTTTCTGAGTTCCTCTATGTTTTGCAATAATTTCCAAGAACTAGCCCCTTCCTCTTATCCACCAACCCATGCAACCACGGTTCATGGCAAAGAACTAGATCGATAGGCGCTTACTCTATACCTCGGGCCTCTGGCTTCAAAATTTTTCAAAGAACATCTCACAATCTCTCGAAGTTCCGGATTAACAAACTCGTGAAGTAGGGTGGATCAATAGTTCACAACTACCCAACATCTAACAGTTAACACCCACTGTGGAGCTTCAAGCATCTGAGCTCTGGGACTTCAGAGCTTCGAAGTTTTGGAGCTTTAGGACTTTGGGATTCATAAGTTCCATCAACACACCTCACTTCTCTCGAACCATTAATCTCCAAACACATCCATGTCAACTTTGGTGATGTCATTACGTCTTGTCACCTTGGCATTATGAAACTTTTGAAATTTCTTCCTTTCGTTCCCTTATGAACCATTTTTCCAGAGTGTCAAGTCTCTGGACTTCACAACTGGTGCCATGTGTCCACTGGACTGATAGCTTCTGTACTTGAACTAAAACACTGAATAGTCACATCACTTAACACCTTTCAAATTGTGGGGGCATTCATCGACAGTTTGGAGTAACCTTCCTTTTGTCCCGCAATTCTTCTGACGCTGACACGTAACCCCCTGGTAAAACCATGGTTTGGATTGTAGGAATGCCTTGAGAAATTAACTCCCTTGCAACTTGGGTCCCCGTAATGCCCCCTAGTCATCGATCTTGATGTATCATGATCAACGCCAGTATGGGTCCTCCGACCTTTAACTATGTCATGTAACCTGAGGGCCCACATAGCACAACTGACAACATTTTAGGTGGGGGAACATGGCATGTATAGGAGAGGTCCATGTCACCTCCAGGTGATGTCATCATGACTCACCACTTCGGCTCTTCAGGGCTTTGGAGCTTTAGGAGTTCTTTGTCCTTCATACTGCACCATAACTTCCACCCTTGGCTTGATCAAATGGTTGAGTTATTCTTCCATATATACAGTGTAGATCTACTTCAGGGACTTCATTCTTCAGGAGTTTCAACCTCTCCAAAATCATTTTCTCCCGAAGTGATTTCACTCGAAGTCCATAGATTTTCACCACCTATCCTCTCTCTCATATCGACGACACAAATGGATTATGTTACTCCATGGATTTCCAAATGAACTCATGGCTAATTGCCTCACAATGTTTCCAGGTCTGATGGTTGAGAATTGTCCTCCTTCTCCAGAACATATCTTACAACCCATATTACTCTGTGGCCCAATACCACGTCTTTCATGGTTTTATAATACCGCTACACCTCCTAATATTCGTAACATGGCCAAGGTAAGATCCTACCACTTAGGAATGTTCTAAGGTTCAAAATTGGTTCCTCTTGACACAATTTCCACCTGAAACCTTGGTTCTGAACTTGAATTTTGTCCATTTCAACAACAATTCTTTTCGAAACTTTTTATTCAACTTCCACTAACATGTCCCATCCAGTCTCAGTGTTGAAACCTTGGCTCTGGTACCAATTTGTAATTCCCCCAACCATCGACCCTTGTAGGGTAACACTACCCAAATACCTTGTCTTCTACAACTAGCTCTAATACCAATTTGTAATGTCCCCAAACATCAACAGGTTGAGCAACACCACTGCGGAACATATACACACACACACACACACACACACACACACACACACACACACACACATATATATAACATGCATTTATAATGAATTTAAAACAAATAACATAGAGTTACTGCTACCATATAGACTCAAATGGAATTGACAATAATTCCTACATGCAACGAAACACATGATAACATTTCAAGAATCACAGACATGCATAACATACATAATTAAGAACATAAATGATACTTATATATTAACTATAGTAAAACCACCAACTGCGTGCAGACCTTCCATGAACTTCCCAGACTTAGACCACACTACTCATCACTCTCAGCAGTAGGTCACCCTCGAGTTGGGACTAAACTCCACTAGGCAAGGGATTCCTAGGCTAGGCAAGGTCAATAAGAAATTCACATAGTTTAAGAGGAAGGATTCTCTCCCAGGAGCCACTTACGCCCATTGATCACAGTATCTCATTCCTGACATGCATGTCCTACCCCAGGAGTATACACCTTCATTGTCACACAGTCCATCGGCTACTCCACCTCCCTTACCTTGGGCTTTGGCAACATGCAGGAATGAAATTCTCAAAGCTCTGTAGCAGCTAAGGGACTCCCTCTAGGAGAAATCACCTCCTCAACACACTCTCTCACTTGGAGAGAGTTTCTCACAGGCCTGAGAACCTACTTCTTCAATCCACAACAACCTCTCTCACCTAGAGAGAGAGTTTGTCACAGGATTAATGTTAAGAACCAAACCTCAATATAGCATGGAAAAACCTCAGGAAAAGTACTCAACGCCTTGAAACAGATATAATTTCAGATAATAAGCCTCTTCGAGGGGGAAACCTACTTTTACCCCACTTAAATGTTCAAGTACAAGATGATTCAAAATGAAAATGTCTCCTTGGTATATATAGGAGACTAG
>JZKD02S0668685.1:481021-506975 GCA_000966675.3 Picea glauca | reverse complement strand
GTGATGTGGATGTTTGTTTATTACTTAGCCATGCTACCAGACATTTTCCTAAAAAATATGCTCCTCCACTAGTGCTTTTCCTATCATCTATACTATCGGCCCAATCTGCATCAATGTATGCAACTAGATTGAAGTATATATCTTTTGGATACCAAAATCCAAGTTCTAAGGTGCCTTTAAGATATATGAATATTATCTTTATTTCTTTTAAGTGAGTTTCTTTAGGTTTATATTGAAATCTCCCCATGATTCCTACAACCTACATGATGGCAGGTCTTGTTGTTTTTGAATAGAGCATCCTTCCAACCATTGATCTATACATAGTTTGGTCCACTTTTGGTGAGCCATCTTCTAGGCTTAGTTTACATCCAGTGACCATGGGAGTACTCATAGGTTTAATGTATTCCATTTAGAATTTCTTTAGCATTTCCTTGATATATTTGTCTTGGGAAACAAATATTCCTTTTTCTATTTGAGTTACTTGTAAACATAAGAAGAAGGACAGTTCTCCTAACATAGACATTTCAAATTCTTCTTGCATTTTGGTTGTAAAATTTCTTCTTAGTATAGTAAGATTACTTCCAAATATGATTTCATCTACATATACCACCACACTAATCATTTTTTTATCCTCAATTTTGATGTATAAGTCGATGTCAGTAGTCCCTCTCTTATATCCTTTTTTTTGAAGGTACTGATCAAGCCTTGAGAACAAGTCTCTGGGGGCTTGTTTAAGACCATACAGGGCCTTTTTTTATCTTGCACACATAGTCCTAATTTTATGTTAGCATGAATCCTTCTTTTTTCTCAACATATACTTCTTCTTATAGTTTTCCATTAAGGAATGTTGACTTGACATCCATCTGATAGATTTTGAAATTTATGAATCATGAAAATGCCAGGAACATTCTGATGGCCTCAAGTCTTGCTACTAAAGAAAAATTATCTTCAAAATCAATAACTTCCACTTGGGAATATCCTTTGCAAACTAATCTGGATTTGTTCTTTATAATATCCCCATTTTCATTTAGTTTGTTCTTGAATATCTGTTATCACCGTAATTTTTTACAGTTCAAGTCATTCCTAGATGAGTCGTAACTCGTGTGTCAAAGTGTGTGAGGTCAGGAAGAAAATAATGAATGGGTCGAAATAAGCAAGTAGAGGTCTTGGCCCTTGGAGTCAGGAAAGGGTGTAATGATTAGTTATGTGCGACTTGTAAAGGTCACTTTCCTAAAAGATCAAGTCCTGTCAGAAAAGGGGAATTTATGTGCCATAGATCGAGGCAAGTTGTTGGGATAAAGGTCACGTCGAGGGATAGACCAAACATCATCACCTATTATGAAGTCAAAAAAGTTAAAAAATCATGGTGCTCATATCATGTATACTTTTCCACTCTTATCATCTATACGTTTCACACTTCAAAGTGTACTCATTGCACGATTTTACTACACAAATCTTCAACCTGCTTCTAAATTTCTCGTCATCGTGGATTTATCATCCTCTTCCATGATTCCATTCCTGACTTATTCAAGAATAGATACTTGTCACCTTGCATGCCTCTTCTTTACTTTCCGGATTTGTGCATTGTCTGTGGTTTTTTCTGCAAGTCCTGGAGCCTTTCGTTGTGGCAAGATTGATTTCCATCATTCATATTATGAGTCTGTTCATTCAAGTTGCCATGTCTCCTTCATAAATTTTAGTCATTGTTTAAATCCTATTGGAGTTGGATGCAAACTAGCGTATTAGATGATATTTATTTTCGTGGTTATCCTTTCTTCTTTGGATTGTCTTCCTATCAAGCTAAATTTATTTTCACACCTATATTCTTTGTCTCGCAACAAGTCTCCCAGCACCTTGATGCTATGTCAAAATGTTACTTCTTGCTTCCCTACTGTGACGAGCCTCTCATTTCCATTTGTCACTACGTTGATCTCCTGTTGCACCAAAATGTTCCATCATGCCTGGCGGCCGCACAATGGACTCTTGGGTTTGATTTTTCTTGTTGCACAAAGTCTTTGTCACTGCCTTTCCAACAGGTCTCTGCGAAGTACATCATTCTCATTTATCGCACAGAGAGGGTGTTACCGTTCATTATCATGCACACAAAGCAAATACACATTGACATCATGACAATCCCAAAGAATGAGAAAAAAGGTGTGAAGTGACAGGGCTGTGAGGTTTGAGCCCCAAGAAATGGCATTAATCCATGAAGATCCAGAGATGAGGGCATATTTTGAACAAGTTGTATGTATGCGCTCTTGTGAAAAGATCAAAGGCTACAATGCGAAGTTGGATGAACAATTCGCCCTCAAGTTTAATGGGTTCTACGTGACCATTGCGGGAATCACCTTCCTAGTGACGGAGGAAACTCTGTCAGCTCCGACGGAGATCCCTTTACACAGTGAAAAGTGGTTTAAAGGCATGTCTTTAGATGTTTTATGCTATGAATATTTTATCAAGCTGTTATAGCAAGATTTTCCTCACCATTGGTATCTTGCACATAGGGCCTTTTTCCATTTCCCCATGCAGAGTTATCATCCATTTTGGATGAATCCAGAGATAAAAATATACATTTTTCCACATATATGCTCCCTATCAGTTATACAAGATGTGTATGCACTTGTTACTCAACTACAACTTGCATATATCGGGATTTGTGCCAGAAAATACAAAATGAGGTCGGGTTTCCATGTCATGAAAAAATATATCTTATCATTGGCCTTCCATATACTAGAAATGTTCCAACTTGGCCCTTCAGTTGCATTCTGAAGGCTATAAGAGCACAATTTCGAGCTATGGAAAAGAGGAGAAAGCATTCAACTTTGAGAACAAAGTTACTCTGGAGAAATTACTTCATATTAAGTCTGCATCCCTTTGTCCCTCAAGTTTGAACACAATTTTCAGCCCCCAAGCTCTTTCCCTATTGTTGAGAGGAATTCATTGCCTCTTTCCTATGAACTTTCCTTTGGTGGAGGATCGAAGTGGTGGAGACCCAGTTGGAAGGAACTCGGTTTCTTGGTTTCGAACCGTGTCGACACAGAAGTCTGTAATGTTGTCACTTCTGTTGATCGATTATTAATATAAATACTCCTTTCCCATCCTATTGCTATCTTGCAAATATATGATTGCTATCCATGGGCATGTTTGTAATGTTTATTAATGGATTATGCTATCTGATGTGCTAACCCCTTTTATATCATCACTATGTACTCACTCTACTTGTTTGTTGAGAACTTCTTGCAGGTATAAATCTTTGGGTCAAAGTGCTCAACGGTAGAACATCATCAAATGTTGGATCGAGCTAGGCCTCTTTCTTATATTTCACATTGGTCTATATAACATATGTTGGAATCAAGTTGATTTCTACTGTCTATACATGTATGTTGTGGTTTACCCTTTGAAGGAAGGTTTGACAGAGCATACCCATATCACATCAGGTTGCTAATGCACTTTAGAGGGAAAAAACCTTTGAACCTACCTTTATTCTTGCATCGATGCCTAGAAAAAATGGAAGACAACATCCAGGCCGAGGCTGAATAGCCGAGGAAATATTTTTTCCATATGTCATTGATCAAGTTGTTGGTAGTCGAAGAATTGAGATAGCTGGACAAAGATTGGGATTCATTTATAATTTTAGTCGACATCCCCAGGGACCATAAATAATACTTTCCTCTATACACGAGGGAAACACCATTCCACAGTGTAGGGATGAGAATGAAAGAGGCCATGGGAAAAGGAAAGGAAATAGAAGATTCGTCATCCCACCAGCCAACACCTTGGAAAAGAGGGAGGCAGAGGTTGATCAAGAAGCCCGAGGAGACCCAAGCTCCCAATGAACAATGCACCAAGTCTATTGCTGAGAGGTTACTCATGCATGATGTTTGGCTCAAACCTATTGAAGGTTCAAGTAGGGGAATTGGTGAAAGATAGAAAAGGCCAGGCATTGAAAACATGGAGGTTTAGGAGTCATCACTACAGCTGAAGAAAACACATCTCGTTATTTCTGAATTGTATTAGGAAAAAAGAGAATTAATAAGACAGTTGGTAGAAGGGACTATTGAGATGCGAGCATTGCAGATCCAACCAGGGAATGCAAATTGGCTCAAAAGAAAACTGAGAGAGGCACAAGACGTAATCATTCAGTAGCGAGAGGAATAAAGGCTGTCAGAGGAAAGAATTGCATAACACTTCAAGGTATGTAGACCAACCATGGATAATGCATGCATGACTCTCACTAGCACTCAATAAAAGATAAAAGGAAATGCAGTCTTGTGGAGACAAGTGAAGAATCTAAACAGATGGACCTAGTCTCTGAGGAAAACACTCAGAGTTTTAAGTTTGCAGGTGAGGCCAGAGGCATGAGTGAGACAACCCCATTTTGTCTTTTTTGACCATGGCATGGAATCTTTCTCCCCGCATGCCTTGTTTCATTTCGGTAACAAGAAGGCTGATGGGGCACTTGCACGGTGAATATTCATTACGCAGATGTTGCAAACTTACCTATTGAGGAGGAAAAGTGTAAGCGAAAAACACACCAGTTTTGGAAGAGATGCATCGCCTCCCAACCATCATTTCCACTTGGAGTTGCACAAGTGACTGCCAATGGACATCTGGTACACTAAATCGCCACATGCATGCTACAACCAGTGATCATGCAACAACAACCAGAGCCCGTTACACAAGGTGGAAGTGTTTCTGATAGTGCGCTTGATTAATCGGGAACCCCGTATCACAACCTGATGATTGAATCTTACTCATGACTGAATGATTAAGGTGAACACATTGGTTATGTTATGATTGGGTGCAATCGAGCTTCCATTTTTAGTAAACTCTGTTCAAAAGGTCATCTGGGAGGAATTAACAAAATCTGAAATTCCAGGAGACGAGTTTGAGGCATAGAATCCCAAGGGGCATAGTTTCTTCTATATATTGTATCTTTTCAATGTAAGCCAAGTTGGAAAAGTAGTGTTGACATAGGACTCTTGAATGTAATCTTTCAATCTGAATAGAAATAAAAATGCAGAAGCCTCGAAGCTTTGAAGAAAAGATTCTAATTTTGGTGGTTTGATGTATTGTGATATTACCTATGTATGTACTTCCCGTTTCTTGTGAATTCATGTATGTTCTCTTTGTTTAAATTGGAATGTCTGAAAAGTTTAAAATTCATCGCGTGGTACTTTAGTCTCAGCCATTTAAACTCTGAGTTTTATTCTAAGTAAGTTAGAATTCATATTTAATGGTGCTCTGATTTGCTTTATGTAGTTTTTCTTCCGCCATGCACGACGACATTTAAATTGAAATACCATTTCATGTTTATCCTTTATCCTCTCAAAGTTTCATTTACTAGTCATTGATTTCTCTCATTTTCAGGAGGTTGAATCCATAGCCCAAAGTTTTGTATTTAATTTCCATCAAAACTAGAAACATTTCCCAAACACATAAATCTAGCCAACAATCCAAAGTTATTATCTATCAAAGACTAGATCTCAGAGAGAGCCCTCTCTAGATTGGAAAGTCTAGTTTCTAGTCTTAAAGTTGGTATGTAGGTTACTTTTTTCATTTTTTTTCTCAGCCAAACAAATTTATAGAGTGCTAACATCTTGGCATCGTTGTCGGGGATGAAATTGAAAAAACTTTCCTTGGGAAAACGACTAAAGTTGTAGTTTTGACCCATGTGGGTCAGAAGCCTATATTGGTTGAAAATTATTTTACCTTGGAAACTCCAATAAATGAGACCAGTAGCATAGAGTAGTAAGAATCATAAATCCTGTCTCTAAAGAAAGTTTATACCAGAGCGAACCCTAATCCAAAACCTATATTGTCCATGTCTCATCCTAAAAAAATTTTGCGTAGAGGAAAGGAAAGTATACCAAACCCGTTATATTACCTGGAAAATAACCTTTATTTACCAAAAGACGGAGTACAAAGCATCGACGAACTTGAATTCAATATACTATTTGAACAAACATTATTCAGGTCCAAATCAGAATCTTATTTGAATCAAATAGTTTTTGATGAGAAAAAGTTCCAATCTGTGATACCAACTAACCCCCCGTGAAATTACATAATCCCCACTCAAAAAATCCATCTATTTTGAAACCCTCCTAGATTCATGGATGCCAGATTCTCCCCTCTTTCCTTACCAACCCAATTACATGATTTCCCCCAGAATTATAATCATAGGATAAAATTATATGATGCCGAAGGAAATACTTCTTCCCAAAAACACTTGGATTGGTTTAATGATTTTGTTGACGTGAAAGAGGTTGATCATGAGCATACAAAAATGAGACTTTTTGCACAAAGTCTTTCAGTGCAGGTTACGAAGTGGTTCAAGGCCCTTCAAGCAATGAGCATCCCTAACCTTGCATCTTTTGAAACGTTTCTTTTTTCCATATGGGGTGATAAAAAGAATCCTGTGCAATTACTAACTCGGTACAACAATATAAAAATATCACCAGAGGAAACAATGCAATAGTTCTCGGGTAGATTCATGAAGGTTTATAACTCAATCCCCACGGAAGTCAAATTGCCTCCTGAAGCTTCCCAACTTCGATACGCGGATTCTTTTGACAATGAATTTTCCTTGTTGTTAAGAGAAATAATATTTAATACCTTCGGCGCTATGATGAGAGATTCAATTGAAGTTGAAGTAAATATGATGGCGTCGGGGAAGATCAAATTTTTTTTTGACAGAAATGGGAAGAATCCCCAAGGGGATGCACAACCCTCATCAAACGAAAAATTAGACTTGATGATGAAGACTATGGAAAGGATGTCCGTGGAGAACAAGCCTGCCACTAGGGAGAAAAATAGTTTCCATCCTAGACATAAAAATTTTAGAAGATCTCTAGCTCTGCGGATCAGGAAAATGGACTAGTGAGATCAAGGTGATAAGCAAATAAGACCTTTCCAAAAAAACCACGTAAATGTAGATTTTGATCAAATGATCCAAGACCAGATGCATTGTTGTGATGACACAGATACATACATGTTCTTAACAAAAGGAGAGAATGATCAATTTATGTATGCCAATGATGGGTTTATGTTGGAGAATGATGATACATTGTCTTTGAAAACAAAGGAGTTTAGGAAGGGGTACCACAATGCAATTATGTAGTTTCAGAAGAAGTATAACCTCAGAAGTAAAAAGATGCCTGCAGAGCTTCCGAAGACAAATCCCATAAGGGAACCCTAGGTGAACACTCCTTCAAGACAACCAAAGAAATATAATTCAACAAGGGATGTGATGTAGAAAGGAAAATCAAAGGAAGAATCACTAAAGAAATCACCTGAGGTAATAAAGGAAACAATTGTCAAAGAGGTAGAAAAATCTCCTCCTCCTTTTAATTTTGAAAGCGAAATGGACAAAATCAAAATCTTTGTTCTTTTAATGAGCTAATGAAGAAGGGAGAGTATCAAAATATTTGTTCCATCTTGTTTGGCCCACGCGTAGAAGAAAGTGGTGATGTTGACGATGTTCATCCTTTCTATGTCAATGTTAAAATTCATGACATGAACTTACACAATGCCATGTTAGATTATTATGCATCGTATAATATCATGCCCAAGGTGGTCATGAACGAGTTAGGCTTGGACATTACAATACCTTATAAATATATTTTCTCTTTTGACTCCAGAAAGGTGAAATTCTTGGCTTTGATCAAAGACTTGGTCATGTCATTATCTCAAATTCCATCTAAGAATCTGGTCATGGATGTGGTGGTTGTCAGCATTCCTCCAAAACTCGGCATGTTGTTATCTAGATTGTGGGCCGCAAAATTAAAGGGAACCTTGCAGATGGACATGTCTTATCTACTCTATCGACACCGAACCGAAAAATCATCCTATCTACTTTGTTGACACCGAACTGAACAATCATCCTACCTACTCTGTCGACACTGAAGTCGCCTCCTTTATTTTTTATAACAACTTGATTTTTTAAGAGTGGGAGCCAACAACTATCATGGTTGTCAAAGACAAGGCTGAGCATCGAACAAAGGAAATTGCATATTAGAGAAACCACACAAAAAATGAAATGTGGAACATGATCTTTGATGGAGCAATCAACAGGGAAGGAGCCAGAGCTAGTTTGTGGATTAAACCTCCCAAAGTGGGTACAAAACTCTGTTCTTACAAACTCACTTTTGATTGTACAAATAATATGGACAAATATGAGGCACTGATTTTGGGTTTGAGAAATTTAAAGGAATTGGGTGCTAAAAGGATAACTATGCATGGATATTATGATCTCATTATAAATCAGGTAAAGGGTATATATGAGTCCAATCATCCTAGATTGAGAGCATATATAAATTTAGTGTTGGATCTCCTTGAAGAGTTTTTCAGAGTACAATTTTTTTGTGATTCCTCCTAGGGGAAAAAATCAAATAGAAGATGCTCTGGAGACTTTGGATTTGGTATTCAAAATTCCAATTTTTCCTAATAAGAAGTATGATATTGAAGTCACACACAGGCCCACAGTACCTGATAACATTAAAAACTAGTAAGTGTTTGAAGATGATAAACAGGTAGAGAGATTCCTCCAAATGAGTGGTGAGTTCGCTAACATGAATATTGATGATGAGTGTTGTTATGAAAAAGATGAAGGCACAACTGTGTTCAACAACAATGACCCCTTTCAGAATTAGATAGAGGGAAGGGATATAATGTAGCTAAAAAACAACATTATCCCCAAAGGCTTGGTCTCATTAGAAAAGTTTTTTGATGAAAATGATGTAGCCAAAAATCCTAGAATCACTGCAAATGACGCATATATAGAGGATTGAAAGATCATTACTCAAGATAATCCTAATATTATCAGACTGTCAAAAATGCTCAATCCATAAATCAAACAGAGGTATATCATCCTCATCAAATACTTCCCTGATGTTTTTGAATGGAGTTATGAAGACTTGAAGATCTATGACACTTGAGTAATTCAACATGTAATCCCCATCAAGGAGGATCAGAAACCTTTCAAGAAAGAGTTGAGACGAATCAACCCTCTGTTGTTTCCACTAATTGAAAAGGATTCAAAGAAACTGTTTGATGCCAAAATTATTGTGTCCTTAAGATTCCCAAAGTGGGTGGCTAACCTTGTGCCTGTTAGAAAGAAAAGTGGTGAAATAGGATTGTGTGTGGACTTTCAGAATCTAAAATGGATTACATCCTGTAGAAGGTGGTCTGATCCTAGAAAATGTCGATGCTTGATAGTTTTTCTAGTTAAAACCAGATCATGGTGCACCTGGATGACTGGGAGAAGACAACCTTTACAACACCTTGGGGTATGCTCATGTAAAAAAAATTCCTTTTGGTCTTATGAACGTTTGAGCAACTTTCCAAAGGGCCATGGATATATCCTTTGCCGACGAGAAAGATAAGTTTATCGTAATTTACTTGGATGATATCACAGTGTTTTGGGATTCCGATGAACAACATATTAAACATCTAAAGAAGGTTTTCCATAAATGTAGAAAGTTTGGCATCTCATTAAATTCAAAAAAATCAAACTTCGGAATGCAAGAAAGAAAATTTCTTGGACACATAATCTCAAAGGAAGGAATAAAGATAGACCCTAGTAGAGTGGAAGGGATTCTTAAGATCCACACTCCCAGGAGAAAAAAAGAGGTGCAATCCTTCTCAGGAAAGGTAAATTTTATGAGAAGGTTCATTCCCAACTTGGCTGAGATTATAAAGCACATCAAAAATATGCTCAAGAAAGGTAATGAAATAAAATGGACTTCTGAATATAGGAAGTCATTCGAAGATATTAAGGTGGCCTTGAACAAAGCTCGAGTGTTTTCCAACCCAAATTTTGGGAAGGACTTTATCTTATTATCCTTTACCTCATAACACACCATCGATGATGTTCTGTTACACAAGGATGAGAAAACATTTGAGAAGCCCATAGCCTATTTCAGCAGGACATTGAGAGACTCCCCACTAAGGTATGATATCATGGAAAAATAATACTATGCCTTGGTGAAGGCCCTCAAAGAATCTAGAACTTATATATTGCACTCCCTCTTCATCACTTATGTGCCTAGAAATTTAGTTAAGGATATCTTGACTCAGCCTGATCCTGAAGGGAGAAGGGGAAAATGGATCACATTAATGTTGGAATATGACCTTGGAATCAAGCCTACAAAGTTGATTAAAGGTCAAAGGATCACAAAATTAATGGCGCAGTTGAATTGTGATGTTTTGGGAATAAATTTCATGGCTAATCTATCGAAGAATCCACAAGAAGAAACGATCCCGCAGGTGTCTCATAAGTTCATCGATTCACCTTGGTATGTTGAAATTATTTACATGTTAAGGAATTTGCAAGCTCCTTCAGGGTTAAGAAAAACCAAAGACAGATTTTTGAAGTTGAAAGAAACTAAGTTTTGCATCCTAGACACTTATCTATATTAGAAGGATCTAGGTGGGATCTTGCTAAAATGTTTACTAGAGGATGATACAAAAAGGAATATCAAGGACTTTCACAAAGGAGACTGCGGGGGGAATCATTATTGGAAGACCACTGTGCAAAAAATCTTGAGGGTGAGATTCTATTGGCCCAGTATTTTTGCGGATGTATATAAGGAATTTTCTAGTTTCCACGAATTCTAGATATTCGATGGGAAAAAAAAGTTGCAGCCCCTACCTTTAAATCCTATCTCGGTTGAAGCATCATTTATGGAATGGGTTCTAGATTTTATAGGAGAAATTCAGCTGCCATATTCATCTCAGCATAGATGGATACTTGCAGCCACAAACTAATTCACCAAATGGATTGAAGCAGTCTCCACATGGCAAGATACTGACACAATTATCATTCAGTTTTTAGAGAATAATATCTTGTCTAGATTCGGTTGCCCAGTCAAGATTATCACTGAAAATGAAACGAAGTTCAAGTCTAAGAAGATGGAGAAGTTCTTCAGTCACTACAACATAACTCTGGGACATTCCACAACTTATTACCCATAGGGTAATGGATTGGCAAAGTCATCTAACAAAATTTTAACTAGGATTATTAAGAAACTTCTGCAAGACAACGAGAAGGTTTGGCACAAAAATATTATCTATGCATTATGGGCCGATAGAATAACCACCAAAAATTCCATCTCTACATCACCTTTCCAAATTGTATATTGTGCAGAGGATGTTTTCCCCACCTCATTGGGATTGTCAGTAAGGAGAATGTTGCAAGAGAAAGAGGCCGAGTCGAACAATGCTCGAAGAAGAATAAACCAATTGGTCCATGTGCAAAAAATGAGGGAACATGTCTTCAACAAATCATAGCTTCACCAAGACAGAATGAAAATAATTTTTGACAAACACACTAAAGAGGAGGATTTCAAAGTGGATGATTTGGTATTGAAATGGGACGCAAGGAATGAAGACAAAAGGAAGCATGCAAAGTTTGATCATATTTGCATGGGGCCATTCAGGAATTCTGCTTATCATGGGAAAAATGCTTATTTGCTACAAGAGCTTAATGGAGAGCTCACTGGTGGGGGGGCTGTGAATGGAAGGTTTGTCAAATATTATTTGGTTTAGAAAGGTTTTTAAGTCTTTCATGTCATTGTAAATAACCATTTTTATTTTCAAAGAAAGTGTTTCGATTCAGTAGTTAGTAGAAAATTGAATCCCAAAGTGAAGGCCCTAAGTTTATGCTGAGTTTGGTCGTAACTGTGTCAAGAAGGTCTAGGATGAGTCTTTTTCGTCATTTTTAGAGTCTGTAAATCAAATAAATCCCAATGGTTAGGCACCTAGTTTGTTGTTATTTTCCACCTCACTGAAAGGATAACATCCCCATTGGAGATAGTTGTTAGCACTGTAATTTTTTACAGTTACAGTCGGTCCTAGATGAGTCGTAAGTTGTGTGTCAAAGCGTGTGAGGTTAGGAAGCGAATAACGAATGGGTCGAAATCAGCAAGTAGCGGGTCTAGCCCTTGGAATCAGGAAAGAGAATAATTATTAGTTATGTGGGACTTGTAAAGGTCACTTTCCCAAAATATTGAGTCCTGTCAGAAAAGGGGAATTTATGTGCCAGAGATCGAGGCAATTTGTTGGGATAAAGGTCACGTCGAGGGATATAACGAACATCATCACCTAATTATGAAGTCAGAAAGGTAAAAAATCACGGCACTCATATCATGTATACTCTACCACTCTTATCATCTGTACTTTTCAAACTTCAAAGTGTACTCATCGCACGAGTTTACTATACAAATATTCAACCTGCTTCTAAATTTCTCATCGCCATGGATTTATCATTCTGTCGTTATTCCATTCCTTACCTGTTCAAGCATAAATATTGGTCACCCTGCATGCCTCCTCTTTACTTTCTGGATTTGTAAGTTATCTGTGGCTTTTTTGCAAGTTTTGGAGCCTTTCGCTGTGGGAAGATTGATTGCCATCACTCATATTATGAATCTGTTCATTCAAGTTGACATGTCTCCTTCATCATTTTTATTAATTGTTTAAATCCTGTTAGAGTTCGCTGCAAGCTAGCATATTGGACGATATTTATTTTCACGGTCATCCTTTCTTCTTTGGATTTTCTTCCTGTAGCATTGAATTTCTTTCCATGCCTATATTCTCTATCTTGCGACAAGTCTCCCAGCACCTTAACGCTACGTCGAAATTTTCTGTCGTTCTTCCATACTTTGACAAGCCTCTCATTGTCGTTTGTCACCACGTCAATCTCTTGCTATGCCAAAATTTTCCATCGCACCTTGCGGCCGCACAATAGACTCATAGGGTTGATTTTTCTTGTCGCGCAAAGTCTTTGTCAATGCCTTTCCGACAAGTCTCTGCGAAGTACATCATTCTCATTTTCTGTGTAGAGAGAGTGTTACTGTTCATTACCACGTGTGCGGAGAAAATACACATTGACATCATGAAAACATCCCAGAGCATAAGAAAGAAGGCGTGAGCTGGCAGGGATGTGAGTTCTGATCCCCAAAACCTGGAATTAATCAACGAAGATCAGAAGATAAGGGCATATTTTTTTATTTTTTTTTTTTTATTATTATTTTTTTTATGCTGGCAAAATCGACAACTGGGCCGGTCTCGTACTCGCGTGACATGGGGTCGATTCCAACCTCTACCACTATAACCTCCAGGTGCCATACGTATGCCCCTTCTGCAGGCACGGGTAAGTCGGGGGGATTTGAACTTGAAACCTCATCGTACATAACACGCTATATCACGGCACTTGCCAATTGAGCTGCCCCCCGGGGGCTGATAAGGGCATATTTTTAACAAGTAGGATGTATGATCTTTTTTGAAAAGATCAAAGGGTAGAATGTGAAGCTGGCTGAAAAGTTCACCCTCAATTTCAATGGGTTCTGTGTGACCATTGCAGGAATCACCTTCCGAGTGATGGAGGAAACTTTGTCAGCTACAAATAGAATCCCTCCACGTGGTGAAAAGCGGTTTAAAGGAATGCCTTTAGACCTTTTATGCTATGAAGATTTTATCAAGCGCAACTTCCTAAATGGGAAAATCAGAGCAGGCGTTCCAAGTCAGTACCTCCGGGAGCCTTTCCAAAATCTCCTAAAGGTAATTAGAAGGTATTTCACCTGTGAAGGAAGGTTTGACAAAGTATACCCATATCACATCAGGATGTTGATGCACTTCACAGGGAAAAAACCTTTGAACCTACCTTTCTTCTTGCATAGAAGCCTAGAAAATATTGCAGACAACGTCTAGGCTAAGGCTGACCAACCAAGGAAACATTTTTCCATCTATCAATGATCAAGTTGTTGGTAGTTGAAGAATTGAGATGGTTGGAAAAATAATGGGATTCATTTCTAATTACAGCTGACATCCCCAGGGACCCCAAAGGAGACTTTCCTCTATCTGCGAGGGAAACAAAATTCTACAGTGCATAGGAGAGAATGGAAGAGGCCACAAGAAAAGGAAAGAAAATATAAGATTCATCATCCCCCCAGCCAGAACCTGAGAAAATAGGTAGGACAAGGTTGATCAAGAAGCCCGAGGAGACCCAATCTCCCAACAAATCGCACACCCAATCTGTTGTCGAGAGGTTCATCATGCCCGTTGTTCGGCTTGAATCTATTAAAGGTTCAAGCATGGGAATTGGTGAAATACAGAGAAGGTTAGGCACTCAAAATGTGGAGGTTCAAGAGTCTTCGCAGTAGCTGAAGAAAACACATCTCGCTATTGTTGAATTGTATCAGGAAAATAGAGAATTAAGAAGATAGATGGAAGAACGGATTGTTGAAACACCAACATCACAAATGCAAGTAGGGAATCAAAATTGTCTCAAAATATAGTTGAGAGTGGTGCAGGACATAATCATTCATCTGTGGGAGGAACATAGGGTGTTAGAGGAAAGAATTGCAGAGAAATTCAAGGAATGTATATTGGCCATGGATAACGCCCGCGCGACTCTTGCCAATGCTCAAGAAAATCTAAAAGGAAATGCGGTCTTGTGGAGACAAGTGAAGAATATGAATAGACGAAACTGGTCTCTTAGGAAAACACTCAGAGTTTTAAGGTTGCAGGTGAGGCCAGAGGCATGAGTGAGACAACCCAATTTTGTCTTTTTTGACCATGGCATGGAATATTTCTCCCTGCATGTCATGTTTCATGTCAGTAAAAATAAGTCTAATGGGGCACCCGCGTGGTGAATATTCATCACGTAAATGTTGTAAATTTGCCTATTGAGGAGGACAAGTGTAATAAAAATGCATGCCAGTTTTGGAAGAGATGCATGGCCTCGTAACTATTGTTTCCACCTAGATTTTCATGAGCGACCGCAAATGAACGTCTGCTACACCGACTCGCCACATGCATGCTACAACTAGTGATCATGCAACAACAACCAGAGCCCATTACACAAGGTGGCAGAGTTTCCGACAATGTTCTCCATCACTCGGGAACCCCATAAAAGAAGACATCGGTTATGTTATGATTCGGTGCAGTCGAGTTTCCATTTTTAGTAAACTATGTTCAAAAGTTTGTATGGGAGAAAGTAACTGAATTTGAAATTCGAGGAGAAGAGTTTGAGGCATAGCATCCCAAGGGGTGTAGTTTCTTCTATATATTGTATCTTTTCAATGTAAGCCGGGTTGGAAAAATAGTGTAGACAAAGGACTCTTGAATGTAATCTTTCAATTTGAGTAGAAATAACAATGTAGAAGTCCCAAATCTTTGACGAAAATATTCTAATGGTGGTGGTTTGATGTATTGTGATCTTACCTATGTATGTACTTCCCGTTTCTTTGGAATTCATGTATGTTCTCTTTGTTTAAATTGGAACGTCTAACGAGTTTAAAATTCATTGTGCGGTGCTTTCGACTCATCCATTTAAACTATGTGTTTTCTTCTAAGTAAGTTAGAATTCATCTTTAATGGTGGTCTGATTTTCTTTATGTATCTTTTCTTCCACCATACACGGCGACATTTAAACTGAAATACCATTGGTTTTTTATCCTTTATCCTCTCAAAGTTTCATTGACCAGTCATTTATTTCTCTTGTGTTCAGGAGGTTGAATCCATAGCCCAAAGTTCTATATTTCCTTTCCAGCAAAACAAGAAACATTTCCCAAACACATAAATATAGCCGACAATCCAAAGTTATTATCTATCAGAGACTAGGTCTCATAGAGAGCCCTCTCTAGATTGGAAAGGCTAGTTTCCAATCGTAAATTTGGTCTGTAGGTTACCTTTGTCATTTATTTTCTTAGCCATACAAATTTACAGAATGCAAACAAGATCCACTTGGTTCTTACCACATTCTTGTCTGTGGGTCTTGGAACTAGTTCCCAAGTCTAGTTCTTCTCTATTTGGTTTAGTTCTTCATCCATTGCTTTTATCCAATCTTTAATTTTTATGGCTTATTTAAATGATTTAGGCTCTATCATAGACAACATTGCATGTTTTGAGTCAAATGTGAGTTTCCTTCTTGTTTCTACTCCTCCATTTTTATTTCCAATGATTTGACTCTCAGGATGATTCTTTTGAACTCTTTTTGATGGATCTTTTGGAAAGGGCGTTTCTTCATTGTGTTATTCATAAATATATGGTTCATTTTCCTGTGTTTCATTATCATCATCTTCTTGCTGAGATTCTACATCATCATCTTCTTGTTGAGTTTTTTTTATCAATTTTTGATATGTCTTGGGACATGCTCTTCTTTAGTTTTAGATCTATCTTTACATTGGCACTTTCCACTATATTTAGTAGTCTATGATTATAACATATGTATTATTTCTATTAGGTGAATACCCTAAAAATATGCCTTCATCTGATCTTGGATCAAACTTCCCTAAATTATCTTCATCATTCTTAATGTAACATTTACTTCCAAAAATTCTAAAGTGTTTTATAGATGTTGGCCTTCCAAACCATAGTTCATAAGGAGTTTTGTCATGGTTGGGTCTCAAATGAGTTCAATTAAGTATCTGGACTGCTATGTAGATTGCATCTCTTTATAATTTTTCTGGAAGCTTGGATTCATTTAGCATGGTTCTTGCATCTTCTTGAACTATTCTATTTTTCTTTTCTACCACTCCATTCTATTGAGAAGTCCTGGGAGCTGAAAACTGTCTTTTGATACCATGATTTTCACATAATTGACTGAAATATTTAGATTCGAATTCTCCTCCATTGTCTGATGTCAGACATTTAATTTCAAGGTATGTTTCATTCTATACAAGGGCTTTGTATATTTTAAACTTCTTAAAGGCTTCTGATTTTTATTTTAGAAAGTATACCCAGGTCAATCTTGTGTAATCATCAATGATCAACATAAAATGATTTTCACCATAAGTACTTTTAGTTCTAGTAGGTCCACATAGATTTGTGTGAATAAGTTCTATTGGTTTTGGTGTGGTATGCTCTTTTGTTTTGAACCTAACTCTTGTTTTTTTCCCTATTTGACAATGTTTACAAAGAGAATCTGAAGGCTTAATAAATTTTGGTAGATCCATTAATGCCTCCTTCTTGTTGGCTTTGATTAAGTTGTCAAAGCTTAAATATCCCAACCTTTTATGCCATATCCACCTTTCATATTCTTGACTTAAACACCATTTTCCTCCTTCATTTATATTAAGGATGCACACATTGCTAGATATTCTTGGTGCAACTACTACTATATTTCCCATTTCCTTTCTTCTTATATCACATTTATGAGAATAAAAGGTAAGTATGTGACCTTTATCACATGTTTGACTTACACTTAGGATATTAGACTTAATATTTTCTACTAAAAGTACATTTTCTTTTTTGGCCTTGTTATTCCTTAGGTTAACACTGTCTTTTCCAAGTATCTTGGCTGACACATTATCTCCAAAGGTGACGTTTCATTTTTATTTATTCGTTAACTTGAGAAATTTTCTTTGAACTCTAGTCATGTGTTTAGAACATCCACTTTCTATATAGCACTTAAATCCTTTGTTTTTGGCATACAAGGATACTTTACACTCTGTTTTCTCTACTTTCTTTTTCTTCCTTACTTTTTTATTGTTGGGAATATTTATCTCTTTGACATACTTTGAAAATATACATTCATTGGCTTCATGTCCATAGTTATTACATTTGAGTCATTCTATATTGTAATCTTGTAATGGAGAGAACGAATTATAGTTTTTTTTATCTGTATTGAACTTCTGACTTCTTTGGACATTTTTGGATTGTGCCTTCTATAGGATTTACAATGTAATTCTTTATGTCCAAAATTATTACAAGAATAACAATATCCATGGAAGATATATCAATATATGTTATATGGATTTCTTTTGGGGATTGTATTCTTCTTGTCATATTTTTCTTCAGTAGGGGATGTTTATTTCTATTTATTTGGGACGGTCTCCAATGGAATCATCCTTGCCTTATTATCTTCTCTTCTTAAGGGGATTTTAAGAGCATCTACATAATTGATTGGTCTTTTGACAGATCCTTGTGATGTAGAATTTGAGTCTTGGGTGTATCCCAAACCAGTCTTGTTATTTGATGACCTCTGAATATAGAGAATTTCATCCAATATCTTTGAACTATTTTCAAATTTTGATACCTTATTTTCTTTCTGAAGTTCAACTTTTAGCAGCTCAATCTTAGCTTCTATCTTTTCACATACGTGTTATCTATCATTGAGTTGCTTTTAAATGAATTCTTCAATTATTTTATCTTCCAGGAGCTGGGGCTTCAAATCAATGATGATATGCTATGATTCTTTGATGGTTCTTGATGCATCTATTTATCTTGATTGATGTGATTCTTCAAATTATTGAAATTGTTCCCTAAGTAGCTTGTTCGTATTTTTATACTTTCTTAGTTCCTCCAAATCACTAATCAATTCAACTTCTAGATATACTTCACCTTCACTTTCATAGTTTTATTCATTATCTATATTATTATTTTGAGTGTTCATTCCCATAAATAGAAGCTCTAAATCTTCATCTTCACTTATGTTTGAAGAGATGATGTCTTCTTTGGAGTAGAATTTTTTGTTTTTCTTATAAAATTTCTTCTTGTATTTGCTTTTCTGGTTCTAGGCTTCTTCATAATAATTATCCTCCTTCTTGGGATAGGGACATTTTTTATCAAAGTGTCTGATTCTGCTAGAGTTGAAACATTTGAAGGGTAGCTTCCCTTTCTATTTTCCAAATCATTTATGTAGTTTCTTTATAAAGTTTGCCTCTTCTACATATGATATGGATGACTGATATTCATAAGACATATGTTTATGTTTCTTATTTTATTTAGATGCCTTAAAGGTTGTTTCTCCTTTTGATGATTTTTTTTCCCTGTTCGCATCTCATATGTTGTCAAAATTCCATGAAGCTAATCTACTGTGAGTTTGTAAAGTTTTGGTCTATCTTCAATTGTGTAAATCTTGGCATCATATCTCATAGGTAATGACCTTAAGATATTTTGTATAATAGGTTTATCGGTAAGTTATTATCCTGCTTCTCTGATTGAGTTAACTACCTCATCTACCCTATGAAAGTATTCAACAATGTTCTCTTCTTCTTTCATCTTCAAATTTTCATACTGATATCTATAGGTTTTTAGTTTGGAATCCTTGACTTTTCTATATCCTTCATATAAAACCTCCAATTTGTCCCATATTTCCTTAGACGACTTACAATGCATTACCTTCATACATATAGAATTTGCCAATCGTCCTAGAATGAAATTAACTCCTCTTGAGTAGTCATTACAAATCTTCTTTCTTGCAATATATGTGGGTGGAGTAGCTGGTGCAGTGTAACCATCTACAACATATTTCCAAACATCAAAACCACGAGCCAACATGTATATTTTCATTCTTATTTTCCATAGCGCATAACCACCTCCATTAAACAATGTTGCTTTGTTCGAAGACATTCCATCTCGTTGATCCATTTCTTTCATGATCTACCTTCCAGTTATTAGACTATTCTAAAGGCACTCTTTGTCATACCAATTGTTGAAAATACTGAGGGGGGGGGGAGGGGTTGAATTAGTATTTTCAACAATTAGAAATTACTTTGTTATTTTATTAATCACCACAATAGATCAACAATGGACTTGTATTTAAAATCAATTATATAAATATAATTCAACAAGCATTACAAATTTTATAAAGAATAATCTTGTGTTTTGTGAAGGACACCAATCCTCTTTAGATCACTAACTCTTGGAGATACAAATCCCCTTTTTCCGGGCACCAACCCTAGGAAGCACCAACTCCCTTGTTTTAAAGAAACAAACCTAGGAAGAACCAACTCCCTTGTCTTTAGGGAACCAACCCTAGTAAGGACCAACTCCCTTGTCTTTAGGGAACCAACCCTATGAAGCACTAAATCCCTTATTTTCACACTTTACTTAGTAAAGGATACGAATCCTTCCTTGCTCCCCCCCTCCACCCTCACTGCATAAGTATCATATGTTCTTCTTCTTGGACTATGATTATTCTTTGATCTTCTGATATGGATTGTAGAGACACTTTCTCCTTACCATTCTTTCTTGTTTATATAGTCTTCCAACCAATGTGAGAATTGAAGAATTTTGTCCCTTTATTTTAACTTTGAACCATTGCACCTCTTCATTTAAATGATAATGTTAAAATTTAAATAATATCATTTTCCCTTTTTATTCTTTATTCATAATGCTCATGATTTAACTCTTCTTTAATCATGATTGTGTATCGTTTCATTAGTCTGCAGATCTTGAATTTTTGTGAATTCAAGTCCTAATCAATATGTTCTCCCTTCAACCAAAATTCATGTGACCGCGAGCTCAAAAACACAAGCTTATGCATTCCAAGCATTATTTTGTTAGTGGTTTCTTCTTCCGCATCTGAGGGATCATTTACTTCTATCCCCTTTAGCTTCTTTACCTTATCATGTGACCGGTGCTAGAAATAGGTTCCTCAGTACTTCATCCTTCGGGACTTCAGGCCTTTGCGGTCATTCAATCCTCCCATAGTACATTTCATCGAAGAGTGTATAATGTATTCACCAATAGATCATATGGTCAATATTTAATCTTCCATTAGATGGACGATCCTGGCTTATCCAGAGGCTTCAAATAAATCAATGGTTAGGACTTAATCAAGAGTTGATATGAACAGTTCTTGTTCACTCCGGGACTTCTGTTATTAGTGGCTCCATGAATCTAGAGTAGACCAATCCCTCTCGAGGTTTACATATCGAATAAGTCATAGAATGGCGGTGACTGCTTACTTTTGGTTAACAACTTCGCTTACACTATCCTTCCACTATGCTTGATCAATGGTCAAGAACACTCCCGAAGTAGATTAACAGTTAGAGTTAATTCATGATTCATGATTACTCTATCTTTCCATTTTACTTGATCGGATGGTCAATAAGTATTCCACATTATATTAGATCAATTACGAAATGTTAATTCGTGACTTCAGACTTCGATACTTCAAATATTTTAGCTGGTAGGAGAAGTTGGATATCCCCAGAGGATGTAGTCTTGGAGTGGTGTACCTTGTTGACGTCACTACCGATGTGGCACTAGCTGAGTGGCTTCCACGTATCACCTTGATTCATGACTTTCATATACCTAATGTTACAACTATACCTTGACACTTGTCACTAGCCGATTGGGCCACGTGTCATATTTTTCTTCTTCCACACATCTCACTTCATGGCTTTGAGAGTTTTGGAACTTTTACACCATCCTTCATTCATTTCCAAAGTGTTGAATAGATATACTATCATAGGTTTTCAACTATCTTGATCCTATGGCCTTTGTTTATTATGGAACTATCGGGTTCGAGAGTTCCTTGTTTATATGAGATTCTTATCGTTGGAGTAGGTCAAGGCCAGAGTTAACCACCTTCTTCCTTAAAAAACTCTCATGGCTTCATTATTTTCACTCTAGATCAATGGTTGAAGGGATTTCATGTTCTTCCTCTGATCCGATGGTCGACGGGAGTTCATGACTTCGGGGATTCAACCTTCGGGTAAACTTACCTGTTTTAGAATTCTTTTCAATGCAGTCTTCAGTTCCAAATTTTACCACCTTCTTTCCTTTAGTGTGATCTGACGGTTCAACATTTCAATTCCAGATATAATCTTGATGCAACGGTTGTGAAACCATCCGAAGCATATTCCTTGTCTCCAGTAATTGTCAAAGTGGAAAAGTGGTGAAGTGACAAAGTAACTTATCTTCTACTTGATCCAACGGTCCATAATGCTAATCTAACAACTGGGATTTAATCCTTCCCAACCTATGACTTCACCTCAATCTAATGATCCTGGATTGTCCCGAACTAAGAATGAACGAATTCCTGTAACTTGATCCTTTACAAAAGGATTTCTTTACTCAAAAAACTTTGTCTCCTATGTTACTTCAAATGTGCCATCTCTTCTGAGCTTCGATTAATTTTCTTCCTTCTGAGATTTGTGTTTATACTATATTTTTCTGCACCTTGTTGACATCAATGAAAATATCATACCGCTATGTCCAACACCATGTTTCCCAAGAGTGACAAGACTTGACTAGGACACATAGGATATCCACCAAGGTGAAACAGGGAAAACAATACCTTCCAAGCATCATGATCTATTATCTAACTTCAATCGATGATCCTCACCTAAATTTCCAATGCATTAAATTTAAGCCACGTTGCGTGAATAGATAAGATAACAGAATAGTCAATGTGAATAGGCTTCAGATAGTAAGCCATGTTGCGCGAATTGTAGATAACATGTCGAACAGTGTCACTACAACCTTTCAAAAGCATCCACATGCCAATTCTCCTACCATGATTATATATTTAAACATATAAATACATGTATGTCACATTGTCCTTGTATATTTATTTCACTAGGGTGGAATGCTACTTCCCAACCATTACCTTGACCTTGTTAACAATGAATATAACCCAAGTTCTCATGGTTTTCTTTTCGTTCTGCTTTTGTGATTAATTAGGTTGAGAATCCAACGATTAATATTTATGTATGGATTTTCGGGACATTTCAAAGGGATGGGAAGAGGCGAAAAAACTAGATTCCTCATAAACCTCCATGGTCACAAGAGCCAGTCATACTTTAAACATTTTAATTTTTATCTTTTTTTTGGGATATTATTTGTTTAATTTTTTCTGAAATTGGTACAGAGATTGTTCGATCTGCATATTTTAATTCTTAAATCTATATAACCAAGTGTCATATTTTTTTTTAGAATGCTTAACCCATTTATGCATTCAAATATACAATTTAAACACCACAAAAATGTGATTTCACCCAAATTTATATCGTCAGATTCTGGCGAAAAATGCCAAAACTTAGAACTTTTAGACAATGCCATTTTATAATCCCATCAAAATTAAACAAAAAAATAATGTCAATTCATGCATAGCTTTATAGAAGTTGGGATGACTCTACATCATATACTCCCACAAAAATTAAAATGAGTTCATGCTCATTAGTAATTTTGATAATGGCCTCTTTACTCAAAACCAACACTTTTTTACTATCCATGTGATTTATTTTAAGCCTTTAATATCCCAACAAACTAAGTATACTTTGGTTTTTTTAGTTATAGTCTCATTGCATCTTTTTGTTCTTAAGTATTTCTAAATTTATTGTCTTTATTGTTTTAAATCCTCTCTTTCCAATTAATAATATATTAACCTTTATGCAAAAATACCTTCATGGTACTCATACAAATACGCTACATTGAACATTGGTAAGATATCCAAACATTTTGTCACAATTCTATCACATATGTATTCTATGAAATTTCCTTCAAAATTTTAGGAGGTCCTAATTTGTTTGTTTTTAGCTTGTTCTATTATAACAATAGGAAATGATAAAAAAATATCCTTTTCTTTGTCAACTACATCTTCCTCTACATTTTTTTATGTTTTCCTTGACTTTAGCTAGCTGAGATGGATCCATTTTTAAAATTTAATGAAAACTTGAAGAGTGAATGGGTTTTGAATTACCCGTGAAAAAGATTAATCTGAACAAGACTTAGGACAAAAATCCAATGGCGGATGGCACTAGAACAATTTTACCACACACTCGAGCTCTTTGTAAATATCAAATAAACCAAACAATTTACCTTTACCCTTTTTTTTAAATAGAAAGTGGATACATGTCGTTTTATGATTGGCGAGAAGTTAATTAAAATAAATAAAATTTTAATTTTTACCTTTTCGCCAGCTGTCGTCACACGTCGGTCCCATGTCGATTGCGGGGGGATCCGGATGTAGTTGATTTAACTATAGGCCAAGGCGGCCGTAATCCACATGCCAGTGACATGTCTATGATATCTTAACCAAGGTAGAGTTTCGTGCCCCCCCCCACGATGAAATAATGACCGTTAATTTAATGGTCGAGGCACATGACTAGATCTGTATAAACCATGCATGATTTATTAATTATAAAAAATATGAAACCATATAATAAAGTTAATTAATAACAAAATGTAATTGTGACTAAAGATTATAATAAACTTTAACATTGATATTTACCAATTAAACCTAAAATACTAAGTAAAAACTTATACAATGATACAAAAATTCGAAATTCCTATGAATTTTGGATTTTAATTTAACTTTATCTAACTAGTATAAAGAACTAGAGTTTTAAATATAAAAACTAAAGATCTAAATTTTATTTCCAATATTTTTATAAAAAATTGGGTTATGTTACAATAGTTCACACTAGATTAATACTTTATGCAATTTTCCATGTTTACATATGGGAGGATCATCACAAGACCCTATTAGGTGTGATAATACCTAAGTAAAGGAGTAGTTCTCTAGAAACCCATCAAAGTGTAAGTATGATTGAATGATATGAAATAGTGTTTAACACATATTTCGTTAAATTTGGAAATATTCTATTACACAGACTTCATCAACATTGAGTTTTTTGTAAATCGCCATATTAAATTAAGATGAGATAAACTAGTTAGTGACCATGAATAGGTCAAACATGGGACTGCTAGGTACAATAGTATAAATGCATGATAGGAGTGTGAAATAAACTCTTATAAGAAATCGATTTGAGCTAAATCATATTAGTATGTTTAACATCCAAGTGAGATATTATTGTTATGGACAACAAACCCAACTCAATGTTTGAATTTGGTTCCTAATGACTCCATCCCCCTTGCCACAACCGAGGGGGGGTGTGGGTGGGATTTGTTGATAAAATGACAATGTTGTGAGGATTTTCTAAGTGGAGGGAGGGTGCATCCCTTGCATTGTCTTGGTTCAGGTCTAAATATAAGTTAAATTTTCTTGCTTCTTATTTCCTTCAAGAAGCATCGGGGAGGAGGTGATCATTCTAGTAGTGTTCAGTGGGGGAGGCAGTCTCAGAAAAACACATCTAAGCCTAAAGTATTCTCTCATGTATATTAAGGTTGATCTAGGTATTTGAAGAAGTTTGTAACTAGCACTATTGATCTATCTCCACACAAATCCATGAAGTACATCAAGTGGAAGTGCTTAAATGGGGATTCATTTTGGTCCATTATGATGGAAATTCTCATGGACTGAAGTAAATGAGTGAGCTATGAGAACTAGTTTCCCTAGGAAAGTAAGAAATGGAGGCAAGGGTCTTCGAAGAGTGGTGCACAAGGAAACCTGGGTATCAATATCTCCCTATCAACATGGTCAATTTTGAAAAACCACTGACCAAATGTAATAATGTCATCTAAGTAGAGAAAACTATGGAATTGAATCATTACTTTCACCAAGTCTAGGAGAAAATGATAAGGATTTAACTATGAAATTGAATCATTACTTTCACCAAGTCTAAGAGAAAATGATAATAATTTTAAATAGCGAAGAGATAGATGTTGAAACTTATTTTTCAAGGATTTTAGTTGAACTTTGTATATGTGTGAAATTATGATGTATGATTATTGTTGTTTTAATATAACTACACAAAATATCAATTAAGATATTAATTTTCAAGATTAAGTAAATAATATTCCAAGTTATTCATCTATGACCCATTAAGAATTCATTATCAATTTATTCTATTTTTTTTTATAATAAAAAATATATATTTATTTACATGGAATTTTATTTCAAAAATACGTTGAAACTTATTTTTCAAGGATTTTAGTTGAACTTAGTATATGTCTCAAATTGTGATGTTTGATTATTGATGTTTTAATATAACTACAAAAAATATCAATTAAGATATTAATTTTCAAGATTAAGTAAATAATATTCAAAGTTATTCATCTATAACCCATTAAGAACTCATTGTAAATTTATTCTAATTTGTTTTATAAAAAACAAATATATTTATTTACCTGGAATTTTATTTCAAAAATACATCGCATTTATACACTCATATTATTGTATCGAACTATATAAACTTCAATAACCAACTTCATGTCTTGTTGGCTTATATGAGATGATTTCAATTACAAATAATTGATTTAATAATTGAAATTTACAAAATGTTGATATGGATGGTGAAATCAAATGTCATATTGGTAC
>JZKD02S0668685.1:468512-478982 GCA_000966675.3 Picea glauca | reverse complement strand
TTAGTCTCCCACAAGTTCACCTGGCGGAGTGTTGACTCCAGGGGTTATAGATGTCTACCAATCAGTCAAGTTGGAGAGTGGCACCCTTGGAGCACGTGGTGCATCCTGAAGGGCACGTCGTGCAAAAGAAACAACCGAGGCGAGTGACACCCTTGGAGGACGTGGTGCGTCCTGAAGGGCACGTCGCATTGATGTTGAGGAAGGAAGAAACCTAGATGGCCCTAAGACTTTTAACACCTTAATAAATTCTTAAAACGACTTCCCTAAATAATTGTCGCCCAGTTCAAAATCTAAACCTAAGTCTAAAACTTCTCCAGGGTAAAATTTTGTTAAGCCTTAAGAAAAAGACCCTAAAAAAATAAAAATAAAGATATAAACTAAAACCCACTTAAGTAATTTTCTCGGCTCTCCTCTCTGTTCCGGCCATGCCGCGCCTGAGGGGAAAGCCACGCAGGGGAGCAGGATGGTATGCAGCTTCCTCCCGCCAGAAACGACACAGGGAATTTCAGAGCGCTCTGTCTCTAGCCAAACGATGACGTCGACAGGCAACTCGAGCAGCGAATTCACCACCTGGCACAGTCATTGAAGAGGATCCAAGCATTCAGCTCCCTCTGGACTCCTCGAACCAGAGAATGGTCACCTACCCCGATGATTGGGACCCCCTCGCCCGTGTATTCCGTACCGCTCCTCCAGGCAGCACCTCTTCCGAGCAGGCGATGGAGAGCGACCCCAGCCTAGCGCACTGCACCATTGAAGAGGAACAAGAAACGAAAGCTGAACCGGTTCAGCACGAGGAAAGTCATGGGCCTGCTGAAGCTTAGCCACGGTCGACCTCGCCGCCTCCTTTGCCTCCGGAGAAATTGCCCCTT
The DNA here is from genome assembly GCA_000966675.3 of Picea glauca. Lineage (NCBI taxonomy): Eukaryota > Viridiplantae > Streptophyta > Pinopsida > Pinales > Pinaceae > Picea > Picea glauca. The sequence goes on along the minus strand of JZKD02S0668685.1, from coordinate 478,113 downwards.
ATCTTCGATCTCAGAAGCCTCGTCGAAGACTTAATCTTTTGCGTGGTCTGCACCAACCAGAGATTGGATATGCTACTCACAGCCCACTCCTGTGCCTCGCCCAATCAAATGTGTCCTACCTGTGCTCAGCCATACGCCATTCCAACTCGAGCTCCAGCAGCGCAGGCAGATGAAGAAAGCCCCGGATAACAGGTCTCAGACTTAGCATGTTTTTCTTAAATTTTACTGTTATATTTTCTCAGGACAGGAGTCCTCCGCTGTCAGTAGACATAGTATTAGATACTTCATTAGCAGACTACTGTTAGTTAAAATTACGCCCCCTGGTTTCCTACGGGCAGGGTGGCTCTATGCTTTCCATCTTTTTTTGACTTGTCACAGTGATATAGCCAGGTGTCCTGGTTTCCTTTCAGGCAGGACAGTTGGTCCATAACTGGCATGTATCTCCTTTTTTGGGTTAAGTTTCAATAGAAAGGTCCTATTTTATTTAAAAAAAAAAAAAAAAAAAACCCACTTAAGTAATAATTTTAGTCTTCTTAAATTTAGTGGGTAAAATGAAGAGAGGAATAATTTAATTAAAATCCGTGGTTTTAAATTGTAAAGAGGAAATAAATTATTTAACTTGTGGAAGTATAAAAAGATTTTAAATTAATAATAAAGGGAAAAGAGTAAATAGCGCAACTGACATTTTGGCTCTAATAAAAAGGGGAAAGAAGGGAAGAATAAGAACTAGGAAACTAAGTAATGGAGGAAACATAATTAAGGAAAGTTGGGAACTTATGGTAAAAAGCGAGGTCAACATAGTAAGGAATCTACAATTAAGAATCTTCTAATTTGAGCTAATTTAGCAACTTCATTTTTAGGGAAACTATTTAAAACATGTAAGGGGATCTAGGAACACCTAGGAGGAAATTTAGGAGCAACTCTAGGTGGGTGAGGGAAATGAGTAATTTAATAGTTTAAAGAAAATAATTATTTGAGGAAAGAGGGGGATGGACGACACTTGTGCGAAGGAGAATATTTAGAATATTTTTATTTAAAACTTAATTAAAATGTGATTTACGGAAAGTTGGAGGTTGGAAAAACTCTATAAAAGAAAGGGAAGATGAGGAAGAAGGGGATCGGTTGTTAGCGTAACATTACACTGCCGGAATTGTGACTTGACTGATTACTTGTGGAGAGTTTGGATTTTCCAGCTTGGATAGGAGTGGTAGCTCGGCCTTGCGAGGCGAGCTGGGAAGCTAGACGGACCATCTGGATTGTGTGTGGCCCCTTTGTGGCTCGGGGGCCTAAGGGGGAAGCAGAGTACCCCTAGCAATTGGCTGGGAGGTACCGGTGTAGTATCGACGGTCGGCGAGGGAAGTGGCACAGAGCAGGAGCGGTACGGAGCACGCGGTCATCATTCGAGGTGGGAGTTAAGGCAACAGTATGTTTTTCATTTTGCATGATAGAAGGTATTAGGACCTTGGCCCTCTCTTATTGTTATCAACATTTTTGTATTGACATTGTGAGATGAAAAATACTTAACTTCAATCTGCATGGATAATCGTTGGATCGATTGGTTTTCTTGCCTTGTTCTTCGGCGACTGAAATTGTGTTACAGTTATAAAATATTTCTTCTTACTCTGTTGTTGCATGTCGGTTGGGACAAAAGATATTTATGGTTGTGTGTTTATATGACTGTGAGTGTTTATATCTTATTGTAGGCATTTTGTATTTCTGTAGGCGTTTATAAATTATGGTGGGCGTTTTTATATATGACTATGGGCGTTTGTTTTAATGTGGGCATTTGTATATGATTGTTGGCATTTATATCTGACTAGGGGCGTTTTTAAATATGGAAATGAGTGTATTGGCAATGAGTGTTCTGGCAATTCATGTTCTGGTAATTCGTTTTACTGTTCTGGCAATTCGTTTTACTGGCAATTCATTTTTCTGTTCTGGCAATTCATTTTACTGTTCTGGCAATTCATTTTATGTGTTCTAGCAATTCGTTTTACTGGCAATTCATTTTACTTTTCTAGCAATTCATTTTATGTTTTCTGGCAATTCGTTTTATGTGCTCTGGCAAATCATTTTACTTTTCTAGCAATTCGTGTTCTGGGAAATGAAGTTGTATATAAAGCAATTTCATGGATGGTGATAGCTAGTAGGGAATGAAGATTTACTATTATTTATTTCAAGGTCAAATAGTATAAATTGAAATGTTGTGTTGTCTTATTGTAAGTTGTTATAATATATTGCATAGGTAACACACTAGGAGTACAAAGATTATTATTTTATTGCAAAGTTATTTATAAAATAAAACATGATGATGTTAGAGTATTACGGTAAGGGTAGTGAAATTTTATCATCTGGACGACACACAAGATGAAATGTGATTATTATTTATTGGCAAGGTTAGTAAAAGAAATATTGTTGTATCATTGTGGGAATGTGGTTGAAAGTTGTCAAACTGTGAACATATAAGAATGCAACGCCTTTAAACTAAGTACGATCAATCATTGGTAATAGGGAATGACAATTAATTGATTTTACCTTGTTTGAGGGGTTGTTTTGGCAACCTGTGAACTAATGGAAATTACAGGGAGTATTGGATCGATATTTGTTGCTATTAGAGTTGTGGGTAATATGGTTATCATGTATGGAAGGGGTATTGTGGCTTTATGGTTCTTTGATAGCACATAGATGCATTGAAATTGGAATTTCGCAGGGTTAGTGTGATATAAGATGTGTTTGATGTTTAAATCTTACTTATGGTTAGTAGGCGTTCTCCTTGTAATTAGTTTTAATGGATGCATAATGCAGCCCTTACTCCCTTATTTCTTTAATGGATTTTTGGTATTTAATTCTTAATTTTTCACTTAGGTAAAATGGCTCATTTCCTCAAAATGCATAGCAAGCTACCTAGGAGTTGAACTGGTTATATGAGTGGAATCGTCGTTAAATGATGCTTGACTTAAATGATATTGACCTTAACAAGTTACTAAACGTATTTAGAAGAGTCCTATGACGTTTCAATTGAAGTTGTGCCCATGTGGTTCTGGCTTTTCTTCATCAGTTCCTATTGCTCAGTTGGCTTTTGTTTTTATTGCGTATTGGGTTTTTCTGTGTTGACCTTAATTTGGGCAGGCACCCTTATCCGACGAGTTCCTTCTACAGGGTGCTTTTATTTTATTGGCTTAGGGTTGGGCTGTTAAATTTAGGGTTAATAAAGTTGTTGTTTATTTCTATGCTGAAGTTTAGGGTCGGGTTAATTTCAGGGTTAGTACTATAATTGGAATTGTACAAACTCACCGTTATATGATATCAGACTCTTCGATCTGATAAAGCTAGTCGCTCTGTATATAAGTCTCTGTGTGTGATTATTTTCTGTGTAAAGAATCCAGTGTCGTATCAAGATTCTCGAGCCCTTTAAAGGCAGGGTTTCCACTCTTGTGACACACCTCTAAGGTCGTATCAGTAGTCTCAGGCTCTTTAAAGGCAGAGTTCCCACCACTACGACCTCCTGACAGAGATTACTAGTTTCTGCCTGAGCAGTCGGCCAGGAGCCTATCTGACATTCTCTCTCTCCAGAGCAGAGAACTAAGATTAAACACCCTGCTTTCCTGTGCAGAAATAATAAAATCTACTACTATGGATTCTTCCATCCATGTTCGTAGTGTACATAACACAATATGCCATTTAATGCTTGCAGTTACTTGTTGTGCGCCTTATGTCTTCTTGTTGTGATCATCGTGGTTGCATCTTGTTAGTCGTCGGGTGGCAACATAGATTCAAGTGTGTCTGTTTCCTTTTTATACGCCCACACACACCTTAAACAAAAAAAATAAATTGCACCTGATATCAAAGTTGTTGTCGTATCGAGGAGGCTGTCACATATGGTATCAAAGCCGGTTCGACCCGTGACTTGGGATTTGCTACGACTTTCGTTGTTATGATTTGAATATACTATTGCTAAATTAGTTGACTTGTGTGCATGCATGTAATTATGGTTAGAGGACGTCGTGGAGGTAGAGGACGAGGTGCTAGGGGAGGAGGAAGGATGCCTCCAGTAGCATCCACACCTGAGGGGTCTAACCCCCAGTGAGACGAGTAGGTTCTCGGACAGGAGAAGATAGCAGTTGGTGATGTTTTTAGGATGATGAGATATTTTCGGTGCACGTCTGAGGCACTGATTAGCTGTTTGGAAAAAGATGAGGCCAGGGCACCGACACCTGCTGAGGTTCCGCCGTGCGCACCGGCCGTTACTGGTATAATTCACCGTGAATCGAGAACGTTAAATTTCCCGAGTTCTTTGGTGCCCTGGACGGAGCAGCCGCCGAGGCATAGTTGGAGAATATGGCGATGTGCTTCGCACTTCATGATTATACCTCCAACATGAAGGTCCGCATGGCGGTCTTTCAACTGAAGGGGAGTGCTCTTCTATGGTGGAAGATGCTCCTGCCGCAGATGAACATGGTCGTCGAAGACATGTCATGGGAACTGTTCAAGGAACGGTTCCGAGAGAGGTATCTTTCAGAGGAATTCATTGAGTGTCAGCTTAATGAGTTCAACACTTTACGACAGGGAGGTCGTATGGTGCCCGAGTACGAGGCACGTTTCATGGAGCTGCTCCGGTATGCTCCGCACCTTAACACAGAGAAACTCAAGGTCAACTAGTTCGTGTTCGGCCTTAACGACAGTCTACGTGCAAAGGTTAGGATTTTGATGCCTCAAACTTCATGGTGTCATCCAAAAGGCCCTCATATCAGAGGAGAAGCTTATCAGTGGGGGTTTGACTAGGACTCCAACGAGACCAACCGGGTAGGTTTCATATGGAACACAACAGCACCAGACACCAATGAGACTTACTCCGGGATATCGTGGCTTCCAAAGGGGATCCACTTTCACTACACACCGACGACCACCACCTCAGAAGCAGACCCCTTATCAGGGACAACCGCATTAGCAGCGACATCGCCCGTAGCAGCAACATTTTAGGCCTGTTCAGCAGAACAGACCAGGGTTCCAGGCCGGTGGGTCGTCATCTCTACTTCGGGTACCAGGACTACTAGGCCGAAGAAGGGGTGTTGGACGTGTGGGGAGCCACACTACCAGTGCGACTGTCTTGTGGAGAGGACCAGAGCGTCCGGATCAGCTGGACCCACTACAGTGGGAGATATGGGCAAGGCCCATCAGATTCATGCAACAGTGAATAACCGCCAGGCAGAGCATCAGTCGACTGTACTTGAGATGATAGGTACTGTCGCTGACCAGACCCTTAGTATTTTGATTGATCCCGATGCTACCGAGAGTTTCATTTTTGGTATAGCACTAAAAAGGATTAAGGTAAAGGCAGACGATCAGGACGAGTTTAGCTTCGTAGAGATGGCTTCAGGAGCCAAAAAGAAGGTGGGAGGAAAATTTATGGGCTGTGCCCTTAACCTAGGAGAGTTTGTCATGAGGACCAACTTGTACATTACGATCTTAGGATCTTATGATGTCGTAATTGGTATGGATTGTTTGGAATCGCATGAGGCGATACTCAACTGTAAGACAAAACGATTGAGCTTGGTCGATGACGAGGGAAAAAGACGTGTGATTGTAGGATGGAACTAGGGAGTTTCCCTGAGGTTTGTCTCTTCCTTACAGTTACGGAAGAGTATGCGCAAGGGGTGCAAGCTTTATGCAATCCTTACGCTAAACGAAAAGGGAGTGGCGGAAGGTCTAGAACACCTTCCGGTGGTGAAGGATTTTGCAGACGTATTTCCAGAGGAGTTACCGGGGATGCCACCAGAAAGGGAATTGGATTTTACCATAGGCCTAAAACCGAGGACCGAACCAATAGCAAGAATTCCTTATCGGATGTTGACCCCGGAGTTGCAAGAGTTGATAATGCAACTGAAGGAGTTGCTAGACCTGGGACTGATACATCCTAGTGTGTCACCGTGGGGTGCACCTGTTATTTTCATTCGGAAGAAGGATTGATCATGGAGGCTTTGCATTGACTACCTTCAACTGAACAAGGCTACCATCAAGAATCAATATCCCTTACCAAGAATTGATGATCTGTTCGATCAAATGAAGGGTACGACGATGTTCTCCAAGATCGATTTGCAATCGGGGTACCACCATTTGCAGATCAGGGAGGATGACATCCCTAAGACCTCCTTTAAGATGATATTTGGACATTAAGAGTTTATTATTTTACCATTTGGACTGACAAACGCCCCATGGGTATTTATGAGTTTGATGAATGGGGTGTTTCACGAGTACTTGGACAAGTTCGTCCAAGTATTCATTGATGATATTTTTATCTACTCTCAGACGATGGAGGAGAATGACGAACACTTGTGCTTGGTACTACAGTGTCTGTGAGAGCACAAATTGTATGGGAAACTATCCAAATGCTCTTTTTATCAATCGAGGATTCACTACTTAGGGCATGTCATCTCCGACAAAGGTATCACCATGGATCCAGCCAAGGTCGAGGCTATTATGGAATGGCCTGCGCCAACGAATGTCATAGAGGTGCGTAGTTTTATGGGTTTAGCAGGATACTATCGACGGTGTGTCGAGGGATTTTCGAAGATAACAAATCCGATCATGGAATTGCAGAAGAAAAACCAGAAGTTTGTTTGGATCGAGAAATGCACGGAAGCATTTTGGAGGCTTAAAGAGTTGTTGACAACAACGTCGATACTAAAAGTCCCGACATGGACGCAGGCTTCTTGGTATTCACTGATGCATCCAAGGAAGGTTTAGGCAAAGTCTTGATGCAAGACGGACAAGTGATTGCTTACATTTCGAGGAAACTGAGAAGGCATGAGGAGAACTACGTGACGCATGATTTGGAGTTATTAGCCATCGTATATGCCTTGAAGGTTTGGAGACACTACCTTGTTGGATGAAAATTTGAATTAAAGACTAATCATTGTGGACTACAACACATTTTTAAGCAAAGCGACCTGAACGCGCAACAACGGCGTTGGTCGGAATTTCTTAGCGAGTATGACTTCGAGATTACTTACATAAAGGAAACAATGAACCAAGTGGTGGATGCTTTGAGTTGGAGGCCACGCGTCTTTTCGGTGTTGCCTCTTCAGACGAATCTATGTGAGAAGATTCTCACTTTACAGCATGACGATGACTGGTACAAAGAGGTCGAGGGTTTTATCGGACAAAACACAATGATGGTACCATGATATGAGGGATTTTCATTTGATAGCGATGGGTTATTGAGGTTTAGAAGTCAGATTTATGTACCGCCAAACGACGAGTTAAGGATGTTGATCGTGAGCGAGACTCATAGAGAAGTTTACATGGCTTACCCAAGAGTTATTAAGATGAGGGCAGACCTTAAACCCTTATTCTTCTGGAAGGGAATGAAGGCCGACATAGTCAACTTTGTGGCTAGATGTCTAGAGTGTCAGCAGGTAAAGGCTGAACATAGACACCCGACAAGATTACTTCAACCACATGCCATTCCAGAATCGAGATGGGAAGTTATTTAGATGGATTTTATTGTTGGATTGCCACTGACGGCAAGGAGACATGAATCAATTTTTGTGGTAGTAGACACTCTGACGAAGAGTGCTCACTTTATTCCTATGTGTATGACGTATCAGGCACCTGACATAGTGAGAGTTTTCATCAGTGAGATTGTGAGGCTGCATGGCATGCCTAAGAAGATTATATCCAATCAAGGATCGGTGTTTACTAGACGATTTTGGACGAGTTTCCAAGAGGCCTTGGGGACACAACTTAACTTTAGTACTGCGTATCACCCAGAGACAGACGGACAGACACAACGAATGAACCAAACCTTGGAAGACATGTTTCGCATGTACGTGATGGACCAACAAAAGCATTGGGAGGAATACTTGCCTCTAGTAGAGTTTGCTTACAACAACAGTTACCAGAGCACCATTAAGATGGCGCCTTTTGAGTTTCTTTATGGGCAACTGTGTCGGACGCCCTTGAGTTGGGATTGGCTTGAGGATAGGGTCTTGGTGGGACCAGAAGCGATCCAAGAAATGGAAGAGAAAATGCAAACCATAAGACAAAGGATTAAAGAAGTGCAGGATCGACAAAAGAGTTGTGCCGATGCGCACTGAGTCGACCGTAGTTACGAGGTCGATGATCGAGTCTTCTTGCGGGTTAAACCGCATAAGAGTTCGATCAAGTTTGGAAAGGGAGTTAAACTCTCTCCTAAGTTCGTGGGACCTTTCGAGATTGTGGAGAGAAAGGGCCCCATGGCCTATCGACTAGCCTTGCCTGATTCATTGAGGCGTATGCATGATGTTTTTCATGTATCTGTTTTGAGACATTGCATTAGTGATCCTACACATGTGATTGACATGAGTTCCTTGCATACATCGAACGAGGGAGCGCTCACAGCTAAGCCGGTCTGCATCTTAGATCATTGCGTTCAACAGTTACGACATCGAACAATACACCAAGTCAAGGTCCAATGGGACAATTATAGTCCACACTCGACAACCTGGGAGGAAGCATATGATATGCGCCGACTGTTTCCATTTTGTTTGATAAATAGACTTATGATACTGTGATACATTTATTTTGGCATTTATACTGAGAAACTTCGGGACAAAGTTTAGACCAAGAGGGGGTGTATGTAACATCCCACTCTGGGGCACTGAGAAAACCTATTCTTTGAGGACACTTTCTCGCAAGTGATCTGGACTTTTATGATGTTAAAAAATTTATCCCTAATTATGATGCGTTATGATAGATGACATGATGTTTCACTGCTTGGACGTAGAAAGGTGCTATTGACTCAGTTTTATTGAGTGTGCAGGGTTTTGAACCTTGAGGATGCAGAGGCATCGGTGGAACCCCTTGGACTCCAGATTGAGTCAGGGAGTGTGCTATTTGGGTTGATTTAATTACTGTGATATTTCATTGATTTGATGACATGATGTGGACATGTTTTGAAACAATTGTTGATGATGCAGGCTGACGATAGCTTACCGACCAGACTCACATATGGAGTAAAGGGGCCACACATGATTTCTAGAGAGGTTGAGGGAGAGGTGTGGACAACAGCCCTGCCACAGCCTACTAGCACTCCCGCCGTGGCTCGAACTGTAGGTTAACGATTACCTCGTTCGAGAGGATCCATGATGTCATGCGGGCAGACTGTGACAGTCGCTCACGATGATTCTAAGGGGTGCTCAATAAGGTGGGGGCCTTATTACTTAGAGCCCTTAGTCTCCCACAAGTTCACCTGGCAGAGTGTTGAATCCAGGGGTTCTAGATGTCTACCAATCAGTCAAGTTGGCGAGTGGCACCCTTGGAGGACATGGTGCATCCTGAAGGGCACGTCGCGCAAAAGAAACTACCAAGGTGAGTGGCACCCTTGGAGCACGTGGTGCGTCCTTAAGGGCACGTCGCATTGATGTTGAGGAAAGAACAAACCTAGATGGCCCTAAGACTTTTAACACTTTAATAAATTCTTAAAATGACTTCCCTAAATAATTATCGCCCAGTTCAGAATCTAAACCTAAGTCTAAAACTTCTCTAGGGTAAAATTTTGTTAAGCCTTAAGAAAAAGACCCTAAAAAAATAAAAATAAAGATATAAACTAAAACCCACTTAA
>JZKD02S0668685.1:437297-460330 GCA_000966675.3 Picea glauca | reverse complement strand
AATATATGAAATATATTATCAACTTAGATAAGTCACAATGTTTAACAATCGATTTAAAATAGAGAGAATCATAATAAAAAACAATAGAGTGCAAAAATAATTAAAAGCACATACCTTGTATTCCGCTGTCTTAGAATTTCCAATCCTCCTTTTCTTTAATTTGTTATTGGAAATTAAGAAATATATTGCAGACCACATACAATCAATGAATGGAGTTTTGTATAACACCTTGTTTGCAGAATTTAGTTGACAACAAATATGAATCACCACACTGGGTTCAACTGATGGATCCAAGAATCGAGCATTATGTTCTTTATATGTTCTCTTTGCCTCCACAGATACACTCTATTTAGGATTTCCTAAAATTTTTTTAGTTGCTTGAATGGTGTGTTGGCCATGAATTATCCAAAAGTTGATGTTATCAGCATCTATATCTGTCTCATTTACAATTTTTATAGGGTTTACCAATGGATCAGACTGATGCAAGAGCATCGTAAGTAGCCAGCAAAGAAAGTGCAAAGGCAAAAGACAGTTGGAATTGCATCATCACACGTTTTGAGACATTTTGAATTTGAATGAAGAAGCATTAATCTAATAGCTGGGAGACGTATTTACATTTATGTTTTGGATATTGTAAACAGATCTTGATCGTTGTTGACATCTGTTGGATAAAGAGGCATTTATTGTAATTTATGAAAAGTTGTTGTAGCTTTTATTTCAGATTAGATAACTTGTAGTGTAGGAGCGAAAAACAGATAGAAAGACACCCTCACTTGTATCATTGTATCATTTTAGTAAGCTGTAGATATGTAGAGAGTAAAAACACATAGGAAAACCCATGTACAAGAACACTTGAGTTAATATATGAAAGCTTTGACTCAATTTTATGGTGTTATTGTGCTTACTGCTTGCATCTGTTGAATGGCATGTATATAGTTTCTTATATTCTCTGTTTATGCATTTGTTTCAATGGTTGTGTGTATGATTTCATGTTAAAGGTATGAAGTCTGAGAGAAGGGAAGAATGAGTTTCAATTGTTTCTCTTCCCAAGAATTCCTACAAGGAGTGTAGTGAATGTCATCAAGGTGTGCGTTGATGGATTTCTGAGTTCTATATCAGGAAACTCGGGAGAGATATCATTGTTCTCATACCAGCAGAAGTGTAGGATAGCACAGAGTTGTGCAAGGTGTGCGCAGGCAAGTTAGTCTTAGAATTTATCAATATAAGGGGAGGATTGAAGGACTGTTGTTGCAAGGAGTGCACAGAGTCAAAGGGTCAAATAACTAGAGGTTATTTGCAAATGCCACAAGGTGTGCATGCAGGGATTCCTTAGAGTCGAGGATTTTCGAGAGAATCAAAGCTTAGAAGGGATAGAACCTTTGAAGTGTTCAAAGGGATGATGGAGACCTTTCGGCCCTCGGGCTGATATCCGCTCACAGGATTGTTCTATATACCCTTCGAGCCAGATCGGCTCTTTCATATTCTCTACTGGAATCCCCTTTCAAATCGATCCATAGGTTCTTTTTTCGCAGTTCGCGATCTCGCGAGTTCGCGAGTCGAAACTCCGACTCTCCCTCCTTCAACTCCACGATACTCGAAATGTCGATATGGGTATGGCTCTTCCTCTATCAGTGCCTTCCTCGTGCAACCCCCGGCTAGGTTTATCGTTGGCTTCTCTTGCCTCTTGCGCCTTCGCGAGTTCAAAGTCGTGCCTTCTAGCTCTTACCTTACGAACTTCAGAGAAGCAAGAAGTCAACGAAGTGTTGACTCCTTTCCTCTTGGCAACATGTATCCACCTGTCTATCACATGGCCCCACCTTGAGGTTTAGCCACGTGTCCCTCGTTCCCTGCTTCAGTACTTTGTGACTTCACCTTTCATGGTTTCGAGACTTGAAGTACCAGACTCTTGGGCTCTCACCCTGTGAACCTCCGAGTTCGTGAGATCCTCTGATCTCTAACACCTGTCCTCCTCTGATAGACAACTTAGATTACTTCGCGACTTCACTACTCTCCGCCTCGGGACTATTGGGATGAAAGTCCCGAACTCTTATTCTCCAATATGCCGAAACGACGAATTTTCGACACGTCTTCTTCGCGGGTCCCACAATGGAACTTCCTGCCTTTTTGGATTTCTTGGACTTCGCGACTTCACGAGTCCGAATGTTAAGCCTTCAAATTCTCAACTCATGAAACCCTGAAATGGTCAATGAGACTCTGACCTCTCAGTGAGTATGCCACCTGTCCACTTTCAGATGGACGGTCCTGATTCACTTCGCAACTTTGCCACTTGGGAAGTTGAATGACCTCCCTTTCTGACCTCCAACGTATGTGTCCTTGATACAGGTGATCTCGCAACATGTGCCCTTCTTCCGGCGAATGGATCAAATTCCTTCGCTATCTCAGGACTTCGCACCTCGCGACCTCATGAGTTTTGATGCAAAGACTTCGACCTTTCAACTCGTGAATCCCTGAGACCCGATTCCGTGAGTGATCCAACGACCAATTTCTTTCTATCTTTACACTCAATGAATGCTTCCATAACCTTCTCGCTGCTCTGCAAGATCGGACGGCTTCCGGGACCTCGTGAATTCTCCATGGAGAACTCCGACCGTCAATTTCCTCCTTAGTGATTTTTGCGAAATGAACAAAGTGTTCTCTTATGAAACTTGTCCTCCTGCAAAACACCTTCGCTACGCCTCCTTCCAATGCTTCAAGCACTAGCCCTCTTGAGTTTGATTGAAAATTTCCCAAGTCCCTTGGGGAAAATTCTTGCGCGCACTCCTTGTGGCAATTCCTCAATACTTCCAAGTATCAAACTTTTAGACTCTGTGCACTCTCTGCGACAACAGTCTTCCAACAACTTTGCTCAGTTTGCAAACACTGAAACTTTAGTCAGCCTGTGCACTCCTTGCACGACTCATGTGCTTAATTCGCACTTTTGCGAGAATGAGAATAACATTATCTCTTCTGAGCTTTTAGAGATGGAACTCCGGACTCTTGTTAATGCACGCCTTGCAGACAACTTCACTGCACTCCCTACAAGAAACCTCTTGCTCAGATAGAGAAACAATTGAAACTCATTCTTCACTCTCCCTCTCTTCATATTTCAGACATTAAATATGAAATCATACATTCACGCATAAAATAAAATGCATAACAGAGAGTAAACAAGCATATATCAATCAGCATGCACAACACAGAAAGGAGATTGAACACCATGAGTCTGAACTAAAAATATTTGTATGAATCCATAACTTCTGTACATGGGGTTTTCTACACAGTTTTCTGCTTCTTCTCTCCCATTCTCTCTTCTCATAATGCTACTTATTGTTACAATAATATAAGGGAGGGTGTCTATATCCGTTTTCCCTCCGGCTCCTAAAACGATCAAATCCAGAATTTTTAAAGCTATCTACTTACATTAACTAATATAAATTCCTTCACCTAATACAGATGAGAGCGAGACGCTCAAGGTCTGTTTACAATATGGAAGTACACCCTTCCTTAATTGTTTCATTCATGTTTGGCACATCCACTTCAAAAACATTCAAACAATTTTATCACATGCCAAAATGCGTTGGTGTGTGCTCCACGCTCGCTTGACGTTGGCAATGCTCTTGCATCATTTCGCTTAACGTTGGTGATGCTCCTGCATCATACTCCCTTGCTTGAAAATTGTCATGGGCTCCTATCCATAAGCTCTCGCACGGTATGTCCATGCTTTTGAATCTCTACTTCATTCTCCCAGCTGGCATCTTCAATTGGATGTCCCTTCCACTTGACCAAGTATTCAAAGTATTCCTTTCTCTTGGTCCTCTTGCTAACTCTTTTGTCTAGTATGCTTTCCATCTGTGGCTTCTCTGTAACTGGCATCTGTTTATCCCACTGAACCTATGGTTGTTCACTACCTGCTTCTGCTTCCTTAGCTTTGTATGGGTACAAATATGAGACATTGAATATCAGAGAAATTCTGATCCCATTAGGTAATTCAATCTCATAAGCATTTGCCCCAAATTTCTTCAAGACCTTACATGGTCCGATATTCTTCATCTTCAGTTTGTTATGTGTCCCCTTCGGGAACCTTTCCTTTCTTATATGTGCCAGAATCAAATCACCAACCTCAAATTGAAGTTGTCTCTTGTGTTGATCTTCTCTGTGCTTATACTCTTGGCTCGATTTTTTCAATCACTCCTTCACCTGGTTGCGAAGTTCCTTCATCGCTTCTGCGAAATCCTTTGCACTAGCACTCCTAGTTGCATTCTGTTCTGAATCCCTCAATTCCAAAACTCCTCTTGGCTACATCCCATAAACAATATGGAATGGACTCTGCCCTGTGCTTCTGTTGATTGAATCATTATAAGAAAATTTCGCCTCTGGAAGAATATTATCCCACTGATTGTGGTGTTCTATCACCAAGCTCCTTAGCAAGTCTCCCAAACTTCGGTTCACAACTTCTGTCTGTCCATTCGTCTGAGGATGATAAGATAAACTGAATGACAAGTTCGTTCCTAGATTTTTCCATAAGGCTCTCCAGAAGTGTCCCACGAACTTGGTGTCTCGATCTAAAACTATGCTCCTTGGTAAGTCGTGAAGTCGAATGAACTCTTTGAAAAACAAATTCTCAATGTGAGTTGCATCACTGGTTTTCTGACATGGTATGAAGTGTGCCATCTTATAAAATCTATCCACCACCACAAAGATAGATTCAAACCCTCTTTGTGTTCTTGGCAGCCCCAATATGAAGTCCATGATGACTGCATCCCATGGCCTGTCAGGTATGGGTAACGGTTGATAAAAACCTGCATTCTGCCTCTTCCCTTTTGAATGCTGACAAATTCTGCATCTGTCCACGAATCTTTTGACGTCTTCTCTCATTCCTAGCCAATAATATGACTCATTTAGCTTTGAGAATGTCTTTTCATGACCGAAATGTTCGGCCAATCCTCCACTATGTTTCTCCTTCAACAGATTCTCCCTCATGAAGCATTTTGGAATACAAAGATGATTACCCTTGAATAGTAATCCATCCTGGATCATGTACTCTGTCCATTGGCTTCGGTCCCTAAAAATTGGATTCTTAGCTGCTTCATACACCTCCTTACAATCTATATCATCTCTGTACATGTCCTTGAGATCATCAAAACCCAATGTTTTGACTCTGAACTCCTGCAACAACAAACATTTCCTTATCAAAGCATCAACAACTTTGTTAGCAGTTCCAGAAATATGCTTAGTTACAAAAGTAAAGTTCTAGATGTATTCAACCCATTTTACATGTTTTGGATTCAACTTCTCCTATTGAGTCACAAATTACAAAGCATGATTGTCACTGTATAAGACAAACTCCTTAGGGATTAAGTAATGCCTCCATTTCTTCAATGTCTGCATAATAGCATAGAACTCCTTGTCATAAGTGGAGTATTTCACTTTCGCTTCATTCAGCTTCTTGCTGAAGTATGCTATCGGCCTGTCTTCTTGGCTCAAGACTGCTCCTATTGCAAATCCACTTGCATCACATTTTACCTGAAATGTCTTTTTGAAATTCGGCAACACCAGAATTGGTTGTTCCGTGATTTTCTTCTTCAACAAATTGAAGATTTTCTTAGCCTCTTTTGTCCAGTGAAAATATTTGTGTCTATTCTTCACTATGTCCATCATCGGTGCACTAATTCCAATGAAATTCCTGATGAACTTCCGGTAGAAACTAGCCAATCCATGAAAACTTCTCACCTCAAATATACTCTTCGGTGATGGCCAATTCTTAATTACCTCCACCTTATCTAGATCCATCCTCAACTTATCTGCAGAAATAACAAACCCCAAATAAATGAGCTTTGTCTTCATGAACGAGGATTTCTTCATGTTTATCAGCAACTTCTCTTGCTGTAATCTCTTCATCACTGTAGCCAAATGTTTCAAATACTCTGCCTTTGTTTTACTGAAAATCAATATGTCATCAAGATACACAATGACAAATTTTCCGATGAACTCCTTCAGGACTTCGTTCATCAACCTCATGAAAGTACTCGGGGTGTTTGTTAGACCAAACGACATAACAAGACATTCATACAACCCTTCATTAGTCTTGAAGGTTGTCTTCCACTCATCACCTTCTCTCATACGAATTTGATCATATCCACTTTTCAAATCAATCTTTGAAACAAATTTGGCTCCACTTAAGAAATCCATCAAATCATCCATCCTTGGCAATGGAAATCTATACCTGATGGTTATTTTGTTGATTTCTCTTGAGTCGGTACACATCCTCTAGCCTCCGTCTTTCTTCGGATTGAGCACTGTCGGAACAACACATGGACTCAAGATTTCTCTCACCAACCCCTTGTCCATTAAATCCTGGACCTGTCTTTTGAATTGTTCATTCTCCTGCGGCGTCAATCTGTACGCTTATTTTTTTGGTAAACTAGTTCTAGGTATGAGATCAATATGATGGCTCACACTTCTGATCGGTGGCAACAAATGAGGTAGTTTGTCCACTACTATGTCAGCAAACTCTTCCAACAGTTTCTGAACCTCTTCTGGTAAATCATCTACCCTTGTACTGGTTAAAATAATTTTAGGTTTTCTGACCACAATGAATTGAGGTTCCTCCTTCTTATTAACCTCTCTAATAAGTTCCTTTCCACTCATGAGAAGTACAGTGTTGCTTACTTCAGGTTTCACCTCCTTATCTTTAATCGGAAACAACATGTGAGTTCTCCCATTCTTCTCTAGGGTGTATGTGTTCTTCCTCCCATCATGAATCACATTTCTGTCATATTTCCATGGTCTACCCAACAATAGATGACAAACATCCATGGGAATGAAATCATAGAGTATTTCATCTTTATACCCTCCTATTTTAAATTCAACTAAAGATTGTTTAGTGACATTTACCTGATGTCCTTTTTGTAGCCATGAGACTCTGTATGTTCTTGGATGTTCAATAGACTCTAGCTCCAACTTTTCTACCATCTCTGTAGAAACGAGATTATCTGTGCTACCACTGTCCACAATGAACTTGCATACCCTGTCCTTGGTTTTGCAAGCAGTCCGAAAAAGACTGTTTCTTTGCACTGGATTCTCCACCTCCTTCTCTAGTGTTAAGAGAACCTTTTGCATCATCAACGATCTTCCACCTTCAGCATCCTTTGCCTCAACATTTTGCCTCTGTGCTTCGGAAATGTGAGTTTCACCACCTTCTTTCTTTCTATCTGGACATTCATAAGATTTGTGTCCATTCTTTCCACATGTGAAGCATTTCACCACTCCACCTCTTCCTCTTCCTCTACCTCTGGTACGAGGAAAAATGTTTCCATTAGCATACTAACTTCTCTTTTTGGTATGTTTCCCTATATGTGAACTTCCACCTCTCTTAGTTTGAGCTTGAGGTTTCTTCCAATCCTCTTTTGGTTTCTAATTTCTATCTTGGGCAACTGATTTTCCTCTGGGCTGACTTCTACCTCGACCTCTTTGACCTTGATTTGGGCTCAGCTTCTCTTCATCTTTTAGAGCCATCTGATAAGCATCTTCCATAGTTTGGATGGTCATCATGCTCATCTCATCATGAATGTCGTATCTCAGACCATTCATGTACCTGACAACTTTTTCATCATCACTTTCGCGATGACTTGCCCTGATGTTCAGCCTGTAGAATTTTTCAGTGTACTCCTTCACTGTCATCAGCTTCTGTCTCAAATTCTACATTCTTCGAAATAGAGTAATCTGGTAATCCCTGGGAATGAATTTCTCCTTCATCTTCACAATCATCCTATCCCAACTCTTGATTTTTTGCTTGCCTTTGCAATGTCTTCCAGCTTGTAGTTCATCCCACCACAATGTTGCATGTCCTTTTAGTATTGTGAAAACATGTTTGACCTTTTTGTCTTCCTTGACATATTCATAGTCAAAATATGTGTCCAGAGCTCTAATCCAGTCTAGAAGCTCTTCAACATCCAAGTTTCCTTCATATACTGGAATGTCCATTTTTGCCTTAGCACCCATTCTTGCAACAACCCTAATTAGGCATTCGTTTGCTGCATCTTCTGCTGTGACTTCTTCTCCTTCATGTTCGACCTCATTTTCTCTTTCAGAATCACTAATATCGCCAGCACTGGCTATGCACCTCTATGTTGTCTCCATGTCCTCAAGTCTAGAACGTAGGTCATGCATCTCTCTCTCCATGGCTGGATCAGGCATCTGCCTGCCCTTTCTTCTTGACATTTCCCTATTCTCTGGTGGATCAGGTGTTTGCCTGTCCCTTCTTCTCTATGGCATGGTGAATCTTTCTTTTTCTTGCTACAGAAAGCAAAGAAACCTTTCTGTTCTCTGATACCAAAAATGACACAGACCTTTTTGCCCTCGAGCCGATATCCACTCATAGGATCGTTCTATATGCCCTTCAAGCCAGATTGGCTCTTTCAAATTCTCTGCTGGAATCCCCTTTCAAATCGATCCATAGGTTCTTTTTTCACAGTTCGCGATCTCGCAAGTTTGTGAGTCAAAACTCTGACTCTCCCTCCTTCAATTCCGCGATACCCAAAATTTCGATATGGGTATGGCTCTTCCTTTGTCAGCGCCTTCCTCACATGACCGACAGCTAGGATTATCGTTGGATCCTCTCGCCTCTCGCGCCTTCACGAGTTCAAAATCGTGCCTTCGAGCTCTTACCTTACGAACTCACGAGAAGTGAGAAGTCAACAAAGTGTTGACTCCATTCCTCTTGGCAACACGTGTCCACCTGTCTATCACATGGACCCACCTTGAGGTTTAGACACGTGTCCCTCGTGCCCGGCTTCGACACTTTGCGACTTCACCTTTCATGGTTTCGGGACTTGAAGTACCCGACTCTTGGGCTCTCACCTTGCAAACCTCTGAGTTCGCGAGATCCTCTGATATCTGACACCTTTCCTCCTCCGATGGATGGCTTAGATTACTTCTCAACTTCGCTACTCGCCGCTTCGGGACTTTTGGGACGAAAGTCTCGACCTCTTATCCTCCGATATGCCAAAACAACGAATTTTCGACACGTCTTCTTCGTGGGTCCCATGATGGAACTTCCTACCTTTTTGGAGTTCTCGGACTTGCGAGTCCGAATGCTAAGCCTTCAGCTCCTCAACTCACGAAACCCCAAAATGGTCAATGAGACTCTGACCTCTCAGTGAGTATGCCACCTGTCCACTTTAGATGGACGGTCCTGATTCACTTCACAGCTTCGCCACTCGCGAAGTTGAATGACCTCCCTTTTTGACCTCCGACGTATGTGTCCTTGATACAGGTGATCTCGCAACATGTGCCCTTCTTTCGGCGAATGGCTCAAATTCCTTCACTATCTCAGGACTTCGCACCTCACGACCTCACGAGTTTTGATGCAAAGACTTCGACCTTTCAACTCATGAATCCCTGAGACCCGATTCCGCGAGTGATCCAATGGTCGATTTCTCCCGAGATTTACGCTCGACGAATGCTTTTGTAACCTTCTCGCTTCTCTGCAAGATAGGACGGCTTCCGGGACCTCTTGAATTCTCCACAGATAACTTCGACCGCCAATTTCCTCCTTGGTGATTTCTCCGAAACGAACAAAGTGTTCTCTTATGGAACTTGTCCTCCTGAAAAACACCTTCACTATGCCTCCTTCCAATGCGTCAAGCACTATCCCTCTTGAGCTTGATTGAAAAATTCCCAAGTCCCTTGGGGAAAATTCTTGCGCGCACTCCTTGTGGCAATTCCTCAATATTTCCAAGCATCAGACTTTTAGACTCTGCGCACTCTCCGCGACAACAGTCTTCCAACAACTTTGCTCAGTTTGCAAACATTGAGACTTCACTTAGCCTGCACACTCCTTGCACAACTCCTGTGCTTAATTTTCACTTCTGTGAGAATGAGAATAACATTATCTTTTCTGAGCTTTTAGAGATGAAACTCTAGACTCTTGTCAACGCATGCCTTGCGAACAACTTCACTGCACTCCCTGCAGGAAACCTCTTGCTCAGACAAAGAAACAATTGAAACTCATTCTTCACTCTCCCTCTCTTCAAATTTCAGACATTAAATATGAAATCATACATTTGTGAATAAAAGAAAATGCATAATAGAGAGTAAACAAGCATATATCAATCAGCATGCACAACACAAAAAAGAGATTGAACACCATGAGTCTGAACTAAAAATCTTTGTATTAATCCAAAACTTCTGTACATAGGGTTTTCTACATAGTTTTTTGATTTTGCTCTCCTATTCTCTCTTCTCGTAATGCTGCTTATTGTTACAATAATACAAGGGAGGGTGTCTATATCAGTTTTT
Source organism: Picea glauca (assembly GCA_000966675.3). Classification (NCBI taxonomy): domain Eukaryota; kingdom Viridiplantae; phylum Streptophyta; class Pinopsida; order Pinales; family Pinaceae; genus Picea; species Picea glauca. Next base: position 450,031 of record JZKD02S0668685.1, on the reverse strand, counting down.
CCTCCGGCTTCTAAAAATGTCAAATCTGGAATTTTTAAAGCTATCTACTTACATTAACTAATATAAATGCCTTCACCTAATACAGACGAGAGTGAGATGCTCAAGGTCTGTTTACAATATGGAAGTAGGCCCTTCCTTAATTGTTTCATTCATGTTTGGCACATCCACTTCAAAAACATTCAAAAAATTTTATCACATGCCAAAATGCATTGGTGTGTGCTCCATGCTCGCTTGACGTTGGTGATGCTCCTTCATCATCTCGCTTGACGTTGGCAATGCTCCTGCATCAAGGGAGATGAAGGTCAAGGTCACCTGTAAGAGGGAAAGTTCAGAAGGGTTGATGCCAGAGTGATTGGTGAAGGAGTGTTGAAAACGGAAAGGATGGTGGAAACACTTCCAGGGAAAGTGTCGATCTACTATGGGTTGTTGGATCTAGTTAACTAGCAAGGGAGATAAGGCCAAGAGTTGTTAGGTGTTAAAAGTTCAAGAGGAATAGTGGTCGTTGGATTCATATCAACAGGAACTCTTGATCTCGTGCTTGAATTTCGTGTTTCAGAATTCGAGAAGTGGAGGAGGTCGTGACTCGGAGTCGAGAGTCATGAACTCCTGATTCACAAAGTCCTGATAGACTCAGGACCATCAGATCATGGGGAGATCAGAGCCGTTGATTTGTGGAAGGGGGTTGTCACAGTTTTAAAAGTCAACGAACGGAGTTGTTGCATCACAAAATGTCGATAAGAGAAATCCCGAGGTATTGAAGTGTTTGGGCCCCAGTTCATAGTTGGAGGTCATATCAGGAAAAGTCAAAGGGAGGAGTCAGAGACCCGTTATCCTTTTCAGGGTTTCGGGTATTGAAGAGATAGGAAGACTCACATCTGGTATCATGAAGTCATGAAACCCAAAGTACCCTTTTGGGTGAAGGTTGTGGTCATATCAGTGATCATGAGGGAGTGAGTTGGCGCTTGGTGCTTGGTTGTACAAGCGTAACTCATAAGGACCTATGGACACACACTCGTGCGTGTGTGGGGTTTCCTATAGGGAAATTAAAGATTCAATCTGACTCAAGGGGAAGATAAAGAATGATCCTAATACTGGGAGGTCGTGCAGAACCTCTTGAGGCAGGGGGTGATGCGTATGAGTGGTATCAGAGCCTTACAATTTCTTTTTATTTTTTAGGGAAACAGATTGACACAATGCCTGATCCAACTGTGGAAAGGGATATGAGAGAAATTTTTGCTCGATTAGATGCTATAGAAACAACACAGAGATGGAAAATCGATGCCATAGATGCAGTGAAGACAAAAGCAAAAATGAGGCTGGAGCTGAAGCAAAAGTTGTAGCCGAAGATGCTGCAGAAGAATGTATATTCAGAGTTGTTGCAATAATAGGTGCCAGAGCAAAGATGGACATTCCAATGTATGAAGGCAACCGAGACGTTGAAGAGCTACTAGATTGGTTTAAATATCTAGACAAATACTTCGACTATGAGGATGTCGAGGAGGATAAGAAAGTTAAACATGATGTCACTAGACTGAAAGGGCATGCATCACTGTGGTGGGATGAACTGCAGGCTGACAGGCGTTGCAAAGGCAAGAAAAGAATCAAAAGATGGGATAAAATGATTGCAAAAATGAAAGCCAAGTTTATACCTAGAGACTACCAGATCAATCTGTTTCGAAGAATGCAGAACTTGAGACAGAAAGGGATGGCAGTGAAAGAATACACTGAGGAATTTTACAGGATCAACATCAGAGAAATTCATCGTGAAAGTGATGAAGAAAATGTCGCTAGATATATGAATGGTCTGAGATATGACATTCAGGATGAGATGAGCATGATGACGATAAGGAATGTAGAAGATGCTTATCAAATGGCCCTGAAGGCTAAAGAGAAATTGGCCCGAAAGCAAGGTCAAAGAGGCCGAGGTCGAAGTCAGAGCAGAGGCAAAGAAATTTCCCAGGACATAACTCAAAAGCCCAAGGAAGAAGAAAAGAAACCTCATACTCACCCTGAAAGAGGAGGAAGTTCACAGGGGAGATAGTATGCCGAGAAAAACACTTTTCCGCGAGCCAGAGGAAGAGAAAGAGGTACAGGAGGTGAGATAAAATGTTTTGTCTATGGAAATATCAAACATAAATCTTTTGAATGTCCTTATAGGAAAATATATGGAGGAGGTGAAGCTCACATTTCAGAAGTGTAGAGGAAAAATGTTGATGCAGAAGATGCAGAAGGCGGAAGATCCTTAATGATGTGGAAAATTCTCTTGAAACCAAAGAAGGATATAGAAAATCCCATCCAAAGACATAGTTTTTTCAAAACTGCTTGTAAGACCAAGGATATGGTATGCAAGGTAATAGTGGAAGAACAGATAATATAGTATCCACAGAAATGGTGGAGAAGCTAGAATTGGAGACTGTTTCACATCCGAGCCCATACAAAGTCTCATGGTTACAAAAGGGACATTAGGTAACTGTCACTAAACAATGTGCAGTTGAATTTAAGATAGGGGGATATACTGATGAAATCCCATGTGATGTTATTCCCATGGATGTCTGTCATCTTTTGTTGGAAAGACCGTGGCAATATGACAAAAATGTTGTTCATGATGGGAGAAAGAATGCATACACCTTGGAGAAGAATGGTAGGACGCATATGTCACTACAAATTAAAGACAAGGAGGTAAAAGAGGAAGCCAACAATACAATACTTCTCATGAGTGAGAAGGAACTTCTTGATGAATTCAAGAAAGAATAAGACATGTAATTTGCGGTGGTAATAAAACCAAGAGTCATCTTGACCAGTACCAAGATAGATGATCTACCTAAGGAAATTTAGGAACTACTGGAGAAATTTGTTGACATAGTAGTGGACTAATTACCTTGTTCATTGCCACCCATCAGAAGCATAAGTCATCATATTGATATTATACCTAGAGCAAGTCTACCAAACAAGGTAGCGTACAAATTAACGTCGTAGGAGAATGAAGAAGTCAAAAGACAAGTCCAAGATTTGGTGGACAAAGGATTGGTTAGAGAAAGTTTGAGTCCATGCATTGTACCTACAGTGTTAAGTCTGAAGAGGGATGGTGGTTGGAGAATCTGTACAGACTTGAGAGCCATAAACAAAATCACCATCAGGTACAGATTTCCTTTACCTAGGATGGATGACTTGATGGATTGCTTGAGTGGAGCAAAGTTTTTTTTCCAAAATTGATTTGAAAATTGGATATCATCAAATTAGAATGAGGGAAGGTGATGAATGGAAGACAACATTCAAGATGATTGAAGGACTATATGAATGGATTGTCATGCCACTTGGTTTGACAAACGCGCCGATTACTTTTATGAGATTGATGAATGAAGTCTTAAGATATTTCATTGGGAAGTTTGTAATCGTGTATCTTGATGATATACTGATCTTCAGTAAGACTGAAGGATAACATATAGAGCATTTAGATGTAGTGATGAGGAGATTACAACAAGAGAAGTTGCTGATCAATTTGAAGAAGTTGTCTTTCATGAAGACATAATTCATTTATTTGGGTTTTGCAATCTCTTCGAATGAATTGAAGATGGATCCTGAGAAGGTAAAAACAATTAGGGATTGGCCATCACTAAAGAGTATATTTGAATTCAAAAGATTCCATGGATTGGCTAGATTTTTTAGAAATTTCATCAGAAATTTCAGTGGGATATGTGCACCTATGATGGACACAATCAAGAAAAGACACAAATCTTTTCATTGGATAGTGGAGTTAGAAAAAAGTTTTAAGTTGTTGAAGGAGAAGATAACAAGACAGCCAGTTCTGGTTCTACCAGATTTCATCAAGACATTTCAAGTGAGATGTGACACAAGTGGATTTGCGATTGGATCAGTCTTAAGCCAAGACAACAGGCCAATTTCATACTTTAGTGAGAAAATGAATGAAACCAAGATAAAATATTCCACGTATAACAAGGAATTTTATGAATTCATACATGCGTTGAAGAAATGGAGGCATTACTTGGTTCCAAAAGATTTTGTCTTGTATAGTGATAACGATGATTTACAATTCATAACTCGATAAGAAAAATTGAACTAGAAGCATGAAAAATGGGTTGAATACATGCAAAATTTTACTTTTGTTACAAAGCATATTTCTGGAACTGCTAATAAGGTTGTTGAAGCTTTAAGCAAAAAATGTTTGATTCTGCAGGTGATTAGAGTGAAGACCTTAGGTTTTAATAACCTCAAGGATATGTACAGGGATGATTCAGATTTTAAGAATGCTTATGAAGCATGTGAGAATATAGTTCTCAGAGACAGGAGCCAATGGACCGAATATTTGATTCAGAATGGACTGTTATTCAAGGGAAATCAGTTATGTATTATGAAGAGTTCTATGAGAGAGAATCTTCTAAAGGAAAATCATAGTGGGGGATTGGCTAGACATTTCAGCCATGACAAGACATTCGCGCAAATGAATGGGTCATACTATTGGCCAGAGATGAGGAAATATGTCAAGAAATTCATGACTAGGTGCAAAATTTTCCAGCACGCGAAGGGAAAGAGATAGAATCCATGGTTGTATTTGCCATTTCCAGTACCATAGAGGTCGTGGGATGCCGTAAGCATGGATTTTGTGTTAGGAATTCCAAGGACACATAGAGGTTGTGATTCAATCTTTGTGGTAGTCGATAGATTTTCCAAAATGGCACATTTCATTCCATGTCAGAAAACCAGTGACACAACACATGTTGCCAATCTGTTTTTAAAAGAAGTTGTTAGACTTCATAGCTTACCCAAGAGTATTGTATCAGACAGGGATACCAAATTTGTTGGTAATTTATGGAGAATGTTATGGAAAAAGATGGGAACTAATTTATGTTTTAGCTCAACATATAATCCTCAGACGAAGGGATAGACTGAGGTAGTAAACCAAAGCTTGGTATATTTATTAAGGAGTTTGGTGGTTGAACATCACACTCAGTGGGATTAGATTCTTCCACAAGCGGAATTTGCATATAATGATTCACCAACTGGAGCATAGGACAAATCCCATTCCAGGTCATGTATGGAATGCAATCGATATGAGTATCTGAGTTGAGAGACTTAGATCAAAGAGAATTCAGAAGTGTTGGAGCAGAGGATTTTGCAACAAAAATGCAAGAACTCCACAACAAGATTAAGGAGAGATTGCAAAATTCCAACCAGGAATATAAGCACAGAGCAGATCAACACGGAAGAGAAATTCAATTTGAAGTAAGCGATTTGGTTTTATCACACCTAATAAAATAAATGTTCCCAAGAGGAACATACAATAAGTTGAAGATGAAGAAAATTGGGTCGTGTAAGATCATAATAAAGTTTGAAGCAAACACTTATGAGATTGAATTACCATATGGGGTAAGGATATCGCCCATATTCAACATAACAGATCTATATCCTTATAGAGCTGATGAAACAAAGAGATCAGAGGATCATAAATAATTCCAATGGGTTAAACAGATGCTTGTAGCTGAAAGGCCACAGATGGAAAATATAATTGATCAGAGAGTCGAAAGAAAGACCCGAAGGAAGACATATTTTGAATATTTAGTCAAGTGGAAAGGACACCCGATTGAAGATGCCAGTTGGGAGAGCGAACCAAATATCCAAAGACATGGACAGACAGTGCAAGAGCTCATGAACTCATGAATTTTTCAACCACAAAAGAATCATGCAAGAGCATCGTAAGCAGCCAACAAAACAAGCGCAAAGGCAGAAGACAACTGGAATTGCATCAGCACACGTTTTGAGACATTTTGAATTTGAATGAAGAATAATTAATGTAATAACTGGGAGACGTATTTACATTTATGTTTTGGAGATTGTAAACAGATCTTGAGCATTGCTCACATCTACCAGGTAAAGATGCATTTATTGTAATTTATGAAAAGTTGTTGTAGCTTTTATTTCATATTAGATAGCTTGTAGTGTAGGAGGGAAAAAAGGATAGAAAGACTCTCTCTCTTGTATCATTGTATCATTTGAGTAACCTGTAGAGATGTAGAGAGTAAGAACACAGAGGAGAACCCATGTACAGGAACACTTGAGTTAATATATGAAATCTTTGACTCAATTTTATGGTGTTATTGTGCTTACTGTTTGCATCTATTGAATGGTATGTATATAGTTTCTTATATTCTTTGTTTATGCATTTGTTTTTTTTTTTTAAGTAAAAAAGGGGAGAATCCTTCTATTCAATCCATGAAAAAGTGCAAGTAATACAATGATTTGCGGATGGGAAAGACCCCTCAGAAAGAGAATAGGGGATCATTTGGAACTAGCCTATGCTAAAAGAGAGCTCCATAGAGCGCGTGGGCAAAGCAAGATGGAAACATTACAATGCAAGGAGAAAGGACCGGATCACTGTGTTGATTGGTGAGGATCCTTTCTACCTTTTTGTTTGCGGACATCAATCCAACCAGAGGAGCTGGTAGGCTCAACAACCTTTACCACCAAAGCCAGGTGGTCTGAGGAAGTGCCGTGATCATGAGCTGCTGAATTTAGTTGTGTTTCTTTGTCACTGTCTGAGTTGTTTGATTCATGAGGTCGCTTCTGAGTCACTGTGAGAGATGTGGTGATCATGATTGTGTCAATTGTTTCCCCTTTTTTGTGAGGTGGGTGCAAGGACTTAATTGCGGGAGTTGAAATCATGACTTCTGTATCTTCAGGATTTTGTATCGAGGCTGCAGGCTGGTTTTTTGGATCGAGAGTTGGCTGCTGAGAGAAAGATGGGGCCTGCGAGGGCAATGAGGAAGGTGAAGGAGTTGGAGCAGCTTTGTGATGTTGCTTGTTGTCGGAGGAAGGGTTCGGGTGGATTTTGTGAGATTTTGGTCCTTGCCAACCATTGGCTCTTTTCCATGCTCCAGAAGTTGAGGGAGGGGTGGGGGAAAGAGGACAAGTTGCCTGGAGGTGCCCTGTTTGCTGACAGGAGTGGCATCTGAAGGCGGTGTTCTCATAATCGACCATCTGTATGAAAGGATATCCATCACACCAATCTATGAGAATCCTATCCAGAAGCCCTTGACTGAGGTCAATTTCAACGCAGATGCGGGAAAAGGTGACGAATCCTTTCTCTATTTTGTCTGTGTCTATCTTGATAAATTTACCCAGTGCATTGCCCAGGGTGGGTAAAAAAGATGATGACTAAAAATGCAAGGGTAGATTGGGTAGTCTTACCCAGACCGGTGTAGTCATGGTTGTCATGGTCAGTGGGTTGAAATCTGGGAACCATCACTGCATGGAGAGACCAGATCTGCCCCAGAACCAAGGACCTTGCTCTAGCACGCGTTGACATTCAGCTTCTGTGGAGAAGTTGACGATGAAGAACCCCTTGAAACAGAAGAACAACTCATGACCCTTCGACCAGGTCTTGTTAACCCATTCCTTTAGCGTAGGGGCCGAGGGTCAAAGTCTGTTGAAGTGGCAAATGAGGGCTTTGGCCTGGTAGATATAGGCAAAGCCATAGACATGGGGGTCTTCGACTTCTGCTGTTGGAGGTTCTGCGCACTGCTCCACAATGAAGGCACCTCCAAAGGGCTCCCTTTCTTTTGAAGATTTGGCCTTGAGCCCCGTAGGAGCAGAGGTCCCTGATTTCACAGCCTGCTTGTAAGAGCTTGGATGAGTGACTGAGGGCGCTCCTCCACGCAATCGAGAGGTGAGAGAAATGGTTGCATTTTCTAGATTTCCGTAGTCCCGTAGCAGAGAGCCATGTGCAAGCTACCGACCTTCGAATATTAGTCGTTGGAGTCTAGGCGAAGTCCCTGTAGCTTGGTGGATTTGAGTTTTGATCTCAAAAATAGAGTCTGAGTCTTGAACCTGCAAGCAAAGAGAAGATCCAGAAATGGTCTTTACAAAAAGGGGGAAGTTTGCCATGATCTCGGAGCTAGTCTTGCCGTGATGTTCATAATGAAACCTCACTCCTGCCTTGCTCTTCAATAGATTTCTGCACTAGAGCGAAGGCAGACAGTCCCCAAAAAGTCGAAGATCCCTGAGGTCTCTGCTATTTGAATGGCTTCCAGTCTTTAGGTTAAGGCGACGGCGGTGGCGGCGGCTAGGGTTTAGTACTCGCTGGTTCGCCTCGGACTTGCCAAAGACTGCCTCTTCCTTCTCCTCGTTAGGGTTCTGTTTCATTTTCATAACCCTCTCGCCATCGCTCAACGATCTCTTGGGATCTGGCACGACTGTCTGGAAAACGACCGAGGAAGGAGAAACGTATGAGAAAGAGGAAGAAACAGGGCCGGATCCTTCATATCTAAGCGCCACAGTCACGAGCTGCCGCTGAAAATCGAGGGTGGAGGCGGCCAAACCCTCCAAGTTTCCGGAATACTGCTTTGCATTCCATTCGCCACCTGAAGACTTGCAGATGAAAGTGTAAACGCCCATTCTCTCCACCCTGCAGAATAGTGTTGTTGTGGCAAAACTGATCCAACAATTTTATTTCTTGTTTATGCATCTGTTTCAATGTTGTGTTGTGTGTATGATTTCATGTTAAAGGTATGAAGTCTAAGAGAAGGTAAGAATGAGTTTCAATTGTTTCTCTTCCTGAGAATTCCTGCAAGAAGTGCAGTGAATGTCCGTAAGGTGTGCGTTGACAGAGTTCTGAGTTTTATCTCAGGAAACTTAGGAGAGATGTCATTGTTCTCATACCAGTAGAAGTGCAGGATAGTACATAGACGTGCAAGGTGTGCGTAGGCGGGTTAGAGTCTTATACTTTATCAATCTAGGGGGAGGCTTGAAGGACTGCTTTTGCAAGGAGTGCGCAGAGTCGAAGGGTCAAATAACTAGAGGTTATTTGCAAATGCTAGAAGGTGTGCACCCATGGATTCCTTAGAGTCCAGGATTTCTAGGAGAATCGAAGCTTAGAAGGGATAGATCCTTTGAAATGTTCAAAGGGATATGAAGGTCGAGGTCACCCATAAGAGGGAATGTTCACAAGGGTTGACATCAGAGTATTTGGCGAAGGAGTGTTGAAACTAAAAAGAATGGTGGAAACTCTTCCAGGGGAAGTGTCGATCTACTGTGGGTCATTGGATCTAGTTAACCAACAAGGGAGATAAGTTCAAGAGTTGTTAGGTGTTAGAATCTCAAGAGGAATAGTGGCTGTTGGATTCGGATCAACAGGAACCGTTGATCTCGTGCTTGAATTTCGTGTTTCGAAATTCGGGAAGTGGAGGAGGATGTGACCCATAGTTAAGAGTCATGAACTCATGATTCATGAAGTCCCGATAGAATCAAGACCATTAGATCGCGGGGAGCTCAGAGCTGTTGATCTATGGTAGGGGGTTGTCGCAGTTTCGGAAGTCGGCGAAAGGAGTTGCTGCATCGCAAAATGCCGATAAGAAAAATCCCGAGGTACCAAAGTGTTTGGGCCCTAGTTCATAGTTGGAGGTCACATCAGGAAAATTCAAAGGGAGGAGTCAGAGATCTGTTAGCCTTTTTGGGGTTTTGGGGTTTCGGGGAAAGATATCAGACTCTATCTTTCCCCCACAGTGGAATAATGTTGTTCAATTTGTTCTTGTGCTTCTGCAAGATTGAAAGCTAGCATATGCTAGTTTTACCCCATAGAGGAATGATGTTGTTTGAGATGCACTTTTGCTTATGCAAGAGAGAAAGATAACACACACTAGATTTACCCCATAGTGGAATGACGTTTTTCAAGATGCGTATATGCTTGTGCAAGAGGGAAATCTAGCACGCACTAGCTTTCCCCCATGGTGGGATGATGTTTGAGATGTTTTTTTTCTTGGCGTGCTAGCTTTCCCCCATGGTGGAATGATGTTTCTCAATATGTGCTTGCATTTGTACTTAAACAAGAGGGAAAGCTATGCATTGGCTTTACCCAATATTTGTGCTTGTGCAAGAGGAAAATATAGCATTCATTGGCTTTCCCCATGGTAGAATGATGTTTTTCAAGATGCATTTGTGCTTGTGCAAGAGGAAACGTTAACAAGTGATAACATTCCCCCATGGTGTAATGGTGTTGTTCAAGATGTGCTTGTGCTTGTGCAAGAGGGAAATCTAGCATGATCTAGCCTTCCCCCATGGTGGAATAATGTTGTTCGAGATGCGCTTGTGCTTTTGCAAGGCGAAAAGGTAGCACGAGCTAGATTTCCCCCACAATATAATGATTTTGTTCAAGATGCACTTGTGATTTTCTAAGAGGGAAAACTACCACACATCAACTTTCCCCCACAATGGAATGATGTTGTTTGAGTTTCATTTATACTTGTGCAAGAGAGATATCCAACAGACGCTAACTTTTCTCCATAGTGGAATGATGTTGTTCGAGATGCACTTGTGTTTGTGAAAGAGGGAAAGCTAGGAAATGCTAGCTTTCCTCCACAGTGGAATAATGTTGTTTGAGATGATATTGTGTGTGTGCCAGAGGGACTGCTAACACGCCCTAGATTTCCTTCATAGTGGAATGATGTTGTACGAAATGCGCTTGTGCTTATAATAGAAGGAAATATGGCATGTGCTATTTTTCCTTCACAGTGGAATGATTTTGTCTGAAATTCATTTATGCTTATGTAAGAAGGAAAGATAACATGTGCTAGCATTCCTACACAGTGGAATGATGTTGATCAAAATGTGTTTTTTCTTGTGCAAGAAGGAAAGATATCATGCACCAACGTTCCTCCATAGTGGAATGATGATGTTCAAAATGCACTTTTTCTTGTGCAAGAAGGAAATTTAACATGTGTTAGCTTTTCGCCATAGTGGAATGATGTTTTTCGAAATGCATTTGTCATGTTTAAGAAGGAAAAATATCACACGCTAGCTTTCCTCCATAGTCAAATGTTGTTGTTCGAAATGTTCTTGTTCTTGTACAAGAAACAAACCTAGCACGCATTAGCTTTCCTCCACAGTGGAATGTTGTTGTTCAAATTGCATTTGTGCTTGTGAAATAAGGAAACCTATCATGCAATATATTTCTTCCATAGTGGATTGTTGTTTGAAATGTTATTTTGTTTGTGAAAGAAGGAAAACTACCACTCTAGATTTCTTCCACAATGGAATGTTGTTGTTCGAAATGTGTTTGTGCTTGTGCAAGAAGGAAAAATAGCATGCACTATATTTCCTCCACAATGGAATGTTGTTTTTTGAAATACACTTGTGCATGAGAAAGAAGGAAAGTTATCACATACTAGATTTCCTCCACCATGGAGTGATGTTGTTTGAAATGCACTTGTATTTCCTCCACCGTGGAGTGATGTTGTTTGAAATGAACTTGTATTTCCTCCACTGTGGAGTGATGTTTTTCAAAATTTTGTACACACTAGCTTTCCCTAATGTTGGAGTGATGTTGTTTGAGATGCGTTGGTGCTTAAGATAGAGGGAAAGCTAGAGATATATTCCCCACACAGTGGAATGATGTTGTTCGAGATGAACTTGTTCTTATGAAGAAGGGAAAGAGATAACACATTCTAGTTTTCCCCCACAGTTGAATAATATTGTTCAAGAAATGCTTGTGCTTGTGCAAGATGGATAGTTAGCATGCGCTATCTTTCCTCCATGGTGGAATGGTGGGATTTGAAATCGGGTGGAGAGGATAACAATTACTCTTTCAAAAGATCGAGATAGACCCAATCGATTAGTCCAAACCAAGCTACTTCTAAAAATTTTCCATTTATTTCCACAATCTATTCTACAAATATGTTGTTGTTGAAATTTTTTTTGTCCAATATCTTCTATCATGTTGACTTTAAACTAGTATGCATCTAAATCCACCATTGTTCTATTCTTCCTCCCATAACACCATTTTGGTAAGAGGAATATGGATTTGTAAATTTCCTCATTATGCTAGATTTATTGCAAAATAACTTGATGAATCCATCTACTTTTCAGCCATTGCTTAAAATTGTGGAAAAAAATTAAATGCACCAACTATTTTAGAGTAATAAATACAAGTTTTTCTATTAAAAGCGTCAATGAAAGCTCTAAAAAAATTCATCCCACCAACATAATCTACATATTTAGGATGACAAATATCACTGTGCACTAAATCTAGAACCCCGCATTCTAGTGTAGACATTGTGTCTTCTAATTTGCTTGTCAATTGCACAATATTCATGAGTCCAAATTAGAATCATTTTCTTTGTCTCGTCATCCCATTTACCATGCTTTTCTTTTTCATTTCTAATAGAATTTTGGCATTAACATGAAGAAACATCTAATGACACTAGTCCACAAACTATTTTCTATAATAGATGATGCAACTTATAAATTTAACTTTAAAACATATAAATTCCCTTCTTAGGAGCATTTAAACTAACATTCCTTGCTTGGTTCTTCACAATGCCAATTGTTTTGGTGGAATTCAACATTCTAGCCAAAATCTATTATTTTTGCAATAGATTTCAAATCTCTTGCCAAATTTAGCACATGCAACACTCCTTGCAGAATATTCCTCCATTAACAATAGGGACTTGCAACTCTCCAATGTCATATACTCTATGGAATCTTTTATCTCTGAGCTAGATAAATCTATTCATGTAAAGATGGAAATAAATCTCGAGCAATTTTTATTTCCTTGTCATGTTCTATGTCATTCCTAAGTATATAGTGAAGAAATCTTAGTCATTGGAGTTCTCCATATCAACTTTAAAATCTTGATCATGTTGATTTCTACAGATGACAAGATGAAACAATGCAATATTCCCCTTCCAATAGTCTCTTTGTATGTTCCCTAGCATATGACAATAATT
>JZKD02S0668685.1:407443-419523 GCA_000966675.3 Picea glauca | reverse complement strand
ATCTAAAACATGTATCAAAGATTACTTGAAAAGAACATAAAGAAAGAGTGTACTAGTTTGGCAAAGGGGGCCCTCCAATGCTTCACTTGTACACTTGAGTTGTCTCAGCTAAGAAAGAGCTCCAGCAACATTCACATCATCATATCATAGGCATTATCAAGAAAAAAACATAGAACTGATCTCAATATTACAAATTCCAAAGTTTCTTCATTCTCATTCAAGGTTGTCATACTAGTCTATGCTTTAGAGTATTTATACAAGAGTTTTAAAACTAAAAATGCTAATAAATATCCTAAATATCATGATTAGATCCATAATATATTCTAGGAAGGTCTAATGCCCCCTTCAGATCCATAATATATGACCAAATCCCACGAAAATCCAAAACTGTCCATGATTTAAGGCTAAAACAGGGTATTTTCTGCTGAAGTGGCCCTATTTGACCATCGTTGACTAAACACCTGGAAGGATCAGATATCGAAGCTAATAGCTCATTATCCATACTTGTACATCAGGGATCACGACCCAAGTCTTAGATTTCTCCCAGGTGTCCTTCAAGTACACGAACCTAGGAGCAATTACGAGATTTAGTCAAATCCTGTAATTTTTGATAAATTTTCAATTTTAATGCCAAAATTTAGAAAAATCAATTCTTAAGCTAAAGAATGATAAATATACCTTTCATAAGATATTTTATGGAAAATATGGAATGAAATGAAGGAAAAATGGACGGATATAGAGGCAAAAGTGCAGTTTATAGAGTAAAAAGGAAGCATAAAAATGTACTCAACACAAATTACATGACACCATTCAATATAACTTTTCAATGCTTTGTTTAGATCAACATAATTGCTCATTGTATCAACGTTTCATAATCAAATCCAATAATGCACTTAAAAACATTTTCTCGATTTGGTCTATTAAAACTATATTGAAGTAGCTAATTAGTATTATTTTCAATACAAAATGTTTAAACACTTCATGAATAAACAATAGGCTCTTGAAATATAGTCTCAAGTGAGTTATCCCTATTATTTGTTATTATATCTGATATAAATCAAATTGTACTACCCTGTTGCATTCTAATTCATAAGCATTGTAATTCATAATAATTTGATTTTGATAGTTAAACAAATTGCAAACTTTAAAGTGGTCTGAGCATTATACTCAACACAGATAAAATAGTAACTTAGTATCAATTATCAAAATCGATAATAATAGTAACAAACACAATTACTATGCCGTTAAACAAATTTATAGGTAAGAAATTTCTTACACAAACTATTATTCATGAGTCAATTTTTGATAAAATTTTCTATAATACAGAGATACAGATATTAATGATAATACAAATTATGTAAAGAATCTAAGTTTTAGAGGAATATTAATATGTTCTTTTCAATATAATATGTTCAAACACTTCATGAATAAACATTGAGTACTTGCAATATTTAGTTCACTCAAAAAAATCAAATTTTACTAACTTGTTGCTATTCTAATTCTTAATTGATTTTGATTGTTAAAAAAAATAATAATAAACATTGAACACATTCTTAAGATCAATTCCATTAAATAAATTTATAGGTAATAAATTTCTCATATATTAATTTATTATTGATGAAGTAAACCTCTATAGGTTACTTAGATTTTAATACAAAAATACAAATAATAATAGAAATAAATTTTGTTGCTATTCTAATTCATAATTTATTTTGATCAATTCAAGGGTAAACCTAGACATAATAATGAAATATTTTCTCTTGTGGACTTTAAAAAGGCGCCAACTTCCTATAATAAAATATAGTACTCTGAATACAATATTAACATCAATGTCATTAAATAACTTTATAGGTAAGAAATTTGTCAAAAAGAAAAAAAAACCATTGAACACATTATTAAGATCAATTTCATTAAATAACTTTATAGGTAAGAAATTTCTCATATATGAAGTAAACCTTCAATGGGTTACTTAGTTTTTAATACAAAAATACAAATAATAGAAGAAATAAATGTTGTTGCTATTCTAATTCATAATTTATTTTGATCAATTCAAGGGTAAACCTAGACTTAATAATGAAATATTTTCTCTTGTGGACTTTAAAATGACACCAACTTCCTAAAATAAAATATATTACTCAATACAAAAAATATTAGTTACTATGACAATAATTAAAATTGCTATAGTAATGAACACATTAGTATTATTTCATTAAAGAGCTTTATAGGTCACTTGAAAATGGTGCTTATCTCCTAGACATACTATAGTACCTCAACACTGAGATTGTTACTATAATATCAATTTATAACTAAAATCTAGGTTAATAATAGTAATAGACATTGATTATTAATGACATTAAATAAATTTAGGGTGAGAAATTTCTTACAAATCTATTATTCATAATATAATCCTTTATCAACTTATCTTTTAATAGAAAATATACATAATAATAATAGAAATAAATTATGTTGTTATTCTAATTTATAATTGATTTTGATTGTTAAAACAATAAACTTAATAGGTAAACCTAGACTTAATAATGAAATATTTTCTCTTGTGGACTTTAAAATGACACCAACTTCCTAAAATAAAATATATTACTCAATACAAAAAATATTAGTTACTATGACAATAAATAAAACTACTATAGTAATGAACACATTAGTATTATGTTATTAAAGAGCTTTATAAGTAACCGAAAATGGTGCCAATCTTCTAGACATACTATAGTACCTCAACGTTGAGATTGTTACTATAATATCAATTTATAACTAAAATCTAGGTTAATAATAGTAATAGACATTGGTTATTAATGACATTAAATAAACTTAGGGTGAGAAATTTCTTACAAATCTATTATTCATAATTTAATCCTTTATCAACTTAGTTTTTAATAGAAAATATACATAATAATAATATAAATAAATTATGTTGTTAATCTAATTTATAATTGATTTTGATTGTTAAAACAATAAACTTAATACATAGTAACTCACATATAATATTTTCTTTTGTCGACTATAAAATATTGTCAACCTTCTAATATAATAAAATATAGTACTCAATATAGACAATATTATTTACTATGTCTAGAATTAAAATTGTCACAATAGTAAGAAACACATTGGTATTATGTCATTAAATAGCTTTTATATAGGTCACTTTAAAATTGTGCCAACCTTCTACTAGTATACTAGCTCAATATTAGTTAGTATATTAAATTATAATTAAATTGGTTAATAATAGTAAGAGAGACAATATTATTAATGTCATTAAATAATACTAATCAACAGCTTTTAATACAAGTTATACATAATAGTAATAGAAATAATGTAAGGAATCCAAGTCTAAGACTTAGATTTGCTTCTGCAAGTTTATGCAAATTTGATTTTATATAGTTTATCATAATAAATTTATCAAAACAATGGTGAATACATACAAAAAGTAGTGAACCAAGCAATGTTTTAATTCCACAATTTGAAAAATCGCAATCATTCTAATTTAGTTCGAAATTCTAGATCTATTATTTTTCATTTAGATCCATTCTTTTACTTAACACACAAGTTAATATGTAGCTAAATCAAGATCCACTATTGTGATCTAGATCCATTTAACTTTTAATAGAAAAATATAAATAATAATAATGAGAATAAATTACAATGATACATGAGAGTTTAAAAAGATACCTTTATAACAAAAAAATGGTGAATATATACATTCAAAGTAGTGAATTAAATGATTTTCTAATTCCTTTTTTGAAAAAACTCAATCTAGATAAAGTTCTAAAATTCTAGGTCCACTAAAATATTTCTAAATTTAATGAAATATGTGTTAAATCCCTTGCATAGTGTCTTGGTTGTTGGAAGTTGTGGCACACTACCGGTCATCTACCTCTTATAAATCTTCATTTGCTTCATCCTACACCTCTATATCCACCTCGATCACCTCGTGGTGCATTGTACTAAGGTACCTGATTATATTACGCGATGTTATACTATAGATGCACATTGTTGTACTGTGGTTTTGCATTATTGTACTAGTGTTGCACATTCTTGTATGGTGGTGGTACCTGGATGAATTGAGGTGAAAATTTTCCTATCATAATTTCTTCTTGCACCCTATAAGTATCTGAAGTTCTTTCTCTCATCATCTCCATCGTTCTACAATCCTTATCATCATGACCCATTGATTTTCAAAAATTGCAATATGAATGTTTGGGTACTAAATACTTCTGCATCATTGGACAATGGTATGGATAATTCCCATGCATTTTACAAATATCACACCATGGTCCTTCTATTGGAAAGAGGTTTGGCACACCTATTTCCATATATTGTGCAAAATTTGGAAATTCTTTCTTATGGTGTCCTTCTGTCCTACATAGGGTACACCAAACAACTTCTCTTTTTTGTTTTCCCTTATTCTGGTTAAGTTGAAATGTTAGATTCTTCAGATCCTCCTTCATCTCCTCTATTGTTGGATATGTCTTTTGATACTAGTTCTCTTTCAGTTGTAAGTCTTCATGTAGAGCCTCTACCTGATTTTGGAACTTTTGCTGTCTTAACAGGTATTTCAGGTGTGGTAATAGTGATTTCACAGATATGTGCCTATGTTTCATGTTAGTGATTGCATATTTAAACTTACCTTTCAGATGTTTGAACCTCTGATCAATATCTAAAACAAACTCGCTTGATTTTTTCCTGATTTCAATCATTTCATTCATGTACTGTTCTTTTGAGTTGTGCTTCTAAAATTTGTTTACCAATAGTTTTTTGACGTCTGCAATAGTATTTGGTACTCCGTGCAGAATATTTACATCTAGGCTCATTTACCAATCCAGTGTGCGGTCTCTTAGTATGATAGTTAACTGCGCGAGTTTTGTATCCTCATATGTGATTTGTTTTGCTTCCCATATCTTCTCACAAATGAATAATTTCTTTTCAGGGTCCTCTGATGCCTCTCCCCAAAATTATGGTAATATGATCATGGGATCATGCCCTACCTTTTTGAACTGTGTTGAATTACTGCCTCTGCGTGGTGTAGAAAATTGACTTTTACTTCCTGAATTGGCTCTCCCAATTGATGCTCTTTGATTGGATCCATGTCCTATTTCTTTTCTTCCACTAAAATTTGGTTGTCTCAACATTGGTGTTCTTTTTGGTGTATTAGTTTCACATGGGGTTGTAGGTTCCACACTGATGGTGATCTGGATTGGAGTTCTGCCTTCTGTCCTTGACATTGGAACTCCTATTTTCCTCTCATATGTTGCACATAGGATTTACTCAATATTATCCATATCCTTGAGATCCTCTACCTCTTATTCATCGCTTTCCAAGCCCTCTCTATCGGCTATGACTCTCTTTTTGTTATTCATTTTATATTGGTAGGCTGATTCACTGCACATCTTTCTAGCTTTTTCCATTATGTGATTTATCTGATTTATTCCATCATGATTGGGTCCATGGCCTCCTTATTATTTCCTTTATCCATCTTCTCTTCCATATCTAAACCTCCTGCTAGTGCATCCCCCCTTCCCCCATGGACAGAGGGAAGTTTAGTTTTCCGACTCTATGGTAATCACATTGTTGTCATACAATAAAGTCTTGATTGAAGTATACAATGATGTAATGTACCTACCTTTGGGTCCTCTTATAAAATAATACTCTACTACGGTGTAGAAATTCACAGTATCTACTACAAATTCAGTGATAAACCCTACAACAATATTGTCTAACAAAAAATATACTTCGCGCGTAAATTTGTTATTAACTTGTTGTAACTGCATGATATCCACGAGATTCCACTCCAGTTTTCTAATTCCATTTGTAGGCTTGTTATCTTTTAACCTAAATAACCACTCCTGCAGCAAATGCAAGATATCATAGAAAAATACCTCATGCACGTTGTTAAATATGTATTTGTTGAGATATTTGTGAGATGTTATCTTAGGGTTTATGTTTTAATTCTGCACAAACTCAATTTCCTTTGTTTTCAACCATCATTCGATCTATGCCTTCATTGGATTCCATGGCCTGAACATTCTCTTCTATACTTTCATTCTCCTCACATTTCTTTCACTGATATGTCCACTCAATCTCGTGTAGTTCCATCTCGAAACAGAACCATTTGTTGGTTATGTTATTTTTCTTACTTCTTATTGAGCTTACCCAAGTTTGGATCTCAACAGGTCTCCAACAAAACCCTAAAAAATGACCAGCCCGCTTGGTACACCAGAAGGCAATGCTACACACAGGCTGCACAACCTAGTCTGACCCAAGATAGATTTTATGGGTTACTAAAATACTCAGGTGCTTTCAGTATAGGAATGAGTCAGGATATGATATTGTGTTCTCCCTTCTTATGCATTACCCTTGTTAGATATTCAATTACTTATATGATTCATTCATCTTTAAAAATATGCATGCATGTTGATATAACTAGTTTAATCATTCATTCATAAATTAATGATCAACAAAAAGTAAACATTCATTAACCATCCAATATAACATAAGGTTTATCGTGGCTCACCCCCTCCTAGGGCTACGTTCAGAAAGATCTGGCTTCACTGCTCTTTTATTTCATTTGCTGCAAAATATTGCGCTGCGTGCATTACATCTTCGGTAATACAATCAAGATTGAGGGTAAGAACCCTATGTGAGGCAGAATAGATCATAGTAGACTCCTCAGCCTGTGACCTAACCCTCAAATAATACCTTACTCTACTTTTCTAAAAAATTATTATAATCAATAATCCTACAAAATCATGATAATCAACTCTCTCTGTTGTGATATGATATCTCTCTATCCTGCATACACACCTCTTTATCCTTAACTGACATCCTTCTCTTCTAGACCTCCTAGGCCCTTATTTATACTATTTTACAAGCTCATAGCCATTACAATCCTTATAAAATACCCTAAATCTATCACAGTTAGGCTTGTTTGCATGTGCATTAGGTTGCTTTTCCTCTTGCATGTTGCTTTTCTTTCTTTTTTGAATGCTTCTTTCTTGCCACCTGATGCACGTGCTCCAAAATTAGGTTTTCATTTCCAAAATGCTATTTCCCCAAAACATATCCTTCTCCAAAAATAGGACTCCACCCAAAATATACTTATATAACGTACCCAGGCTCCCACAGGTTGAGCACGCCACACCAAGAACGCACCTCTTGGCTGATTTTGAATTTTTGATAACAATTAATTAATAAAGAAGCATGGAATACATACATGCAATGATCAATATTCATACTAAAACATAAAATACATGGACAATATACCATGCACAACATCAACTAGAAAGCATGCATATTATCAATACAAATCTCAGGTATAATAATTTAATACGCAGCGGAAATAAATACACAAGCAAAGGAAACCATAACAGAGAGAACTTATATTTTATAGAAGAGAACCACCGATTGGCTGCAAACCAAGGACCTTCCACCCAACCATAGAAACTATTTTTCCAAGTCTCAACAGATATGTCACCCCTGAGCCAGGGCTATGAATACAAAAGGACGGTTCTAGAGTGTTACTCGACTTCCCAAACCAGTCAATGATCAAGCTCTCACAGACTTCTCCAACACTCACAACAATCCAAGTACTCATCTCTCTTCTACCCATCCTGTACCACCCAAGATAATGGAACTCCACCCTTATCTGCCACATAGTCCCTAAGGTAGTCCTTCTCCTTCCAGGGCTCCAGTGTAGTTGGTCCAGAATCTCCGTGCTGGGACTCTCAGGAATCGCAATTGTGAGTAAAGATGAACACAAGCGAAGCATCTCAGACATGCAGGCCTCAAATCATGGCTATATTACACCAACAATATCTACATCCAACAAAAATGTGGTTGTTCTTCAATGGTCTGATTTCCTTTCCCAAGCCAAACAAGAATGAGGAAAGATGAGTGAGTGAAGGAATGAATGGAGTGCATAATCCATGAGAGAGGATGAACAATGTACAAATCGAGTGAATGAATTCGTGAGGCGACCAACAACAACACTAGAATGGGGATGAGAATGAGAGTGAGTGAATGACCAAAACGAATGAGATAATTATCCAACCGGAGAACCCCTTCCATAGAACAGGGATGGTTTTTTGCAATTCATGGGGATCAAGAACCTATTGTCCTTCCCCGAAGAAGCTCATGTAATTGATTCCCCCATTACACAAAATGGGTAATATAAAATAAATACTTAGCCCCTCAAGCTCGCTCTCTTGTGGAATCATAGCCTCCTATAAATCTAGTCCTTGTCCTTCTATCAGTCAATGATGTATTTATTATTAATAATGATCACACATTACCTTTTTAGGAACACCAGCCTTTTAATAATTGTTTGGAAACTCTGGCCTCTCAACAATGTAACAATACATTATTTAATATGGGGGCTCAAAAACTGGGGTGTTACATCCCCTAACCCTTATTTTTCCACTATCCTCAGTGCATATACAAAACAGTAATCCAAATTCCAAAATTTATTCGAAAAGTTGCGGGTACTCTGCCCTCATGGAATCTTTATGCTTTCGCGTAGCATCTTCATGACCGTAGAAGGTCCATTGAAATTTTACCAACTCTATAACTTGATTCCATAACATTTTATAGTTGGCATATGAATGATTAGTAAGATTCACCAAGGTTTCTACATTTTAAAATAAATTTCCATCCTTAAAATTATCCCTAACTGACCCTATTCTTTCCAGTATCTCAAATGGACCACATAATTTGGTTTCCATCTGTGTACATCTAACCAACTGCAAAGAGTTCTTTTAGGATTTACTTTCAAAAGAACATTCTCTCCTACTTTAAATTATCTTGTTGTCCTATTCTTGTCAGCATAAAACTTATGTATATCTTGAGTTGCCTTTAAATTATGCTTAATCTTAACCATCTAGTCTTCCATATCCTTGAGCAACTCTGGCCCAAGTACCACTCTATCTATTGGGTTTCTTATCTTACTGGAGTACTACATTTTAAACCATACAAGGATTCAAATGGTCTCATCTTCAATGAATCTTGATATCCATTATTATAGGAAACTCAACCAAGTGCAAGTAATCTTCCCACGTATATAGCTTATCCATCACATACATTATTAACATGTCTTCAATTACTCGATTGAGCCTCTATGTCTGCGCATCCGACTGCGAATGGTATGCTGTGATAAAGTTCATATTTGTACCAAATCCTTTGAATAATCCTTTCCATAAATTTGAAGTAAGTTTTGTATCTCTGTCTGAGACAATTGTCCTAGGTATCCCATGCAACTTAGCAATTTACTTCATGTAAATTTATGCAATATTAGCTGCTATATGAGTTGTTTTCACAAGAACAAAATGAGCAACCTTGGTCAATTTATCAATGACTACCATGATGGAATCATGTTTCCTTGATGTCCTTGACAACTTTGTTATAAAATCAATGGTTATCACTTCCCATTTCTTCCCTAGAATTGGTAATGGTTGTAGAAAACCCACTGGGTGTCTATGCTTAGCCTTTACTCTTTGACATTCCATACATCTGGCGATGTAATCAACAACATCATTTTTCATCCCCAACCAAAAGAATTGGCTTCTTACTGTTGTAATTGTTTTTTGGTAACCGAGATGTCTAGCATATGGAACATTATGCATTTTCTTTAATACCAAATTCCTAAGTTCTCTGGAACTAGCAACATAAGTTCTGATTTTATCCATAAGTAATCCATATTCCTTCATCTCATACTCTTTCATTTTTTGTTGTACATCTCCTTCTTGTAATATTTCCTTTACTTGTATGTAATGCTAATCTATAAAAACAACATCTAAAATTCTTCTCTTCAAGTCCGACTGATGCATACTAACAGTTTTAGCATGCATGAGATGCACTCGTCTACTAAGTGCATCGACAAAATTATTTTCTTTTCCTTTGATATGCTTGATATCAAAGTTGTATTCACTTAAAAATTACATCCATATTGTTTTCCTGACATTCAAATTTGGTTGTTCAAAAAGATACTTCAGACCACTGTGGTCTATTCTTAATTCAAATCTCTTTCCCATGATATAATGCCTCCACATATTCAACGTGTGAACATGGAAGGAAGATCCAAGTCATGTGTGACATAGTTCCTCTCATGCTCTTTAATCTTTCTAGACTCATAACAAATGGCATGTTCACTTTGAGTGAAGACTCCACCAAGTCCTTCCTTGCACGCATTTGTACATACCACAAAACTTTCATTTGGGTCAACAATTTTTAGTACACGTGCACTAGTGAGTAACTCCATCAACAAATTAAAGGTCTCTTCACATTCAACTCTCCATTCAAATTTAATTCCCTTCCTTTGAAAATAAGTGATGGAATGAGTGATTTCAGAGAACCCTGCTATAAACCTTATGTAGTAATTAGCTAACCCCATAAAAGATATTACTTTTGAAACATTCTTGGGCGTTATCCATCCTCTAATGGCTTCAATATTCTCAGTATACAATGTTATATCCTGCTCCAAAATAATGTTCCCCAATTAATGGATATGTTCCTGTAACGTTCTCCTCATTACGACAACAACTCTTTAACAGGTGCAATTTTTTTTTTCGTGTTAAGGTGTGCGCACGTGTGTAAAAAAGGACAGAATCACTTGACTCTACGTCGCCACCTAACGACTAACAAGACGCAACCATGATGATCACAACTAGAAGACATAAGGCGCACAACAAGTAACTGCAAGAATTAAACGACGTATTGTGTTATGTACAGTACGAACATAGATGGAAGAATCCATAGTAGCAGATTTTACTATTTCTGCATAGGAAAGCAGGGTGTTTAATCTTAGTTCTCTTCTCCGGAGAGAGAGAAGATCAGATAGGCTCCTGGCCAACTGCTGAGGAAGAAACTAGTAATCTCCATCAAGTGTGTCGCAAGAGTGGAAACCCTGCCTTTAAAGGGCCCAAGACTCTTGATACGACACTGGATTCCTTACACAGAAATTAATCACACACACAGACTTATATACTAGGCTACATGGAGGTGTCTACATCCTGCCCGACACAAGCATACCAAGCAATAGATGATCTCATCCAAGTACACCAACAACCCAAGACAACCACTAACTCTACGGAAGCGCAAGTATGAAGGACTCCAACAACGACCATCCATGATTAAGACTCAAGACATAATTATAGACCAACTGCTCCATTTATTTCCATTATGCATCGAGTTACCAAATAAGGTTCACTTAGTTAATAGCAAATCCTGATGCCTGAATCATAATAATTGATTACACTTAGACACAAGGACCCTACAATTTACAAGTTATTAATCATAATGAAAACACCATAATAGCACTATAACATAACCCTATCATTGCTTTCAATTTTACAATCGCATTGTATTTAAATAAACGGACCTTATGCTTAAATGATAGCAACAACAAAGGAACTACCAAAATCTGACCATAAACGACCGTATCGTTAGTTTCATAATAAGATAGCACTTGTAATTTAAACTAATGATAACTTTACACTTCCAGGTTACCTTGTCAAATATAGTCCTTACATTGACTACACCATCTTGAAATTAAAAACACAACAAATACTACATTTATACGTGAACCAACGCCAACATTTCATCTTGATTTAGCGCTGAAACATTACCCTTACAAAATTCAACAAATAAATCATTGCCATTGCCTCAGTGTATTAAAATAACAAAATCCGGAAGATGACAAAGTGTTTACATTCCACTGCCATAACGATGCAATTGGGAGGAACGACGCATTACATCTTAATATGGTCTAACCCTAACCTCCAATTATTTAAAACATGATAACATTACCCCGCAAATTAGAACAATCTGTTTAAAATGAAATTACCTTTTAACTATTACTATAACAAAAATAATTACGGTGACAAGCTTTTACACAAACTGTAACAATTCAGGTTATCCAAGTAATATAGTTCCCGTAACCAACCACTAAAGGAACAATGTCCTTGTTGGAGATATGGCTATAACAGAAGACTGACGCAGATGGTTAAGGTTGTCATTGATGGCAATCGGTTATGGAGCAGTCAAGGATGTCAACACGCACAAGAATGCTGGAACAC
>JZKD02S0668685.1:353323-406934 GCA_000966675.3 Picea glauca | reverse complement strand
GCAAGTGGGTGCTTGTAGAATCTGAAGGTTGGTGCCTTCATTCAGTTGGTGCTGAAGTAAAAAAGGAAGTCGGTGCTTCCACCCAGTGGGTGCTGGGATTCTGTGGGAGTTGGTGTTCTCAGCCAGTTGGTGCTGACAATCAGAGGTTGTAGCCTCTATGAGTTGGTGCTCATAAAAGATGAGATGTAACGAAGTTGAAGCTTATTGAACATCTTAAGAAGACGAGGTTTTTTCCCTGGTTGGGTTTCCTCTTGAAAAATCTGTGTCTTGTACTTGTGAATGAATGTTGTGTGTGATTGTTGTTCATTATACTATCTGCTTTATGTTTATAACTCTGAATTTCACAGTAAAGACTCACTGCCACTAACATTAATGATTCAAAGTTAAAAATGAGAGTAAATGGTTAATAATCTACACTAACTGATTCACCCCCCCCCCTCTCAGTTAGTTCATACCTGTAACAGTCCTTACCATCCAAGTTACAATAATATTGCAGTAGAAAACGATAGCATTTCCTGATTTAACACTAACATACTCATCCTTTACTACAAGAACATCTCTCTTACATAAGTTAAGACTACAAATTAAATCATTAAATAAAATCTACATGTCCCAACTTTAAATGCACAAAACTTACTATCTTGGAAGCCTCCTGTTCCAGCTATCTTTTAAATTAGTATCCAAATTTAGGAACGGGTAAGTGAAGGTGGTTGTCAGGGTAGCGTTGTTCAAGGCAGAAATGCATCCGTATCATGATTGGAGCGAGTAGGTCTCAAGCAGGTTTAATGTAAGCAATTAAATTTTTCTATGTTTTTTTTTCTTTTTCAAGGAGCAAAACGTGGAACAAATCCCGCTAAAATTACAAAAATTAAAATAGTGTAAGTCTACTGAGTGAGGGCGTGTGGGTTGTCAGACACCAAGAAAATTTACCCTTCGACTAACACACAGATATCGTTAAACCTGCGACCTTCTCTCTCTATCTGTGTAGAAAAAATCATGTTGATTGTCAATGGATGCAGTCCTGTCGCTAGGTCAAAATTAGTAAGAAAAAAAAAAGGGGGGGACAAACCCTGACAAGCAGAAAGGTATCACTGCTACTCATTGCAACCAGACGGAGCATCCATGCTCTGGTAGAAGTAAATCATCTGATTTCGACCAAGGTGCAAGGCGAATGGTTTAAGGTTGAACGGTGCTGGCAGGGGTGATATCTTTTGCAGTTACAGAGGCAGGTCAACCAGAGTTCTGGTGTGAAGGGTAGGGGTTGTTCGGTTAGGAATTTACACAGATGGAAAGGCGGGAGGTTAGGAATTCAACAGTGGTTATTGCAAAAAGAACCTGGTGTCCAGACATTTTGTTTCAAGATAGGACTGGAACGAAACATCACTATTGAGTTGGGACAAGCTATCGCAGAAAAAGAAGGGATGCTAAGACGATCACTGCCTTCGACCAATGAGCTACGAGGTAAACGAAAATCGGAAAGAAGATAGTCCTGTGTGTGATGTCGCTGGAACTGAAAACACTCGTAAGAGGCTGTTAAGACTTGTCTCTTTTGTTGATTGACCGAATCATGGTAAGTTCAAGGCTACTATGCTCAACTGTGCGACTATCATGGATGGGGAACTGCTATGATTGCAGGCAGTGAGGGCTGTCCTCAACCTCAAAACTGAAGCTTAACTACATCAAGGAAGAAACATATCGTGAAAGAAAAGTGGTCAAACATTCGCAAGGCAAGGGAGTCATATAAACCCAGTCGGTTATGATGGAAAAATAATTGTACTAAAATATTTACACAACCTATTCCTTCAAAAAATAAATTCAGACTTAAAAATTTAGACAAAATTCATACATCGAGTCAGACCTAAAAATTCCGTCTTAAAATTTTGACATACAAATTCAGTCATGAAGATCGAGCTGGGTAAAGGAATGGGTTTCTGGTGCATCAACCCATATACAAATGCGAAATAATACTCCTACATATTTAATTCATGCATCCTACTCATTTATCATTCAACCGAAATGCGTACCATTGCCTGTTCGCTTTCTCTGAGTGTCGTCCACGTGCTCTGTGCCGCTCCCGCTCGCTGACCGTCGAGACTACACCGGTACCTCCCAGCCAACGCTAGGGGTACTCTTCTTCCCCCTTATCCCCCCGAGCCAAAAAGGGGCCACACAATCCATATGGTAAGTCTATCTTTCCAGCTCGCCTTGCAAGGCCGAGCTACCACTCCTATCCGAGCTGGAAAAATACCAACTCTCCACAAGTAATCAGTCAAGTCACAATTCCGGCAGCGTAACATTATGCTAACAGCCGATCCCCTCTTCCTCATCTCCCTTTTCTTTTATATAGTTTTGAGACCCACCAACTTTCCTAAATCACATTTTAAATTAAGTTTCAATAAAATATTCTAAAATTTTCCATCGCACAGGTGTCATCTATCCCCCTCTTTTATCCAATAAATAATTTCTTTAAATTTATTAATTGTCTCAAATCCCTCACCCACCTAGATTCGCTCCTAAACTTACTCCTAGGTGTTCCTAGATCCCCTTACATGTTTTAAATACTTTCCTAAAAAAAAATGTTACTAAATTAGCTTAGATTAGCAGGTTCTTAATTGTAGATTCCTTACTATGTTGACCTTTCTTTTTACCATAAGTTCCCATCTTTCCTTTATTAAGTTTCCTCATTTACTTAGTTTCCTAATTCCTATTATTCCCTTCTTTCCGCTTTTTATTAAAGACCCAAATGGAAGTTGTGTTATTAAATCTTCCCTTATTATTATTAATTTAATATCTTTGTACTTCCACAAGTTAATGAAATAATTTCTTCTTTGAAATTTTAAAATCCATTATTTTTAATTAAATTTATCTTCATTTACCCCAAGAATTTTATGAAGACTAAATTATTACTTAAGTGGGTTTTTGTTTAAATTTTTTATTTTTATTTTTATTCTAGGGTCTTTTTCTTAAG
The DNA here is from genome assembly GCA_000966675.3 of Picea glauca. NCBI lineage: Eukaryota > Viridiplantae > Streptophyta > Pinopsida > Pinales > Pinaceae > Picea > Picea glauca. The sequence continues at coordinate 403,966 of JZKD02S0668685.1, read as the reverse complement.
GTTAGACCAAAGTTTTACCCTAGAAAAGTTTTAGACTTAGGACTTAGATTCTGAACTAGGAAACACTTGGTTAGGGAAGTTGTTTAAGGATTTATTAAGGCATTAATGTCTTAGGGCCATCTAGGTTTGTTTCTTCATCATCATCAACACGACGTGCCCTTCAGGACACACTACGTGCTCCAAGGGTGCCACTCGCCTCATTCGTTTCTTTTGCACGACGTTTCCTTCAGGATGCACCACGTGCTCCAAGGGTGCCACTCGCTTCTTGTGGTTCTTTTGCGTGATGTGCCCTTCAGGATGCACCACGTGCTCCAAGGGTGACACTCCCCAACTTGACTGATTGGTAGACATCTATAACCCCTGGAGTCAACACTCCGCCAAGTGAACTTGTGGGAGACTAAGGTCTCTAAGGAATAAGGCCCCCGCCTTATTGCATGCCCCTTAGAATCATCGTGAGCGACTGTCGCAGTCTGCCCTCACGACATCATGGATCCTCTCGAACTAGGTAATCGTTAACCTACAATTCGAGCCACGGTGGGACTGCCAGTAGGCTGTGGCAGAGTTGTTGTCCACACCTCTCTCTCAACCTCTTTGGAAATCATGTGTGGCCCCTTTACACCATATGTGAGTCTGGTAGGCAAGCTATCATCAGCATGCATCATCAACAATCGTGTCAGAACATGTCAACATCATATCATCGAATCAATGAAATATCACAGTAAATAAATCAACCCAAATAGCACACTCCCTGACTCAATCCAGAGTCCAAGGGGTTCCATCGATGCCTCTGCATCCTCAAGGTCCAAAACCCTGCACACTCAATAAAAATGAGTCAATAGCACCTATCTATGTCAAAGAAGTAAAACATCATGTCATATATCATAGCACATCATAATCAAGGATAAACGTTTTAATATCATAAAAGTCCAGATCACTTGCAAGCAAGTGTCCTCAAAGAATAAGTTTTCTCAGTGCGCCAGAGTGGGATGTTACATACACCCCCTCTTGGTCTAAACTTCATCCTGAAGTTTCTCAATATAAATGCCGAAATAAAAGTACCACAGTATCATAAGTCTATCTATCAAAAAAAAATGGGAACTGCTAGCGCATATCATATGCGTCCTCCCAGGTCACTGAGTGCGGACTATAACTGTCCCACTGGACCTTGACCTGATCTACCGTTTGACGTCGTAACTATCAAATGCGATGATCTAAGATACGGATCGGCTCAGCCGTGAGCGCTCCCTTGTCCGATACCTGCAAGGAACTCATTTCAATCACATGTGTAGGATCACTAATATAATGTATCAAAATAGATACATGAAAAACATCATGCATACGCCTCAAAGAATCAAGCAAGCCTAGTCGATAGGCCACGGGCCCCTTTCTCTCCACAATCTCGAAAGGTCCCATGAACCTAGGAGATATTTTAGCTCCCTTTCCAAACTTGATCGAACTCTTATGCGGTTTAACCCGCAAGAAGACTCGATTGCTGACCTCGTAACTACGGTTGACTCGGTGCGCATTGGCATAACTTTTCTATCGATCCTACGCTTCTTTAATCCTTTGTCTTATGGTTTTCATATGCTCTTCCATTTCTTGGACCGCTTTTAGTCCCACCAGGACCCTATCCTCAAGTCGATCCCAACTCAAGGGCGCCCGACACCGTTGCCCGTAAATAAACTCAAAAGGCGCCATCTTAATGGTGCTCTGGTAACTGTTGTTGTAAGCGAACTCTACTAGAGGCAAGAATTCCTCCCAACGCTTTTGTTGGTCCATCACGTACATGGGCAACATGTCTTTCAAGGTTTGGTTCATTCGTTCTATCTGTCCGTCCGTCTCTGGGTGATACGCAGTACTAAAGTTAAGTTGAGTCCCCAAGGCCTCTTGGAAACTCATCCAAAATCGTCCAATAAACACTGATCCTCGATCAGATATAATATTCTTAGGCATGCCATGCAGCCTCACAATCTCACTGATGAAAACTCTTGCTATGTCACGTGTCTGATACGTCATACGCATAGGAATAAAGTGATCACTCTTCGTCATAGTGTCTACTACTACAAAAATCGAGTCGTGTCTCCTTGCCGTCAGTGGAAATCCAACAATAAAATCCATAGAAATAACTTCCCATTTTGATTCTGGAATGGCATGTGGTTGAAGCAATCTTTTCAGGTGTCTATGTTCATCCTTTACCTGCTGACACTCTATACATCTAGCCACAAAGTTGACTATGATGGCCTTCATTCCCTTCCAGAAAAATAAGGGTTTAAGGTCTACCCTCATCTTCGTGACTCTTGGGTGAGCCATGTAAACTACTCTATGAGCCTCACTTAGGATCAACATCCTCAACTCGTCGTTTGGAGGTACGTAAATCTGACCTCTAAACCTCAATATCCCATCGCTATCAAAATAAAATCCCTCGTATCGTGGTACCATCACGGTGTTTTGTCTGAAAAACCCCTCGACCTCTTTGTACCAATCATCATTACGCTGTAAAGTGAGAATATTCTCATGTAGATTCGTCTGAAGAGGCAACACCGAAAAGATGTGTGGCCTCTGACTCAAAGCATCTGCCACTCGGTTCACTGTTCCCTTTATGTAAGTAATCTCGAAGTCGTACTCGCTAAGCAATTCCGACCAATGTCGTTGTTGCGCGTTCAGGTCACTTTGCGTAAAAATGTGTTGTAGTCCACAATGATCAGTCTTTAATTGAAATTTTCATCCAACAAGGTAATGTCTCCAAACCTTCAAGGCATATACGATGGCTAATAAATCCAAATCATGCGTCGTGTAGTTTTCCTCATGCCTTATCAGTTTCCTCGAAATGTAAGAAATCACTCGTCCATATTGCATCAAGACTTCGCCTAAACCTTCCTTGGATGCGTTAGTGCATACCAAGAAGTTTGCGTCCATGTCAGGGACTTTTAGTATCGGCGTTGTTGTCAACAAATCTTTAAGCCTCCAAAATTCTTCCGCGCATTTCTCGGTCCAAACAAACTTCTTGTTTTTCTTCTGCAATTCCGTGATCGGATTTTCTATCTTCGAAAATCCCTCGACAAACCGTCGATAGTATCCTGCTAAACCCATAAAACTACGCACTTCTGTGACATTCATCGGCGCAGGACATTCCATAATAGCCTCAACCTTGGCTGGATCCACGGCGATACCTTCGTCGAAGATGACATGCCCTAAGTAGTGAATCCTTGATTGATAAAAAGAGAATTTGGACAACTTCCCATACAGTTTGTGCTCTCGCAGACACTGTAGTACCAAGCGCAAGTGCTCTTCATGCTCCTCCATCTTCCGAGAGTAGATCAAAATATCGTCAATGAATACTTGGATGAACTTGTCCAAGTACTCACGGAACACCCCGTTCATCAAACTCATGAATACCCCTGGGGAGTTTGTCAGTCCAAACGATAAAATAGTAAAATCGTAATGTCCAAACCTCGTCTTAAAGGCGGTCTTAGGGATGTCATCCTCCTTGATCTGTAACTGGTGATACCCTGATCGCAAATCGATCTTAGAGAACACCATCGCACCCTTCATTTGATCGAACAGATCATCAATTCTTGGTAAGGGATACTGATTCTTAATCGTAGCCTTGTTCAGTTGACGGTAGTCAATGCAAAGCCTCCATGATCCGTCCTTATTTCGTATGAAAATAACTGGTGCACCCCACGGTGACACACTAGGGCATATTAGTCCCAGGTCCAACAACTCCTTCAGTTGCATTTTCAGCTCTTGCAACTCCGGGGTCGACATCCGATAAGGCGTTCGTGCTATCGGTTCAGTCCCCGGTTTCAGGTCTATAGTAAACTCCAGTTCCCTTTCTGGCGTCATCCCAAGCAACTCCTATGGAAATATTTCCTCAAAATCCTTCACCACTAGAAGGTGTTCTAGACCTTTCGCTACTTCCTTTTCATTTTAGCGCGAGGATCACATAAATCTTGCACCCCTTGCGCATACTATTCTGTAACTGTAAGGAAGAGACGAACCTCAGGGATACTCCCTGGTTCCATCCGACAATCACACGTCTCTATCCTTCATCATCGACCAAGCTCAACCGTTTCGTCTTACAATTGAGTATCGCCTCATGCGGTTCCAACCAATCCATACCAATCATGACATCATAAGATCCTAACATCGTGACGTACAAGTTGACCCTCGTGAAAAACTCTCCTAGGTTAAGGGAACAACCCGTAACCTTTCCTCCAACCTTCTGTTTGGCTCTAGAATCCATCTCTATGAAGCTAAACTCGTCCTGATCGACTGCCTTTACCTTAATCCTTTTTAGCGCTGCACCAGAAATGAAACTCTCAGTAGCACCTGGGTCTATCAAAATACTAAGGGTTTGGTCAGTGACAGTACCTGTCGTCTCGAGCATAGTCGACTGGTGCTCTGCTTGGCGGTTATTCATCACCGCAGGAATCCGATGGGCCTTGCCCATATCTCCCACGGTAGTGGGTCCGGTTGGTCCAGGCACTCTGGTCCTCTCCACAGGACAGTCGCGCTAGTAGTGTGGCTCCCCACACGTCCAACACCCTTTCTTCAGCCTAGTAGTCCTGGTACCCGAGGTAGAAGATGACGACCCACTAGCCTAGAACCCTGGTCTGTTCTACTGAATAGGCCTAAACTTCTCCTGCTGCAGGCGACGCTGTGGTCCCCGATAAGGTGTCCACTGATGAGGCGACGGTCACTGGGGTGTAGTGAAAGTGGATCCCCTCTGGAAGCCATGATATCCCAGCATAGGTCTCGCTGATGTTTCATGCTACAGAGTTCCAGAGGAACCCTACCCTACTGGTCTCGCTGGAGTCCTAGTATGACCCCCACTTATAAGCTCCTCCTCTGCTATGAGGGCCTTCTGGACGACATCGTGTAAGGTTTGAGGCATCAGGATCCTAACCTTTGCACGCAGGCTGCCGTTAAGGCCAAACATGAACCTTTTGACCTTGAGCCTCTTAGTGTTAAGGTGTGGAGCATACCAGAGCAGGTCCATAAAACGTGCCTCATACTCGGGCACCGTACGACCTATCTGTCGTAATGCGTTGAACGCATTAAGCTGACGCTCAATGAATTCCTCTGAAAGATACCTCTCTCGGAACCGTTTCTCGAATAGTTCCCATGACACGTCTTCGACGGCCATGTTCAGCTGCGGCAGGAGCATCTTCCACCATAGAAGAGCGCTCCCCTTCAGTTGAAATACCGCCATGTGGACCTTCATGTTGGAGGTATAATCGCGAAGTGCGAAGAAAATCGCCATATTCTCCAACCATGCCTCGGTGGCTGCACCGTCCGGGGCACCAAAGAACTCAGGAAATTTAACCTTCTCAAGTTCACAGTGAATGCTACCAGTAACGGTCGGTGCGCGTGGTGGAACCTCAGCAGGTGTCGGTGCCCTGGCCTCATCTCTGTCCAATCGGCTGATCAGTACCTCATACATGCGCTGAAAAGACCTCATCATCCTGACAACATCACCAACTACTTTCTGCTCCTGTCCGAGAACCTGCTTGCCTCCCTGAGGGTTAGAACCCTCAGGCACGGATGCTACTGGAGGCGTCAAGCCTCCTCCCCTAGCACCCTGTTGTCTGCCTCCGCGACGTCCTCTAACCATGATTACCTGCACGCACACAATCAACTCGATTAGCAATAGTATAATCAAATATAATAATGTCAACGAAAGTCGTAGCGAATCCAAAGCCGCGGGTCGAACCTGGCTCTGATACCATATGTAACGTCCTCCTCGTTACGACAACAACTCTTTAACAGGTGCAATTTTTTTTTTTTGTGTTAAGGTGTGTGCGCACGTGTAAAAAGCGACAGACTCACTTGACTCTATGTTGCCACCCGACGACTAACAAGACGCAACCACGATGATCACAACTAGAATACATAAGGTGCACAACAAGTAACTGCAAGCATTAAACGACGTACTGTGTTATGTACAGTACGAACACAGATGGAAGAATCCATAGTAGTAGATTTTATTATTTCTACACAAGAAAGTAGGGCGTTTAATCTTAGTTCTCTGCTCCGGAGAGAGAGAAGGTTAGATAGGCTCCTGGCCAACTTCTCAAGTAGAAACTAGTAATCTCCATCAAGTGTGTCGAAAGAGTGGAAACCCTGCCTTTAAAGGGCCCGAGACTCTTGAAACGGCACTGGATTCCTTACAAAGAAATTAATCACACACACAGACTTATATACTAGGTTACATGGAGGTGTCTACATCTCGCCTGACACAAGCAGACCACGCAATAGATGATCTCATCCAAGCACACCAACAACCCAAGAAAACTACTAACTCTACGGAAGCGCAATTCCAAAATACTCCAACAATGACCATCCATGATTAAGACTCAAGACATAATTACAAACCAACTGCTCCATTTATTTCCATTACACGTCGAGTTACCAAATAAGGTTCACTTAGTTAATAGCAAATCCCGATGCCTGAATCATAATAATTGATTTCACTTAGACACAAGGACCCTACAATTTACAAGTTATTAATCATAATGAAAACAACATAATAGCACTATAACATAACCCTATCATTGCTTTCAATTTTACAATCGCATTGTATTTAAATAAACGGACCTTATGCTTAAATGATAGCAACAACAAAGGAACTACCAAAATCTGACCATAAACGACCGTATCGTTAGTTTCATAATAAGATAGCACTTGTAATTTAAACTAATGATAAATTTACACTTCTGGGTTACCTTGTCAAATATAGTCCTTACATTGACTGCACCATCTTGAAATTAAAAACACAACAAATACTACATTTATACGTGAACCAACGCCAACATTTCATCTTGATTTAGCACTGAAACATTACCCTTACAAAATTAAACAAATAAATCATTGCCATTGCCTCAACGTATTAAAATAACAAAATCCGAAAGATAACAAAGTGTTTACATTCCACTTCCATAACGATGCAATTGGGAGGAATGACGCATTACATCTTAATACGGTCTAACCCTAACTTCCAATTATTTAAAACATGATAACACTACCCCGCAAATTAGAACAATCTGTTTAAAATGAAATTACCTTTTAACTATTACTATAACAAAAATAATTACGGTGACAAGCTTTTACACAAACTGTAACAATTCAGTTTATCCAAGTAATATAGTTCCCGTAACCAACCACTAAAGGAACAATGTCCTTACCATCCAAGTTACAATAATATTGCAGTAGAAAACGATAGCATTTACCCGATTTAACACTAACATACCCATCCTTTACTACAAGAACGTCTCTCTTACATAATTTAAGACTACAAATTAAATCATTAAATAAAATCTACATGTCCCAACTTTAAATGCACAAAACTTACTATCATGGAAGCGTCTTGTTCCAACTATCTTTTAAATTAGTATCCAAAGTCAAGAACGGGTAAGTGAAGGCGGTTGTCAGGGTAGCGTCATTCAAGGCAGAAATGTAGTCGTATCATGATTGGAGACAACAGGTCTCGAGCGAGATTAATGTAAGCAATTAAATTTTTCTGTGTTTTTCTTTTTCTTTTTCAAGGAGCAAAACGTGGAACAAATCCCGCTAAGATTACAGAAATTAAAATAGTGTAAGTCTACTGAGTGAGGGTGCATGGGCTGTCAGACACCAAGAAAATTTACCCTCCTACTGACACACGGATCTCGTTAAACCCGCGACCTTCTCTCTCTGTCTGTGTAGAAACAATCATGCTGACTGTCAATGGACACAGTCCCGTCGCTAGCTCAGAATTAGTAAGAAGAAAAAAGTGGGGGACAGACCCCGTCAAGCAGAAAGGTACCACTACTACCCATTGCAACCATACAATGCATCCACGCTCTGGTAGAAGTAAATCATGCGATTTTGACCAAGGTGCAAGGAAAACGATTTAAGTTTGAACACTGTTGGTAGGGGCGATCTCTTTTGTAGTTACAGAGGCAGGTCAACCAGAGTTCTGGTGTGAAGGGAAGGGGTTGTTTGGTTATGAATTTACATAGATGGAAAGGCGGGAGGTTAGGAATTCAATAGTGGTTATTGCAAAAAGAACATGGTGTCCATACATTTTGTTTCAAGATAGGGCTGGAACGAAACATCACTATTGAGTTGGGACAATCTATCGCAGAAAAAGAAGGGATGCTAAGACGATCACTGCCTTCGACCAATGAGCTACGAGGCAAACGGAAATCGGAAAGAAGATAGTCCTGTGTGTGATGTCGCTGGAACTGAAAACACTCGTAAGAGGTTGTTAAGACTTGTCTCTTTTGTTGATTGACTGGATCATGGTAAGTTCAAGGCCACTATGCTCAATCGTGCGGCTATCATGGATGGGGAACTGCTATGATTGCAGGCAGTGAGGGTTGTCCTCAACCTCAAAACAGAAGCTTAACTACATCAAGGAAGAAACATATTGTGAAAGACAAGTGGTCAAACATTTGCAAGGCAAGGGAGTCATATAAACCCAGTTGGTTATGGTGGAAAAATAATCGTAATAAAATATTTACACAACCTATTCCTTCAGAAAATAAATTCATACTTAAAAATTTAGACAAAATTCATACATCGAGTCAGACCTAAAAATTCCGTCTTAAAATTTTGACATACAAATTCAGTCATGAAGATCGAGTTGGGTAAAGGAATGGGTTTCTGGTGCATCAACCCATATAAAAATGCGAAACAATACACCTACAGATTTAATTCATGCATCCTACTCATTTATCATTCAACCGAAATGCGTACCATTTCCCGTTCGCTTTCTCCGAGTGTCGTCCGCGCGCTCCGTGCCGCTCCCGCTCGTCGACCGTCGAGACTACACCGGTACCTCCCTGCCAACAGTAGGGGTACTTTGTTTCCCCCTTAGCCCCCCGAGCCGCAAAGGGGCCACACAATCCAGATGGTAAGTCTAGCTTTCCAGCTTGCCTCGCAAGGCCGAGCTACCACTCCTATCCGAGCTGGAAAAATCCCAACACTCCACAAGTAGTCAATCAAGTCACAATTCCGGCAGCGTAATGTTACAATAATAGTCGATCCCCTCTTCTTCATCTCCCTTTTCTTTTATAGAGTTTTGAGACACACCAACTTTCCTAAATCACATTTTAAATTAAGTTTCAATAAAATATTTTAAAATTTTCCATCGCACAAGTGTCGTGTATCCCCCTCTTTTCTCCAATAAATAATTTCTTTAAATTTATTAATTGTCTCAAATCCCTCACCCACCTAGAGTCGCTCCTAAACTTACTCCTAGGTGTTCCTAGATCCCCTTACATGTTTTAAATACTTTCCTAAAAAAAAATGTTACTAAATTAGCCCAGATTAGTAGGTTCTTAATTGTAGATTCCTTACTTTGTTGACCTTGCTTTTTACCATAAGTTCTCATCTTTCCTTTATTAAGTTTCCTCATTTACTTAGTTTCCTAATTCCTATTATTCCCTTCTTTCCCCTTTTTATTAAAGCCCCAAATGGTAGTTGGATTATTAAATCTTCCCTTATTATTATTAATTTAATATCTTTGTACTTCCACAAGTTAATGAAATAATTTCTTCTTTGAAATTTTTAAATCCATTATTTTTAATTAAATTTATCTTCATTTACCCCAAGAATTTTATGAAGACTAAACTATTACTTAAGTGGGTTTTTGTTTAAATTTTTTATTTTTATTTTTATTCTAGGGTTTTTTTCTTAAGGTTAGACCAAAGTTTTACCCTAGAAAAGTTTTAGACTTAGGACTTAGATTTTGAACTGGGCGACACTTGGTTAGGGAAGTTGTTTAAGGATTTCTTAAGGCGTTAATGTCTTAGGGCCATCTAGGTTTGTTTCTTCATCATCATCAACACGGCGTGCCCTTCAGGACGCACTACGTGCTCCAAGGGTGCCACTCACCTCATTTGTTTCTTTTGCGTGACGTGCCCTTCAGGATGCACCACGTGCTCCAAGGGTGCCACTCGCTTCTTGTGTTTCTTTTGCACAACGTGCCCTTCAAGATGCACCACGTGCTCCAAGGGTGCCACTCACCAACTTGACTGATTGGTAGACATCTATAACCCCTGGAGTCAACACTTCGCTAGGTGAACTTGTGGGAGAGTAAGGGCTCTAAGGAATAAGGTCCCCGCCTTATTGCGCACCCCTTAGAATCATCGTGAGCGATTGTCGCAGTCTGACCTCACAACATCGTGGATCCTCTCAAACTAGGTAATCATTAACCTACAATTCGAGCCTCGGCGGGAGTGCTAGTAGGCTGTGGCAGGGCTGTTGTCCACACCTCACCCTCAACCTCTCTGGAAATCATGTGTGGCCCCTTTACTCCATATGTGAGTCTAGTCGACAATCTATTGTCAGCCTGCATCATCAACAATCGTGTCAGAACATGTCAACATCATATCATTGAATCAATGAAATATCACAGTAAATAAATCAACCCAAATAGCACACTCCCTGACTCAATCCAGAGTCCAAGGGGTTCCATTGATGCCTCTACATCCTCAAGGTCCAAAACCCTGCACACTCAATAAAACTGAGTCAATAGCACCTGTCTATGTCAAAGCAGTAAAACATCATGTCATCTATCATAGCGCATCATAATCAAGGATAAACATTTTAATATCATAAAAGTCCAGATCACTTGCAAGCAAGTGTCCTCAAAGAATAAGTTTTCTTAGTGTGCCAAAGCGGGATGTTACAGTTTCTGATAAAAATAACACTTACTCACCTTATAGTACAATTGATGTTCCCTCAACACTTTAAATACCAATCTGAGGCGATGTTCATGCTCTTTTTCAAACTTAGAATAGAAAAGGATGCCATCCAGGAATACTAGGACAAAATTTTCCAAGTAATTTCTGAATATTCCATTCATTAAACACATAAAGATAGTTGGAGCATTGGACAATCCAAATGGCACCACTACAAATTCATAATGCCCATACCTAGTTCTAAAAGTTGTCTTATCGATGTCATCTTCCTTGATTCTTACTTGATGGTATCCTGATCTCAATTTTATCTTGGAGAATATATTTTCCCCTCTTAGATAATCAAAGAAGTCATCAATTCTAGGTAAAGGATACTTGTTCTTTATAGTAAACTTATTCAACTGTCGAAAATGAATACATAGCCTCAAGGTTCCATCTTTCTTTTTGAAAAAGAGTATTGGTGCTCCCCAACGTGAAGCACTTGGACATGTGTACCCTTTCTTCAACAATTCCTCCAACTGCATTTGTAATTCTTTTATCTCTGGTGTGCTCATTCTATAATGTTGTTTTGACACCGGGGGCAAGTCCCGGCACTAAATTAATAGAGAAATCTATTTCCCTTTTTGGTGGTGACTCTGGTATTTCTTGGAATAGATCCTCGAATTCTTGTAGTATCAAGAAATATTCAAGGCTTGGCCCCTTTGTATATTTTGTCTTCTCCACATGGGTTGCATACAATTGAAATCCTTTTTTGAAACATCTCTTCAGTTGTAAGGATGGAATATCCCTTATATATATGGGTCTTGGAACTCCTTTCACATTGCTCTGTTTTCCATCTCCATCAAGACATGTAAATGTCTTGCTATGAAAATATAGGACAACATGGTTCTTGTCCAACCAATCCATTCCCATTAGAATATCACAAGACCCCAATGGTATGATATTTAGATCAACACTAGTATTCACACCATCAAGACTTATGGAACAACTTATGACCACCTCATGGATTCTTCTTTTGGTTCCAGTGGCTAATTGAACCAAATTAATTTTCCAAGCTTACTTTTCTCCAAATGTAAACTATCCACTATTTTAGGATCAATGTAACAATGTATTTATCCTTAATCAATTAGTATAGAAACAAGATGATTTATGATCTTACCTTCCACCTCGATCATGTTGGATTGGTATTTTGCTTGTCGATCATCTAAGGCTGCATAAATGCTTCCCATGTCTTCGAATTTTATAGCCTCTTGGATGTTGTGCATAGTCTTCACTCTGTCCTTTTTGTGTAGGAAATCCTTGTACAAGTGATCTTCTTTGCATCCCTAACATTGGATTGTTGGTCTTCCCCTTTTTCCCAAGGAGTCTTCTTCCTTAGATTCACCCTTAGCATACTGGTCTTGATGATTTTTATTAGGCTCATTTCTATTGAAATGAGGTTTGAATCCCTTCCTCCTCTGATCATACTTTGCCTTCTTCTTATCCTTCCAAGATTTCCACATGGAATATCTACCTTGGCCTTACCCATCTAGGTATTTAGCCTTCCTGATGGCCTTAGTCAAGGTATTGAGCTCATCATATCGAATCTTTTCTTTATAAAAGGATGGTAATCCACTCAAAAACCTATGTATTTTTACCTTTTCATCGTTTATAAACCCAACATAATTTAACAACTCCAAGAACTTCTTCTCATACTCTTCCACGATCATGCTTCCCAGCCTGAGTTCAAAGAACTCCTACATTTTCTTGTCACAAAAATGCTCTAAGAGGTAGTCCTTCTGAAAATACTTCTTGAATTTCTTCCAAGTGATCCTATTATCATTAATATGCTCAACTTGCTTCAATTGATCCCACCACATAAAAACTTTCCCATGTAAGTTGTAGGTGGAAATTCTTGCTTCTAGATTTGATGAATAGTTGTGCAATTGGAAATATCTCCTAAGTCCAAGAAACCATGCTTCAACATCATCTTCCCTTTCTCTTTCACCATTAAAGAATGGTGTCTTGAGCTTCCTTAGATGTCCTTGCAAACTATCCACCTCATGTCTCCTTCTTTGGTGCCTAACAGGAGACACCTGTGGAATACTTAAGGAATATTCAGGTGCATACAAATTTCTTGTTGAGTAAGGAGGTGAGTGGTGTCTATGAGCTCTGGTAGCACTTCTGGAATAACCTACTCTTCCACGATCATATCTTCTTCAGTGACACCTGCCTTATTCCTCTTTATTTGATCCATTCTTGGGTCGACCTTGAAACTGATTTAATCTCTGCAACACTCGAGCATTTATCTTACTTTACTCTCTCATCAACCTCTCGTTGTCTTCCTTATAGATCTGCACTTCTATTTTCAAGCTCTTCATAGTTTCTATCAATGTTTCTTTCACCCCTCGACCTTTGCGTTCATTGGATTTTGTCTCTGCATTGCCAATTCTAGTATTCTAGCCTTCGACCTCTTTATATTGGGTGGAGGATCCCTCAACTTCTTCAATTTCTTCAATATGCATTCTGATATGATATGTTTAAATCCATTAATTTTGCAAAATGTGCAAGTGACCATTTTGTCAGAATTAAGCATATGATAAAAAAAATTTCTCAATAATTCTACAGGTCCTTTCAAATCATGAAGAGTATATATAAATTAAACTTCCATGTTATCCTTGGGCTGAAAAATAAATCAGTTTTGAACAAGCACTTCCTTCAAACCACTTTCCCAAGTGACCACGGCTCAAAACAATGGGCCAAATCCTTCCTGGCGCTTTTATGTGCTAGAATTATTATATCTAAGATCATGTGGTTTAAAATCGATCGAGGGATAATATCGATGGTCAAGAGGATCTTCGGGACTTTAGGCTTAAGAATTTATGGAATTTCCACACTCTCAACCCTTCTGAAGTGCCAAGTCTTTAGATTGCAGGATTTGTTGCCACATATACTTTCCCGATCAACGACTAGGATTTTCTTCATAGCTCTGGGCCTTGGGGCTTTCCCAAGAACCTCTCCACAGATCTCCGAGAGTGCCTAATTACCAGAGGTCCTCTCCTTCCTCCACGTATCATCTCTCGATCAACGATCGAGATTAAATCCTGCCTTTGGGAGTGCTCGACTCAAAGCAATCTACAACTCAATTTCTCTAGACTACCAAGTCTCCAGACCTTGGGATCTTGTGCCACATGTCTATTGTAATCAATGGCCGAGATAGAATATGTACTTCGGGCCTTTGGGAGTCCTCGATCCCAACTACTTATGCCTTGAATCCTTCGGATTCCCAAGTCTCCAAATTACAGGATCTACTTCCACGTGTCATCTCCTGATCAACGATGATGATTTACTCTGCTCTTAAGAGCTTCGAGGGGTTTCACCTTCATCACACTTCATTCCTTCAAAACATCAAACTTGCGAACACCTAGAGTCTTCGTCAGTAACTAAGAGCCAAGGGGTACTACATGGAAAAAAATAAGGAACAAACACATGGCCCTATCTGATGGGTGACATGTGTGATATACTAACTGGAACGAATGGTCTTTGAAAAATATGAGACATGGTGACACATGGCAAGCAGCGAGTGTGCCACGCCACCCTAGGTGACGTCAGCATGCCACGTCACTCCAGTGCTTCACGACTTTGGGACTTTGGAACTTCAGAACTTTGGGAGAATTCTCCACACTACAAAACAAATCCCCTGAACATTGAATTACCGAATAGGATGATCTACGGACACGTGTCCTCAAACACAAACATTCTGGATTTACTCTAGAGTTCAAGACTTTAGAGGTTTTCTCTTCTAAACACCACCACACCCCTGGACTGTCGAACGTTGAATTTAAAAACCCTTGTTATTCTTCGGACATGTGTCCCTGAATATGAAGGTCAAGATATATTACGGAGGTCGGGACTTCAGGAGATATTCTTTGTCCAGAAAAAAAACTTCACCAAAATCTGTCGATCCCCAACTATCGTTCATCGACGATCAAAGATTTTCTTTGTCCGGAAAGAAATGAAAAACTTCATCATAATCTCTTGATCTCTGACCATCGATCATTGGAGATCAAAGATTTTCTTCTTTTGATCTTCAACACTTCACCAAACTCATCGATCCACGACCATCGACCGTCGACAATTTTTGTTGGTGAACTTCCACACTTAATTTTTTTTTGACAAAATCCCAGGTGAATCTGGGTCGTTGATCTCTCAGCCAAGATGATCTTGATCGTTGATTTTTCTCCAACTCCCCCCCAAAACGAAATGAATATGAACCATTGATATTCCTCATTTTTAGATCGCCAAATCAATCTGAGTCGTCGACTTGGTAATTTCACCAAACTTTGTAAACATTCGAATTTTTAAAAAATTTCAAGGACGAATCTGAACCGTTGATCCAAGATCAGACACGATCTCAACCGTCGATTCTCCAAATTCTATCCAACATTATAGTGGCCATTAAAACTCGAACATTTTCCACCTTCTAATTCGAATTCGGATCTGCAACTCCTCAGATCGAATCCATTAACTTCTTGGACAATCCTAGAATCGTTCAAACTCGGATCCACTCAAGAATTTGGGGGGTTTCACTCAATTGTTTCCACCGTTTTTTCCCAAATTCGTACAAATATATAAAATCTATGAAAACAAATATTCTCAATTCGCACTTGTTATGGCCCATAACAATCTGGTGTTTGAACCAAAAGCTCTGATACGAATTTGTAACATAGCCAACCTCCCATAGGTCGAGCACGCCACACTAAGAATGCACCTCTTGGTTGATTTCGAATTTCTGATAACAATTAATTAATAAAGAAGAATGGAATACATACATGCAATGATCAAGATTCATACTACACCATAAAAGACATGCACAATATACCATGCACAACATCAACTAGCAAGCATTCATATTATAAGTACAAATATCAGGTATAATAATTTAATATGCAGTGGAAATAAATACACAAGAAAAGGAAACCATAACAGAGAGCACTTATCTTTTATAGAAGAGAACCATTGACTAGCTACAGACCAAGGACATTCCACCCAGCCGTAGACATTGTTGTTCCAAGTCTCAACAACAATGTCACCCCTGAGCTAGGGCTATGAATCCACAAGCACGGTTCTAGAGGGTTGTTAGTAACATTTCTTGTCCGGGGCACAAGAGTATTCAAGTTTACAAGTCACAGGAGAAGCACCCGAGCGCAAGGAACAAAAGAAGTTCTTTTCGGACTTAAAATCAAGCAAGCGGGCAAAAATTATAGTGTCAATAGTCTGGATCTGTCCATATGAGCATATCAACGGTTGGTGGGAAATCACGAATAGAAAGGTGCACCGAAGATAACGCATGGATAGCGCCCATATTGTGTGCAGGGAAAGATAGCAGTCATCCATCCAGAGGATGCGTGGCGCGAGATCTGCTCACATCAGCATTTCGGCAATCGGGAGTTCAAAGGGTGAAGGTCCCATGTTGTCCTATCTCTCGAAACCTCGAACCCCGAAAGAACCAATGGTGCTTAAAGTAGGGCCCGCAGTATCAGGAAGTAATCTCGACGACCATCCACAGGAGACACTTGGCGCGAGATTAGGCTCCTCGCCTATTCGCTCATCGCGACTCCAACTCACTAAGAGAAAATCCTTCATATCCCCGATGCGCGAGGTTCTGGGAGTGTCCAGGGCCCAGGCCCATGGCATCGTCAGGAGAGTCCATAGCCATCAGATCTAGCAGGACGTGTGGCACCAGATTAAGCTGTCTCGGCATTTTGCTCATCGTGATTTCAAGAAGCGAGGATCATCCCCTTCATGTCCGTGAATGCTGAAAGCACCTTTGGGAGTAAGAACAGGGTCATAGCCCATGGTCACTTGAGGAAGAAAGGAACTGTGCAAAAAGGGGCCAAAGGCACCGAGTCCAGTCGCCAAAAGGATCATCGTGATCTCCATGCGCCATATGATGCGACTTCGATCCTGGTCCTCACTGAAGAATTAAATGAAGGTGAACAGAGGTAGGTGAAACCTCAACTCACTTATTGAATGTGAGGTATGGAGGTTCCGACAGACAGTCTGCCCGAAACGGTCCTATACATTGATTTTCTCCAAAAGGTCATGGTCGGTCCTCATCTGACCAGAGAAAGTCTGTGCATGCCATGTTGGCATTTAATGTTGCTGTTATCTCCCCTGCAGGAGCAATGTGCAGTTAAGGCAGCGTCTGACGAAAGTTACCCGTCCAAATTCGGCTAAGGGGACACCACATCTTGGATGACTGAGCATGCCACTGATAGGCAAATTTTGCTGAGTATATAGACTCAGTCTTTGTATTTTGTAAAGGTTCGATGGTTAAGCTAGGCTCCAGATTGTAAAGTTTTGTTGCAGCGCTGGTCACTCTAGTTAATGTATAAGGCATTTGAGATTTCTTACTTTATGGATGTCAGCTTCCCTTCCATCTCTTTGTTCACTGTGTTAGAACAACTCGGAATTGGAGGATCCAGTCGAGTTGCGTTGTTGTAGGATAATGTAGGTTGGATCACTGCAACAGTCGCAGCGTTTCTAATCAGTTCTTGTGTTTTCTCAGCGCTGGAATGGCTTGGAATTGGAGGATCCAGTCGAGTCACCCTTCAGCTCCTTGAAACTCTGGACCAAGAGGATCTTGGCTTCTGAGTTTTTCTTCTTCAAGCTTTCGAAGGCCTGATGCCCAAGGCAGTCTTGCTCACCCTGGAAGAGGTGGTTTTGGAAGAGGATGGTTCTCTTTTCCTTCACGAGATTTCCCATGATGTGTTTACATTTGGGGTCAAAACGGAGGAGTGGGGGATAGTTCCATTTCTGCAGGTTGGAGAAGCTCTGTTCCCCCCGGACTTTGATGATTATCTGGAAGAGGAGCAACAGAACCCCACATCACCTTTTTCTTATCAGAGTAACCAGACCACTTATGACAGTTATGAATCAGAGTCTGAGCTCGATATGTTGGATTTCCAAGAGCAGGTCGCAGAACCTTGTCCTTTTCTCACTAAGGAAAATTATCATGAGGAAATCAGCCATCTCAGTCTTTCAGGAGACGCTGAGCAGTACGAGGAAGAGCAGAATTTACCCGGGGGGCCTATTTATGATGAATACGAATCTGACCCGAGGGAGAGCCAAGAAGAGGAAAAAGAACCAGAGGAGCAATTTGCCCTTTGTTCAGAGCCAGTCAGTGTGCAGCCACCACCCGAGATCAGTGAGCCTACGACAGTTGTCCACTCACCTGTGCTTGTCAGATATATTCAGCCACATGTGAACAACTGTGTAGCAGAAGAGGTTTTCTGTCGCCAATTTCCTGGAATTGGCCACTCATTCGATGACCCTGTCATCGAATACATGGAGTGGCATTTCCCTTATTCTTTGGAGCCGCCATATCCCATCTCAAATTCAGTGTGTAAGGGGAAGTTGAAGAGTGTAACCATTCTGCTGTCACGGTTACATCAACTGTTTGTGATCACTGACAGAAGGAAAGAGATTCCCTTCAGGAAGTTACTTGATTGGCTATGGTGGAAGTCTGCTTTCACCTAGCCCCATGTACAGTGTTTTATTAGTTTAGGATTGTATATAAATAAGCTCCTTTGAGCATGTATCTTTATTTTGTTGCTTTTATTTTTTGGCCTATATTTTCAGCAGCAGGATGTTTTGAGCCTGACTCCATAGCCCAAAAACAAGGCACTGAAGTTGCGGAATGAGTCCTTAGAGCATCACAGGGACGACTCTATCCCCCATGGAGCCTAATGTTAGTAACATTTCTTGTCCGGGGCACAAGAGTATTCAAGTTTACAAGTTGCAGGAGAAGCGCCCGAGTGTAGCGAACAAAAGAAGTCCTTTTCGGACATAAAATAAAGTGAGCGGGCAAAAATTATAGTGTCAATAGTCTAGATCTGTCCATATGATCATATCAACAGTTGGCGGGAAATCGCGAATAGAAAGGTGCACCGAAGACAACGCATGGATGGCGCCCATATTGTTTGTAGGGAAAGATAACAGTCGTCCATCCAGAGGATGCATGGCGTGAGATCTGCTCGCGTCATTGTTTCGAAAATCGGGAGTTCAAAGGGTGAAGTTCCCATGTTTCCCTATCTCTCGAAACCCCGAACCCCAAAAGCACCAAAGGTGCTTAAAGTAGGGCCCGCAGTATCACGAAGCAATCTTGACCGACCGTCCACAGGAGACACCTGGTGTGCAATTAGGCTCCTCGCCTATTCGCTCATTGCAACTCCGACGCACTAAGAGAAGCTCCTTCATATCCCCGATGCTCGAGGTGCTGGGAGTGTCTAGGCCCCGGGCCCACAGCATCGTCGGGAGAGTTCAGAGCCATCAGATCTAGTGGGACGCGTGGCGCCAGATTAAGCCGTCTCGACGTTTCGTTCATTGCGATTTCAAGAAGCGAGGATCAGCCCCTTCATGTCCGCAAATGCTGAAAGAAACTTTGGGAGTAAGCACAAGGTCATAGCCCGTGGTCACTTGAGGAAGAAAGGAACTGTGCAAAAGGGGGCCAGAGGCGCCGAGTCCATTCGCCGAAAGGATCACCGTGATCTCCATGTGCCATCTGATGCGACTTCGATCCTGGTCCTCGCTGAAGAATTAAATGAAGGTGAACAGAGGTAGGTGAAACCTCAACTCACTTATTGAATGCGAGGTATGGAGGTTTCGACAGATGGTCTGCCCGAAACGGTCCTGTACACTGATTTTCTCCAAAAGGTCATGGCCGGTCCTCATCTGACCAGAGAAAGTCTGCGCACACCATGTTGGCCTTTAATGTTGTTGCTATCTCCCCTGCAGGAGCCATGCACAGTTAAGGCGGTGTCTGACAAAAGTTACCCGTCCAAATTCGGCTGAGGGGACACCACGCCTTGGATGACTGAACATGCCTCTGATAGGCGAATTTTGCTGAGTATATAGACTCGGTCTTTGTATTTTGTAAAGGGTCAATGGTTGAGCTAGGCTCTGGATTGTAAAGTTTTGTTGCAGCGCTGGTCGCTCTGGTTAATGTATAAGGAATTTGAGATTTCTTACTTTATGGATGTCAGCTTCCCTTCCATCTCTTTGTTCACTGTGTTAGAGCAGCTCGAAATTGGAGGATCCAGTCGAGTTGCGTTGTTGTAGGATGATGTAGGTTGGATCACTGCAACAGTCGCAGCGTTTCTAATCAGTTCTTTTGTTTTCTCAGCGCTGGAATGGCTTGAAATTGGAGGATCCAGTCGAGTCACCCTTCAGCTCCTTGAAACTCTAGACCAAGAGGATCGTGGCTTCTAAGTTTTTCTTCTTCAAGATTCCGAAGGCCTGATGCCCGAGGCAGTCTTGCTCACCTTTCTCACAAGTCTTCCGTCTACCACCCTTTAATCAACTTACTGATGGAAGTTGGATCAAGACCTCCCTTGCTTTCTACATACCAGACCCTGGTTCATGTGTCAATGCTGCTTTCTTGGGTCTCTTTCCATTCGACCACCCCCATTTATTAAATCGTGACATAAAAACTGATGGGCGTTGGGCTCTACTCTTGCAAGCAATCCAGGGGTGACTTCTGACGCTAACAAGTGTTACTCAGCTTCCCAAACTAGTCAACACTCAAGCTCTCACAGACTTCTCAAGCACTCACAACAATCCAAGTACCGAGCTCTCTTCTAGCCATCCTTCACCACCCAAGAGAATGGACCTCCACCCTTCTCTGCCATGCAATCCCTTAGGAAGTCCTTCTCCTTCCAGGGCTCCAATGCAGTTGGTGTAGGATCTTCATGCTTGGACTCTCAGGACTCGCAACTATGAGAAAAGATGAACACAGTCCAAGCATCTCAGACATGCACGGCTCAAATCATGGCTAGATTACACCAACAATCTTTACAACTAACAAAACCATGGTTGTTCTTCAATGGTCCAATTTCCTTTCCCAAGCCAAATGCGAATGCGGAAAGATAAGTGAGTGAAGGAATGAATGGAGTGTAGACTCCACAAGAGAGGATGAATAGTGAACAAATCGGGTGAATGAATGTGTGAGGCAACCAAAAAACAACACCAGAATGAGGATGGGAATGAGAGTGAGCAAATCACCAAAACAAATTAGAGAATTATCCAACGAGAGAACCCCTTCCACAGACAAAGGACGAGATTTTGTAATTTGCGGGGATCAAGAACCTCTTGGCCTTCCCCCAAGAAGCTCATGTAACTAATTTCCCCCATTATAAAAAATGGTTAATATAAAATAAATACTTATCCCCTCAAGCCCCCTCTCTTATGGAATCATAGCCCTCTATAAATCTATTCATTTTCCATCTAGCACCCAATGATGTATTTATTATTAATAATGATCACACATTACATTTCTTAGGCACACTGGCCTTTTAATAATTGTTTGGGCACTTTGGCCTCTCAACAATGTAACAATACATTATTTAATATGGGGGCTCAAAACCCTGGGTGTTATAACTTCCTTCTCAAAATAGGCTTGTTCCCAACACCTATATTGTTAAAGTTGCCAAGAATCATGGACAGTCTTAGGACGAGGTCTTATGGCCAGATCTAAAGGCTTGAAATTTGTAGTAAAAGGTGTTTGTAATGCTCTTGAATCTGTGTGTAGTATTCATTGTTTTTATTTGGTGTGCAGTTTGTGATAAGGATATTATCATTATTTTTATTTGTGAAATTATATGATTATGAAGAACCAAAATTATTAGGCAGAGTAACATAATTTAAATTAGTGGTTCTTAATGTACTTTAGTGCCACAATAACACATCACCGGTTTGGTTATGCATATAGTTTGTTATATGCTGGAGATTCTTGTTGTACTTCGGTGCTTCAAGATCGTCAGTGACAGGTTATCCATGTGTATATTGTTGTAGACATGTTTAAAGAAGGTCATTTGTATGATTGACTAATGAAAATATCCAGTAATCATATCATTGTCCTATATATCTATTGAAATTTTCTCAAGAATTTCAGATGGTAGTGTATCCATAGGATAATTCAGTATCGATATTGTCCACCGAGAGTTCAAGAAGCGTCAATTTAACAAATACGTCAATGATGGTCAAAAGCGTTTGTACTTTAAATGAGTCAAGTGGGAAGCTTGAAGATATGGTGGAGAAAGAGCGTAGTCCGTGAGATTGCAGAGTGGGTGTAAGTGCTAATGAAGACCAACTAGAATAAGAATGAGAAACAGTTCATTGTTTTAGTTTTTGTTTTGTAATTTGTGATTTAGTATTGTAAGTTTTTTAATGTAAGCATTAAAGGGGGGTGTTAGACATAATGCTTCCATTAATGTTGTGTGCTATGTTTGGAATTGGTTTTGGTTTGTTGGAGATTGTAAATATATTCTCTCAACCTCCATATACATGTTTGGAATTAGTTGGGTCTGACTCCAACTATATATATGTGCAACAGTGAATAATATAAAATAATATTTATGTACATGTCTGCTCCTGTGTTTTCTTATTAATCATAAGTTGGATATAATTCTATATTTCTATCGAGGATAGGCCCTATGATGGAAAAATGATCGGTCTGCACTTCGATCCTTCGCTCAAGATGCTCCACCAACATCTTAGACTTCCAATCCAATAACACTCATATCATCTAATGCCTAACAACCTTCAATACGCAAATTAAGTGGCCCTAACAAATTGTAATTTTCAATATTTGGATTAAATACCCAAATATTCGTCTCGTGCTAGAACGAGCCCTCCAACAAGCCCCATCATAGGTTGAGGTCATCTACAAGTAAGGGTTTTAGGATGTGTCATGTCTTAACTACTTCACAACTAGAACCATCCTTTATAATGTCAACATATATCTCACCATAAGTTTTTGTTATTCCATACGAAACACATATATAGGTATATCTCTTAGACCCAATTGATGAATTTATCCCATGTAAGCACTTTAAAAGGGAGAGAATTTGGAATGAAATAAGAGATGAGGATAAGGGAGATAATTTTAAACGAGGTAAGTGAAGAAAAAAAAGAGACTTATTGTTCACTTTCACAATGAAAGAAGTTGGAAGTTGGAATTGAGGTGATACATTGACGGTTTTGAAAGCTCAATAAATGTTTAGAAAGTTTGAAAAAAGTTGACGGGTGAGGACATTTTAACCATAAGCAAATTGTCTCGTCACATTTTGTGAGTCAAATTCCATCCCTGATGACCTAAGCTAATGTTGAATAAGATTAAAAAACCTAGATCCAACGAGTACTCAAGCATATAGCGAGAACCACACGATAGTGAAGCATATAGAGACAACCACACGATAGCCATAATGCATGACATGTAAACGGTAAGGTAATTGAGATGACATGCAATCACGGATCTCTTGCCTGATATAATTGATAACTGTGGTACCTGATGATGCATTGCCTCCACATACATCAACTGTTGTGCGTAATTATAAATTGCCTCCACATATATCAACCAAAAAGGGACGCATGGGCTGCACTATGATTGTGCAAAAACTACATGCTACATGTGGCAATTGAAATGAGGCAAAATACATGTGGCTGAGTGCTCACTGTTTCTCTGTCTCTTTGTGTAATGGGTACGGTACAGCAAAGGAACGAGTGCACGCAGATTTCGAGGTTGTTTACATGGCCATTCCCGCTTGTGTGTATCCATCCATATATTGATTGATTAAAAATTCATATCATATATATATTTTTAGTTGTTGTTCATAAAATAAAATAAAGATTTTAGAGTGATATTTGTTTAAATTTTGATGAGAAATTATTGGATCTGTAGATTTGAGTGTGATTATTTTTGTATAATTAGAATGTGTGAGTTTTTCAACAAGCTCAATCCATTTTTACAATTTAAACAACTTAAAATTGTAATTTCATGCGAATTTATATCATCATATTTCAGCAAAATAAAATCAAAATATAAAACAATTAAACACCCAAAAAAACAAAATGTAAAACAATTAAACAACAACCCCGTCTCTATATATATTCATATCCCTGTCTTTGTCTAGGTACGGTACAGCAGACGAACAAGTGCATGCTGATTTTGAAATTGTTTACACATTCATTCCCACTTTTGTGGATCCAGATTGATTAAAAACGCATATCATATATCCATCCATACATTGATTCATTAAAAATCCATACCCCATATATATATATTCCCGCTTGTGTGGATCCATCCATATATTTATTGATTGATTATATATATATATATATATATATTCATTCATTCATTGGAACCTGGAACTGCCCAGTACGACTGCTTCTCTTTTTCTGCTACGCCCCACAAGCCAATGAGAATCTCGCCCGCTCGAGGGCTGTGTCTGTATATCCGCCCACTGGTAATTCGAGCCTCGAGGCATGAAATCTCTTTTCGATGGGCGATTATTGATGGATCTGATTTGTGTGCATTATATATCCATATTGCTCCTTTTTCTTAATAAACTGTTGATGGATACCTATATTATATCTATATAACGAATCAGCCAAGGTTTGACCTTGCAGTCCGCACTGACTCCCCTGCATACATACCTGGGAAGGTGGAGTAAGTGCGATCTCGCTGAGGTTACGTGCACAGGATGAAAGAAAGTATAATTGTATATTATATATGTGTAGGTTTTGTTCGCTTAAAGTATAGTTCTATAATATATAGATGCAGGTTTTGTGACCCGCTTCGACCAAACTGATCTTCTTTCTCCCAACTTTTGAAATAGTAAAGTTTATACTGACCTTTGTCCACCCATGGTAGGAGGGTAGGGTAGGTTGGGTTGATACTTGCTATCTTAGGCCTTGGCGCAGACCAAAGCTATCTGTAGGGTGTCACCCCAAATTACATGTGAAAGAAAGGCTATTAGTGAATATAGGTTACCTGTCTCTACTCGTGTATACATTAAAAATAAAAAGAAGCAGGTTAAACTTGCAGCGATCTTTCTCCCATTTTTCAAAATTCAACAAGTCAAATAATTCTTTTAGTATTCTGGTCGGTTTAAAATAACACAAAACCCACACGGACAATGTTTTGTTACACATAGAACTTGAGTCATGCACAACTAAAACTACCGCTAAAATTTTGGTCCAATTCAATTCATTTTTTTTTTAAGGAAAATAAGGTTTTCTTTTTCTAAGTTCGATTATATATATATAATCTGCTAGTGTAGTTTAATGTTATTTTCATTTCACTCTGAGATTTGTTGTATATATATGTTATATTCTTTGTATTATTGTGGGTCTCTTTATTAGTGGTCTCTGGGTAGGTTTATTAATCAATTTTTTTTGGGAGTATTTCAGCTCATGGTCAATTCTAACAGAGACATTCATTATAACTTTCATCAGCCTGTAACTTGTTAGTTACGGACTGCCGACTATGAGAATGAAGCGAAGCCAACTATCTAGATCAGAGGTTTCCAATTCTCCTCCCTACTTTTTCTGAGTTATTCGCAGGCAGCTAAATATTGAGCTTTGGTTTTTATAGTAATAAACCTGATTTCACAGTAGCAAATAGGCCCTTTAGGCAAAGTGGACCAGGCTTGAGCCCACTTCCTACTTTTATAAAATATTTTTTTTCCTTAGCTTTAAAATGAGATGAACTTCTTAACAATCTATATTCATTAAAATAAGGGCTCTTTGACACAAAAGAAATTGAAATTTATCAAATTATAGATTCTGAACAATGTAAATTATATATACCAAATATGTAATTTTATAAAGTAGATATTTAGTTTTATACATATGAAATACTTATTTTTATAAAGTATGGAGATGAGATTTTATACACCATGCACGGAGCCCTCATTTCATACTTAGTCAGTCATTTCATATTGTGGGCTGACCGGCTCAAAATTGGGCCTCTGTTCCCTACAAATAGCATCGACGGTTCCACTATATGCAAAATGACAAGCGGGGTTGCGGACTATAGAAATGTATCACAAATTAATAATGTTTGTTATATATCTCTGGAAATAACATAAACATTTAAAAGCATACAATAAAATAGTAATAACGTCTGTTACATAGGTTCATGGAAAAAAATACACAAAAACTAGCATTCCCGAATTAGTTTGCTTTAAAACAAAGGCTTTTCTTACACAAAAAAATTAGCATTGTCGAATTAGTTTTCTTTACATATTTTTTATATAGTTCGTGGAGAGAAACACAAAAAAAATATAGTAACGTCTGTTACATAGGGTCGTAGAAAAAAATACAAAGAAATTAGCATTCCCGAATTAGCTATCTTTAAAACAAGGGATCATGGACACAAAAGAAATTAGTTTTCTTTAAACCAAAGGCTTTTCTTGGACACAAAAAAATTAGCATTGCCGAATTAGTTTTCTTTACATATGTTCGTGGAGAGAAACACAAAAAAAGTATAGTAACGACTGTTACATAGGTTCGTGGAAAAAAACAAAAAGAAATTAACATTCCCTTATTAGCTATCTTTAAAACAAGGGATCATGGACACAAAAGAAATTGAAATTTATCAAAATTTAGAAAGTAGATATTTCTATAAAGTATGGGGATGAGATTTATAGAACATGCACAAAGTTCTCATTCCATACTTAGCCAGTTTTTGGATTGCGGGTTCTCGGGCTGGTAGGCTCAAAATTGGGCCTCTGTTGTTCTGTGCCTTACAAATAGCATCAAGAGTTCCGCAATATACAAATTGACAAGCGAACTTACGGACGATAGAAATTTATCAAAAAATAAGTAATGTATGCTACATATCTCTGGAAATTACATGAACATTTAAAAGCATACAATAGAATAGTAATAATGCCTGTTACATAAGTTCGTGGAGAAAAACACAAAACAATTAGCATTCTCGAACTAGTTTGCTTTAAAACAAAGGATTCTGGACAAAATAAAAATCAAAATTGATCAAAGTATAGGATCTTGGACACCCAAAAAGTTAGCATACAATAGAATAGTAACAATGTCATGCAAGACAAAAAATTTATCATACAATAGGACACAAAAAATGTAGCAGACCTCCATACTTAGCCAGTTTTCGGATCGCGGCTTCTCGGGCTGGCGGGCTCAAAATTGGGCCTCTGTTGTTCTGTGCCCTACAAATAGCAGCGAGAGTTCCGTGATATACAAATTGACAAGAGTACTTGCGGACTATAGAAATTGAACAAAAATAAATAATGTCTGTTACATATGTCTATATATGCATTCCCGAATTAGTTTGCTTGAAAGAAAAGGCTTATGGACACAAGAAAAATTGAAATTTATGAAAGTATAGGTTCCTGGACACCCAAAAGTTAGCATACAATAGAATAGTAAGAACGTCGTGCAAGACAAAAATTAGCATACAATAGGACACAAGAAATGTAGCAGTCTCGAATTAGTTTTCTTTGTAACAAAGAAGAAAGGTTCCTCGACATCTAAAATTTAGTATACAATAAAGGCATTCCCGAATCAGTTTTCTTTGGAATTTATCAAAAATTAATAATGTGTGCTACATATTTCTGGAAATTTAAATGTGTTTGTCATATAGAATGGGATTGGGGCTCCCGTGGACCATAAAAAGAAATAAGTACAAGAATTAAGAATGTCAAAAGAAGAAGTGTACAACAGTAGAGAAGAAGACCTAAAAAGAAGAAATTGAAAGTTATGAGTCTTTGGTTATAGTTTTCTATTTAAACAGGTCATAACTGCATTGATAAAGAAAACAAGATGACAATATAGACTTAAATTGGATTGATAAAGAAAACAAGATGCCAATATAGACTTACTATGAAGCCGATGCATTTTTGTTGCTGTCATCGATGGTCAGTGGAGTCCTATCGACCGATTGTTTCCCTTCCTAGACGAGGTTGCCCATTCTCTGTTGGAACCATTCTTCGATGTAGCATTTCATGGGGGCCATGTTAATTTCATCTCTAATTTCTATGTCATAAAGGTCATTTTCTAATTTCCTTAGATACATTCAAAGACTATGCAAACGCTGTTCAATTTATTCATTGTGAGCAACATAGTCCAGTACACAGCACTCGTGCTCATCTAGATGATGTTCAAGTATGTCGTAAAACTTTTTGAACGACAAGCCCTTTAAAATATCAACTTGTTCCTGGAAGGCTTCTTTGGTCATTGACAAGTATTTGAGAATTAAGTTTGGGTCTTGAACCTCGTTGGTACTTTCGGCTAAGTCCATTTGGAGCATGCTTGTGAATAAATCTTCCTTTTATGATATGACTTGTTTACATGACCTGACAATGAACTCCACATTGCTAATTTTCTTTTTCCAACATCCTTTTGCTTTTTTGGTCCTCTTTGGGGAGGGGAGTTTCTCTTGTCTTCTTTTCAGTTCCGATGTGTTGATGGAATAGTTGGAAAAACGGGTCAACACCTGTTCACAAAAATGTTGATCATTTTCTAAATTGGCCTCTAAGTGTTCCAGGAAATCATTTGCCTTCTTTCCGAAGGAAACTAAATTTTGCGATGTTTCCCATGATTCAGTAACCAACTGCATTCTTTTGTTGATTTTATTCTCTATAAGGTCTCTAGAGCATGCAAGGAGGTAGACGATACTTTCATCTTGGCTACAGTGGTAGTAGGCATGATTTTTTCCAAAGGAATAGCAAATTATGGGGTTGCAATGAAAGCCTGCTCAAATTCGTTGAGGCGGTCTTTCACATTGACATATTTTGTCTCAATTCCTCCAATGGAATCATGAAGAATTTCACCGGTTACTTGGTGAAATGAGGATATTTGGGATGACCGCATTTTCCTACAGTTAATCTCTGTGTGAGATTTTCCTTTCCTGTTTGTTACATCTCTCTTTTTAATGACCATACTTTTAGATTGGCTGTAAAAAACAACGCTCTGGAATATGAAGGATTCATCTTCGTAAAAAAATTCGGTCTCAGATATTTCCACCGCAGATGACCCAATTTTCTCCATGTGCTTAGATTCAATTTGAAGGTGCAACTGTTCACTTTCAATTTCGGGATCCTCCGCCTGCCCTGCATTGTTTTTTCTCTTCTTCGTCAGTGGAATTTTGTGAGAAATATCAATTTTTATACGAGGAGGGCTCTTATCTCCTCCTCCGTTCGAGGTTTTTGGGTTGCTTTCTTACTGGGGTGGGTCGTTGAAGCGATGCTCCATGATGTCGTTCTCTTGGGAGTACTAGCGGGGGACTGGGTACTCTTCTCACCAGATACTTTTCCATGTTGTTTGTAAAATTAAGTCGCGCTTTGCAATGTCTCTACGTCGCAATCGACAAAAGAAGGATTGTTGTCGACACTGTCCTTATCTTGGGTCAGGTGTTTATGGATAAAAGAGTTGTTAAAGCCACCTTCCAGTAAATGTTCTCAAAAAATTCCATTAGGGTTGAACCCTTTTAGCCTTTCATCATACGTTAGGTTCAATTTCTAGAAATGGGTGGAAAAATCATCAATCTTGTTGATGTTTCTGCACACAAAGTCTCCGACTTTCCAGGGCAAAGGAATGAACTATTTTTTTTTTTATTGTCACGGAAAAAATGCAACCAATGGTTGTATTGCCTTGCTATTTCTACAACAAACATCTTGTCTATGATGTGGCATGGAAGGAAAGCAGGATTTTCCTTAGAGACGAAGACCATGAGGACACTGTGATTTTCCTTTTGTTCAAGTGTGCCCTTCCTGTTCAAAAATTTTGTTTCCTGGCCAGACATCTGTAGAGCATCCTTTCCTAACAAAAAATCTTTGAAAACTGAGACAAAGCCATTAAAAACTTCATAAAATCAATGGGAGGCCTTGTGCCTCCACATGACCTCATACCAGAATGTTATTGGTTCGAATCCACAATTTATTTTATTGGAAAGAGAAAGTTTTGTAAACGGGCAGCAATGCACTATTGCAAAAATCAAGTAGGATGACATATAAAATTTGTTCGATTCTTTGAATTATGACAAATGGGAACAAAGCTCAATGGAAATTAGCTTCCCCCAATCGAAAATGTATTTTTCTTTGACTATGAAATACAAAATATAAATAATTATGTGGGAAATGCTTGTTGTGGATGCCTGTCCCATTATTCTTGTAAATAGCCAAGAAATTTCCTGAAATGGATTTCTAAAGGAACTCACCTGCAACCTTGTGATATCTTCAAGAATTATTGTTCGGTATTTGAGAAATTCGGCTAAGATGTCCAACTCGTTATCACTTTTTTCTAGAAACTGCCTGCAGTCCTGTCCTTTGAACACCAATGTTGGTTCCGACAATTTTTACATCTCGCGAAAGACCTGAGGTGATAAAGAAAAAGAAGAATGGTCACACAGTGGAATAATTCTTTTCCCTGGAATATATTTTTCGACGCACCAAGAGACCACCTCTTTACAGTAAAAAACCTCAGGGACGCAACTTGCACGAGCGATTCCAGAGGTCCAAATCACTTCATTCTGGGCGGAATGGGATGAATAGTAAAAGTATTCCCTGGACCACTAGATGTTCTGGTCCTGATGTCTGAAGATATTTATTGTATCTCCACAAAACTATTGTCGAATTGCTTCCATAAGTGTACAAGAACGTTTGTTTTTTCCAGACAATGAATGAAATGAAAAGTTGGAAGGGATTATATAACCCTGCACAAATCTTGGTCCAAAGTGTGTGAATGGGAGATGTCCCTGACACTTTCGTTTATTAATGACAATTTGGATGACTGTTGCATCATGCATTGTTAACATTAACCACTAGTAATTGCATACATAGAAATGCGAACATGGCGGATATTGCAATGTGCGATTAAGTACTGTAGATTTCTTGAGAGGGCCAACATGAGGACGTGTGTTTGACATGAACAATTAGAAGGGACAAAATAACTCTCATAACATTTTGGTTTAATGTGTAATAATGAGAAATCTCCTTGAGCATTTTGCCCATTAATGACAATGTTGATAGTTCCTGCATGGCCAACTGTTAGCATGAAAGGTTTCTAATTCCTTAGTAAGAAAGTACGAAGGTCACGGGCACTAGGAAAAACAACTTCAAAATAGGGTTACAAGGTACAACCATTGAAGGTGAGGCCGTGAGGGTCAAATTGTCTGTCGCAGAACTTTTTGAGTGCAATATGCGTAATGATGAAGAGGTTATGGTAGGACAGTCCAGAGGGCAATTTCTATATGACTAGTAAGAGCATAACTAATGTATATCAGGAAGGACAGGAACTTAATGGGGATATAAGGCAATGAGAGATACTTTGAAACATTTGTGACTTGTTGTAGAGTGAATCTTTCTAGCTCGATGAGTCCATGCTGGAATTTTATATCACATAAGTGAGGATACAAAATGGGGTCACAAGGTCTCCCCAGAAGACACGAGGACCGACAATCAAATTGTATCATTTGGAACATTTGAATGCATAATCTGTAACACAAAAGAGGCAACGATGTCGAAACTCGGTAGTCAATTTCTATATTGCGAAGGGTTGGATGTGAACTGTTTTGTATCAGTCTGTGCAGTTGTCACTAGTAAGAGAATAACCAATGTATATTAGGAAGGACAAGAAGTTAGTGGGGATGGAAGACAACGACGGATACTCAAAACATTTGTGAACCATGGTAGAGTGAATCTTGCGAGTTTGAGGAGTCTATGGTAGAATTGTAGATCACAGAATTTTTGAGTGCAAGATGTACATCACGAAACAAGAAGAAGCAGAGTTCGAAACTGCCAACCCGACAACCGCGACCATAAAATTGGCTAACTATGGAAAGAAACAACGGTCGGTCAGATTCATCGTGTGATTATATAGATGGAGATAAAGATATGTCAGCCCACCAATGCTAGAACCTACGATTATAGAAATTCGAATAACTATATAACCAGAGGGCCATAATACATGAGAAGAAGAAAAGGGAAAAAGTACTAAGGAGTCCGCAATGGAATTGTATATCATGAAAATTTTGAGTACAAGATGTGAACCCGGTAGTCAATTTGTATATTGCGGAGGAAGGGATGCCAACTGTTTCGTACCATTGTGTTCAATTTTCACTAGTAAGAGCACAACCAATCTATATTAGGAATGAGAGGAAGTTAGTGAGGATGGAAGGTAACGACAAATACTTTGAAAAATTTGTGAACCATGGTAGAACGAATCTTGGTGCGAACCTGAAACAGTATCCAAGAGTTGGACATTTCGTGAACCCAACAATAGGAGGATCCAAAACAGACTGACAAGGTCTCTGCAGAAGACGCGAGGCCCCGACGTTCAAATTGTATCCTTCCCAACATTGGAATGAATAATCTGTAATACAGAAGAGTGGACGATGTCGGAATACGGTAGTCAATTTGTACATTGCAGAGGGTGTTATTCCAACTGTTTCGTACCTCTGTGTCTAGTTGTCACTACTAAGAGCTAATTTAGTATTGAAAATAATTTTTTAGATACTGTTAGATACTTGATAGGGATTACCATCCTTAAACAATGGAAATCTCGACCCCGCTATCCCTCGACTCTGTGTGTCAATTTTTATATCGCGGAATTCTTGGTGCTATTTGTAGGGCACGAAACAATGAAGGCCCAATTTTGAGTATGCCTACCCGAGAACCCGCGATCCAAAATGTGGCTAGGCATGGAATGCACAATCTGTACATGTTCTATAAAATGTCATGTCCATACTTTATAGTCCCATAATACACGGGAAGAAAAAAAGGGAAAAAGGAAGGAGGAGTCCACAGTGGAATTGCAGGTCATGGAAATTTTGAGTGGAAGATGTATATCACGGAACAAAAAGAAGCAGACTTCAATTGCGCCAACTTGGCAACCGCGCACATAAAATTCACTAAGTATGAAAAGGAACAACAGGTGGTCCAATTCACCATGTGAGGATATAGATGGAGATGAAGATATGTCAAGACACCAACATATATAAAGGCGTTCATAGAAAGGTGACTAAGTATATAACCAGAGAGCCATAATACACGGGAAGAAGAAAAGGGAAAAATGACTAAGGAGTCTGCGGTGGAATTGTAGATCATGGAAATTTTGAGTACAAGATGTGAACCTGGTAGTCAATTTGTATATTGCGGAGGGTCAAATGCCAACTATTTCGTACCATTGTGTTCAGTTGTCTCTAGTAAGAGAACAACCAATCTATATTAGGAACAAGAGGAAGTTAGTACTTTGAAACATTTGTGAACCATGGTAGAATGAAGTTTGGTGCCAACCCAAAACAATATCCAAGACTTGGACATTTCATGAACCCAACAATAGGAGGACCCAAAATAGGCTGACAAGGTCTTTGCAGAAGATGCGAGGCCCCAACGTTCAAATTATAGCTCTCCAAAAATTTGAATGCATAATCTGTAACAGGGAAGAGGAGACGATGTCACAATCCGATAGTCAATTTGTATATCGCATAGGGTGTGATGCCAATTGTTTCGTACCTGTGTCCAGTTGTCACTACTAAGAGGTAATTTAGTATTGAAAATATTTTTTTAGATACTGGTAGATACTTGATAGGGATTACCATCCGTAAACAATGGAAATCTCCACCTCGCCAGCCCTGGACTCCCTGTGTAAATTTGTATATCGCATAACTGGGAGCATTGTTTGGAAGAAATGAAACAATAGAAGTGCAATGTTGAGTCAGTCAGTCGATAGGTCCACTTGTCAAATTGTATATAGAGGAATTCTAGGTGCTATTTGTAGGGCACGGAATAATGGAAACCCAATTTTGAGCCCGCTCGGCCGAGAAGCCGCGATCCAAAATATGGCTGCGCATGGAATGCGCAGTCCATACATGCTCTATAAAATATCATGTCAATAATTTATAGTCCCATAATACACGGGAAGAAAAAAAGGGAAAAAGGACATAGGAGTCTACAATAGAATTGTAGACCATGGAAATTTCGAGTAGAAGATGTATATCACGGAACAAAAAACAACAGACTTCAATTGCGCCAACTCGTCAACTGCACGCATAAAATTCACTAAGTATGAAAAGGAACCATGGGCAGTCCAATTCGCCATGCGAGGATATAGATGGAGATGAAGATATGTCAAGACACCAATGTATATAAAGGCGATCATAGAAAGGCGACTAAGTATATAACTAGAGATCCATAATACACGGGAAGAAGAAAACGGAAAAAGGACTAAGGAGTCTGTGGTGGAATTCTAGATCACGAAAATTTTGAGTACAAGATGTGAACCCGATAGTCAATTTGTATATTACGGTGGGGCCGGATGCCAACTGTTTCGTACCATTGTGTTCATTTGTCGCTTGTAAGAACACAACAAACCTATATTAGGAAAGAGAGGAAGTTAGTACTTTGAAACATTTATGAACCATGGTAGAACGAAGTTTGGTGCCAACCCGAAATAGTATCCAAGAGTTGGACATTTTCGTGAACCCAACAATAGGAGGACCCAAAACGGGATGACAAGGTCTTTGCAGAAGACATGAGGCCCCAGTGTTCAAATTGTATCGCTCCGAACATTTTAATGCATAATTTGTAACAGGGAAGAGCAGGCGATGTCAGAATCCGGTAGTCAATTTGTATATCGCGGAGGGTGTGATGCCAACTATTTTGTACCTGTGTCTAGTTGTCACTACTAAGAGGTAATTTAGTATTGAAAATAATTTTTTAGATACTCTTAGATACTTGATAGGGATTACAATCTGTAAACAATGGTAATATCCACCCTGCCATCCCTGGACTTCGTGTGTCAATTTGTATATTGCAAAATTGGGAGCATTGTTTGGAGGACACAGAACAATAAAAGTGTAATGTTGAGTCAGCCAGTCCACCGGTCCGCTTGTCAATTTGTATATTGCAGAATTATGGGATTCTATTTGTAGGGCACATAACAATGGAAGCCCAACTTTGAGCTCGACTGCCTAAGAACCCGCGATCCAAAATGTGTCTAGGTATGGAATGCGCAGTCCAATTCGCCATAAAATTCCCTAAGTATGAAAAGGAACAACGGACAGTCCAATTCTCCATGAGAGGATATAGATGGATATGAATATATGTCAACACGCCAACGTTGGAGGTGGTGATCATAGAAATGAGACTAAGTATATAACTAGAAAGTGATAATACATGGTAACAAGACAAGGGGAAAAGGACTAAGTATCTCGCAGAAGAACATCTAGTGTTTGATTATTAATGCAAATGCTTTCGAAACCATGCCGAGTTCTCATCAGTTAAGGCATAAATTGCAGATCACAGAAGTATCATTCGTACCACTGTGTCCAGTTTCCACTAGTAAGAGAATTGTTGATGTATATCAGGAAGGACGTGAAGTTGTTGGGGATGGAAGGCAACAACAAATACTTTCAAGGAAGTTAATGTATACGAGGAACCCATGGTGGAATTGTAGATCATGGATGTTTTGAGTGAAATATGTATATAACATAACAATAAACAACCGAGTTTGTAAGCACCGACCCCGCAACGGAGGCCATAAAATTAGCTAAGTATGGAAAGGAATAGCGGTCAGCCTGATCTGTCATGTGAGGATATAGATGGAGATGAAGACGTGTCATCCCACCAACTCTAGAACCAAATACCATAGAAAGGAGACTAAGTATATATCCCGAAAGTGATAACAAGCGAGAAGAAGAAAAGTCCAGCTCGTATGCGCCAACCCGACAACCGCGACCATAAAATTGCCTAGGTATGGAAAGGAACAACAGTCGATTGGATTCGTCATGTGAATATACAGGTGGATATGAAGATATGTCAGCTCGCGAACCCTGCAAATTCCCATCATAGAAAGAGGACTAAGTATAAAACCAAAAATCCATAATGGACGGGAAAAGGAAAAGGAGAAAAGGGATAAGTATATGACAATCGAAAAACCTTTTTTTCTCATTTATTAATGACAATGTTTTCGAACCCCTGCTGGGTTCTCACTAGTAAAAGCATAAACTACAGATCACTGAAGTTATTTGGCTGCAAGATGTATATAATGGAACAGGGGACATAGGCACTGGGTACTACAAACCCAAGGCCTAGTGGCCAAATAACTTGCTAAGTATTGGCCAAGATATAAACTCCTTATCATTTATTCATCTTGTATTCCTTGCAGACCACAGAAGCTCTTTGGTTTCAATATGTATATGATGGAACAGGGATGGGATGGGAGTAAATTCACCCAAGTACACACACATTGTGTCAACATACTGAACAAGAACATTACGTCAACACTTGATCTACCTTGTTGTAACTTATTAATTCATTCTATTTACGGAACCCGAAGAATGGAAGCAGGAAGGTCCTCTAAATTCTTTCTTTAAATACAGGGCCGATGCCACATAACTATGGATTATGAAAAATTATTCTTAAATGTAAAATGTAAGCAACGAACAAAGCATGATTTATTTAAATTGAAGTAGTGGGCAATAGAAAGAAAAAAATTTCGTCCATGTTTAATGACACAGGAGAAGGTACAAAATAAAATTAAAACAAATACCAAAGATTGGAAAATACTATTAAAAAATAAACCGAAATTATTCTATATTCAAATAAGATGGGTTACAAAATATAGCTGAGGCTATTTTCCACAACGATTGCAATTATGCCTGCCGAGGACCAATAAAAAATATGTACATTGATGAAGCTTCTTGACAATTTTCTTGACGTTCAAACCCTTTATTCATAAAAAAATGAGTTGAATATCAATTTCAAGGTTTGTACTTAATCGGTGTTGCCAAGTACATCTATCCCAATTTTTTGAATAACTTGTCTCTTCCAGATATGCCCTACTTGAAATGACTGCTTATTCAACATTCCATTCTTTTTCAAGTATTAATTTCCCTCTGTCATCCAAAACTTGGGGTTTAAGGTGCTTTCCTTGCAATGTTCTTGACCCTTGACATCCGAGACAACTTAGAAATGTGATTCAGGCCAATCTCAATGTGGAGGGAGTTGTTTTATGTCACAATAGCCATGGCAGGGGAAACAAATTCATGTATGTTGTGACTAGTATTCTCCTTGTATTCGATCATCTGGTTGGTTGAAAAGCATGCCTGAAGATTTGTATGTTGAACTTCTTTTCTTTATTATAGTAAATTGGAAGAAACATCCAACCCAGCTGCAAAATGCAAATCTGTTGAGGCACATAACTTATTCGGCCAACATATCTCTAGCAAGTGCATCAAATGTTGTAGAATGCATCAGCACAGGTCTAGCAAGTGTATCAAATGTTGCAGATCACATCAGAATATATCTTTCCTCATAGTAGTGGAAGGTACGGCGGCCCACATAAAGGTCTGGAATGTTCAGAGGTGATGCCAAATATGTGGAGTTTGCAATTACATATAGAGGAAACTGAACAAACTTTAACAAAGAACATAGCTTTCTTTCAAGTCGGTTACCAAACCCACATGTAGCTCATCAAACTTTGAAATAGAAAATTTTGTAGTGATAAAATGTCGTTTTATCCAACCAGACAGTTTTTGTACCCGCCTCTGGTTACATTTACAAATGGAGTAATATTTTGTGTCATTTACGAGCATGACATGCCATTTTTGCAAGCCACTGTAAATGTGTCGCCCCTAAGGAACAAAAATTCTTGTGGGATCTACAAAATTCGATACAGTTGTCAAATCTGTGTTGTTGGAAGAAGTTATATACTTCAACAAAGAACTATTTTGCACCTGACTTGAAAATCCATTACAACTCCCAGCAAGAAAACAAAGAAGTTCAACAAACAAATCTCTATTTTCAACCAACCAAAGCATCGAACACAGGGAGAACACCAACCAGAACATACTTGTTCTATTTTTTTCCTCCTCTTCGAGTTTCTCTTCTATAACACATTTTCTTTTTTTACTCAAAGTTCACATCACATAAAACCAGTCTCTCTTCTTTCATCTGGGCCTCAATCACATCTCTAAGTTTTCTTACATGTCCATGACTAGGAACATTAGAACGAAGGCACCATAAAGCGCAACTCTTTGATGATAGAGAGAAATGGAAATAAGTATTTAAAATCAAGGCTGGATGATCTTCTGTAGATTTTATGTTAATTCATTTTAATGACATATGTTCTCGATATTTTCTCTTATTAATGCCAATCTTTTCGAATATGTATGTCAACAATGACTGATAGCACATATTAAAATTCCCATATTCGAGCAGATTCTCAAATCTGACATCTAAGATATGCAAAATATTAAAGAGGGACATGACGTCAAGGCCTCTATGGGTGACACATTCATGGACTATGCTGAATCTTTTAAGAAAACTAAAAGACCGCAAATAATAATAATAATAATAATAATTGTTTTTGCAAATTCAAAATGCAGGCAAAAGAAATTACCAAATCTCATAATATTCGCCTGTCTATTCATTTTAATGGGAGATGTTTCCGCGCTTTCCAGTTATTAAAGCCCATCTTTTCGAACCTGTCTGGTTGGTTATCACTTTTCAAATCATAATTATTGTCTATTGGGAAGGGAAGAAGGTAGTGGGGATGTAGGGGAGCGACAAATGATTTTAAATGTTTTGAACCCGAAAAATTGTCAACTCGCTAAACTTTGAAAAGTTGACTAAGTATGGAAAGCTAGGTAGAATAGACAAACTCATTTCAGAAAGAGGCATGGTTCCAAGTTCGAGGGGTGCCAGGTTGAGTTCTATAGCATGAAATTTATGGGTAAAATATGTATACATCGAACACGACCTTTCATAGTTCGATAAAACCTATCCGCGAAGCCGCATCCATAAAACTGGCTAAGTATGCAACCAAACAATGGTTGGTCGGAATGACCAAAGAAAGGAGAGTAACTATAGAGCCAGAAACGTAGTTTACAAGAGGAATATAAAAGGGAGAGAACAACTATATCTCCCACATAGCAAAACCTACTCCCATAACTATGAAACCATAGTAACACATAATCCATGGAAAAGGATCATTGGCTATGAAATTTAGTTTGAGGCCGAAAAGATCTGGTTCAACGCATACGAGATGCAATTTACATCAGCTCCAATTTTTTAGTATGTTATTTTATGTTAATAATATTCTATGCAGAATCCACTGCAAAAAATTTAACAAGAGATCCAACTGTGGATGCAACATCTCAATATTGAAAACCCTAGCCAAACAAGAACAAGCAGCAAAGCAAACAACAACCCAGTTAATAAGCACCAAAAGGCCCAACTGCAGGCGCAGGACCGAAACCCTACAAAGTTGAATCAAACAACAATAAACAACATGTAGCGAAGAAAGAAGCAAGCAACAAATACTCCACTAGGAATGACTTAATTCCAATCGCAATTGCAGAAACCCAAACATGCAAACTGCAACAACACGAACATGCAAGCAAGAACAACAACAACATGCAAAAAAGAAATCAGTGGAGATGAAAAAAAAAAAGCATGAACCAATAAACCACCATTGCCACTGAGGCATATAAATTTAAAAAACGGAAAAAAATGTATTCTAACAAGCTTGTTAAGTAAGCATTCAACACTACCAAGCCTGTTAGGTAAACATTTAAGTCTGTCATAAATGCTCTGTAAACATTTAAGAAAAAATGCAATGTGGCAGGTTTCTGACGTATCCCAAAAAAATTATTAGATTTTTTTGTAACAATAGTTCGAACACCAAAGAATGTATTGGAAGGCCAAAAACATTGCCATAAATTTACCTAGCATAAAATGCTAAACCAAACATTCAAATTAATGCTCGCATTAATCCACCTTCGACGAATGCATAAAAAAATATATGATTCAAAAAGACCATATACGATCAAATACTTTGGATATTCCAACATATATAACATTGGGAATAGTGAATCCGACAATAAGACCCCCAATCCCTTGTCCAATCAGATCATGACAAATGTGGTAATTTTTTTAATATAAAAATCGATGTTTTCAGTTCCCTGGTTCCAACAATAGATAATATGGAAATATTTGTTGTCAAAGGACAAACTAACATGAAGTCAACGATTTATCGATCGCTATAGTCCCTCTATGCCTACGACAGGGACTAATAAGTATAAATAGTTATAATAACATACAACATATTAGATCGTTATATAAAAATAGTTATAATAATGAACACAATATTAGATCATTATATAAAGTTTAACATATTATTCATATATTATTTATGATGCAAATATGAATGAATTTAATTTTTAATATGAAAATATAATTAATTAATAAAAAATAAATGTATAAAAACAATTTGACATAGGTCAAAATAATAATAATATAATTATGAGTGGGCCTAATGGTTAAGAACATGCGTTTCCTCCTAAGAGGTCACATGTTCAAATCCAGAGGGGGGTAGGGTATGTATACCTCCATAGACTTTACCAGTAAAATCGGTGGGTGGAGGGGGTCTCATACACCAATTTGGTGTCTGGCTTGGTCGTGACATTAAAAATAGATTATTATTATTATTATTATTTAAAGTGGTCAACTAGTTATTTATTTATCAAATTAAATTTCCTTTATTTTTATTCTTATTAAGTTTGATACAACAAATTTAAATCCATATTAAACTTGAATCTATGAAGTATAGAGTATCTAGAGGGATCAAATTTCTTAAGGTGTAATTTTTTACCATTTAATTCCATGTCATGTATTAATTCATTAGTATTTAATACTTAACAAAAACACATCTTAGGAAATTATAACTCTCTATATGCTTGATAGTGTTTAATGATTGTTGAATATTTATTATTTATTATCATTATTATTATTATTACTTTAACTTTCATAGTTTTAGTTCCCACAAATTATAATGTAATTGTAAAATGTGAATTAAGTTGGTGAGCTCATATGCTTGGGGAAAAGAGCCTGTATTGATTAATATGGTTGAGACAAATTGTATATTATGAACATTGAAATGGTTAATACAAGTAATAATTGTTGGCTGCGATATGAGAGAGATGAAAACGATGGGGGGATACGATTCCACAAGATAGAGGGGGCTCCAAGAGGGGGGATTTATTCATGGGTATTAATCCAACCCACATTCCTGAATTATTATCATTGTGTAAACCTTATATTTTTTATTGAGTGTCCCCAAAGACAATCATCTATTTCATGTAAGACGGTGTATGTGAGGAGTGACATCCCATAGTTTTTGGGAAGCATGGGTTCAACTACAATCAACATTGGATAGAGTGAGCAGTCAACTCACCCCGGGAGAGGGAAATTTGTATGGCCAAAGAAGACAGTTTTTGCATACATATTTTGGGAAAAAAGAAAGAAGTTGATGACTAAGAATATCACTATCCATGTTGTGTTTGAAGGAAGCCATTTGTGGGTTGTGTTTTATGCTATAAATGTGGCATGTGTACTTGTAAAATAGGTTGTAAGTTTGTAGTGAATTTTCCTATTGAGGAAATGGATTAAGAGCCTTGCGAAGGATATTGTTAGAACTCTTGAAGTAGTTGAGAGTTCTTGAAGTCACTATCTAAGAGATTACTAACCAATTTAGTGCACTGGAAGCCCTCATAAAAAAATGGTACATCCCGAGGGACTATGAGAAATGAAGGAGGTACATTCCTTGGGTTGTGTAGGTTGTGGGGAAGATAAGGAGGGTGGATTTGAACTGTTGTAGGAGTAGAACGTCATTTTTGGGTAGTTGAGTGTGGAGAGTGGTCAGTCAGAGACCTAGATCTCCTTGTGGACTCATAGCCTCAACTCAGAGGTGGCATGTTGTTGAAAAAAAAGAAAAAACAACGCATATGGTTGGGAGGTTCAGCCTTCGTATGCAGTGAGTTGATTAATTATTAACATATAAGAATTGTTTTTTTTTTAATATGATTATCCATTTGTGTAAATGTTTATATGAATGTCATGTGTTTTCTATGTGCTTATTGTTGATGATTACAACTGTGTGAGACATCCTCCATGACACAGATTGAGTGAGTCAACCTGAGAGAAATCCCATGAGTTGGGTGTGCCCATGAGATGGGGGCGTGGTTCCTATCTGAGACAGAACTGGAACGTTTTACCCCTGTGTGAGGTGGTGAAGCCCATGAGTTGGGTGTGTGGCTCTAGATGATTCTCCTATGTAACACAATGAGAAAGAAGATCTGTTGAGTTGGACATGGTTGTGAATGAGAACATGTGAACATGTGGGGAAGACCATGAGTTGGGTGTATCATTTTGAGACAAAGATGAAACAATTTATTAGCCTCCTATGTGTAGAGAGTTGATATGATGTGATACTCTAGATGATTCTCCTGTGTAATGCAGTGAGAAATAAGATCTATTGAGTTGGATGTGTCTGTGGCTGAGCACAAATTGATGTGCCCCTAGTGGCTGAGCACTAGTGGGTGTATGAGATCCCTTTATATATTGTACAAGAGTCAGACTTACCTATAACCCTATTTTTGATGTAAAGGGTACAGGTCGACCCCACCATAAAGTGAAAGATAATTAATGTAAATGACAATTCATTTGGAAATTTTTAATTATATTTTAAGTTATTGAGGTCGACCCTGTTGTGCCAATAGAAACTACTTTTGACAAGATCAGTCTAATATAAATAAAGGTAAATTCCCCATTGAGGAATCATATCACAAGTGTGAGTTTGGAAATTTCAGCAAACACTTGTTCTTGGGAAAAGTGTGCACCTCTCTTGGGCGCTAGTCTTCTAGGGTTTGTAAGAACCCTCTTATGTGCTAGCTATTTATGGTGGTGGAGGTATTCCTTTTGAGGAATATAACAAAGGATTGGCTGGGTTTTCTTCCCTTGTTGAGAAGGGTTTTCGAGGATACATCTTGTGTACTGGTGCATGGTGTTTCTTCTTGTGATCTTGGTTTCTACAACAAATTTTTAATGGTTTAAGTAAAATGATAAAATGGAATGAAATTCATGATTAATCCTAGATTATTGAAAAATAAACATGGTATCAGAGCTTAGCTATTGAAGAACCCACTGCACAAGCATTAAAGCAGTCATCCTCTCTTTTCTGCAATTTTGTACGAGAATCTAGGGTTTTTGCAAATTTCGTACGACCCTCTCTTGTTTGTCCTTTTCAACACTTTACACTTGGAAGTTGGGGATTAAATTTGCATAGGAGTGTATGGAATCTTTTATCACATATACAACAAGTCTCAAATTTCATTTCCGATCATTTTGGAGTTTTGGCCCTAGGGTTTCTAGGGTTTCACAATTTTCTGTAGATTTTTTGTTTTAGGTTTTTTGAAGCTAATTGAAGAAGCTTTTCAGCTCACCAATA
Organism: Picea glauca; assembly: GCA_000966675.3. NCBI lineage: Eukaryota > Viridiplantae > Streptophyta > Pinopsida > Pinales > Pinaceae > Picea > Picea glauca. Next base: position 361,193 of record JZKD02S0668685.1, on the reverse strand, counting down.
TTCCCGTGACTCTCTTAAGGATTATTTTTGGTATTCAGAAGCCCAATAAAAACTAAAATTTCTAGCCTAGCCCAGCTGTTAGGTTTTCTAGCCGAGTTGACAAGGGTTTGTGAAAAATCTGAAATTGTGGTGACACCCTGGCTACCTTCTTCATGAAGATGTTAGAGGATAGAGATAAACCATGTTACATTGGAGAAATCATATCATCACCCTCAGGTATGCACTTGTATATATTATTTGTATCTTTATCATGAGGGTAATTGCAGGAGGAAGGAACCTTTGTTGAAGTCATGGATCCAAAGGGATCTTAATGCATTAAGTGAAACAACACACTCAAAGTGAATAATCTAGGTTTGATTGTTTTAAATATCATGCCTCTAACCTACATTTATAAATTTTTCTACATTACAAGTAGGTGTTGTAGCTGTGACAACAATTCTTAATTTTTTTTTATTCTATAGATGTACTCATTATTCTCCTTTAGGATATATTCTTGTTTTGTTTCCTTTCATTTTTTTCTTGTTCCAAAAAGGTTAACAATAAAGGAAGATGGATATACTTCAGACTTCAGAGGGATTAAAAACTATTTGAGAAGGAGGAAGAACATAACCATCATTGAGGAAACCAATGCAATAATTCATGATTAGAATCTTTCTATGATCATGTGGGCAAAAGCCTGCATGACATAGTATATGTTCAAAACAAGAATCCTCACCAGATTTTGAAGAACATAAATCCCGAAGAAGCCTTCATCGGAGTGAATCCTGATATTGAACACTTCAGGATATTTGGGTTCCCAGTGTATTTTCATGTACCCAAAGAGAAGAGGTCCAAGCTATACCCTTCAGGGAGAAAGGATACATTTATGGGATAATAATGAATCTCCAAAGACATATAAGATCTACATCTCTGGTCAGAGACAGATTAATACAATAATAGATGTTGTCCTTGAAGCAGAGATAGCCTTTCAAAGATCTAGATAATCTCAAATTGAGATTGATAGTGAGACAATACCTTCTCCCCCTTCAGCAGTTCATAGGGAGACAAACATTATTCCAGTTGAACCAGTTTCTCCAGTTGATATGCCCAGAGATATTGCAGTAGGGAATAAAAGGCCTTCCTAGGCTCGAAAAACTCTATAGGAGGAAGAGGAATATACAATCCCCTCAAGGCACATACCGAGAAAGGAACAGATATTTTCGAGCTACCCTTCAACCATGATCAACTTCATTGATTCTGAGCCTCCTTGTCATGGAGAAGCGACAGGTGACCAGGTATGGAAATATGCCATGATAGAATAATATCAATATATATTAAAGAATGATGTATGAGATATTTTTTCCAGACCAAAAGGGAAGTATATGGTGACTTCCAAGTGGATTTATAAGTTCAAGAATGCATCTGAGGGAAGTGTCGATAAATACAAAGAAATATCTGTAGCCATAGGATTCCCACAAATAGAGGGAGTTTTCTATGATGAGACACCTGATCTAGTAAACCAGTTACACTTCCATCCATGAGTTGGAAACTACATTAGATGGATGGATTCTTGATGATTTTGGGTTTCACCAAGGGTGTTGTTGATCCAAACCTATATTATTACAATGTTGGTAACGAGAGCCTAATTTTGATGACTTATTCAAGAATTCGTGTTGTTGGATACAAGCAAGATTTGACCTCTGATTTCGAGATAAAAGGATCTGGGTATGATGCACTACTTCTTAGGACAAGAAGTAAGACAGAGGAATAATGAGATTTTTCCTGAGTCAAGGAAAATATACAGTGGGGATATTAAATAAGTTCATTATGAATAAATTCAAATCCATGCCTACACCAATGGTGATTAAGGATGATTTTAAGGATGGAAATTTATTTTGAAATGTAGAAACCTTGGCAAATCTTACTAATCCTTCATATGCCAACTATAAAATATTTGGTGATATTTTTGTAAAAATATTCAAATTTTTAAGGATTTTATATTGTTTGTATAAAATTTTGAGGATTTTTTAGGTAAAATAATTTCATCCTATAGAATTTGGGCGAATCATTTTTAGAATAGCAAATATTTTTTTGGGAAAAACCATGGAAAATTACTCCATGAGTGAAATTTAGCCCCTAAAATCATCCTTGAATTGGTGATGGATTTAAATAAAATACATGATGATGATTCAGATGATATTTATCCACAACTGATTGGATCACTGATGTATCTGGTTAACACCAGAATCGATATATGATATGTAGTGAATGTACTTATCTAATTCATGATTTAATCGAGACAAACTCACCATTGAGATATCTATGAGGCACAATTTTGTATGGCCTAATACATACCTCTAGTGTAGACTTGAGTTTCAGGGATATGCAGATTGGTCAAGGAGTGCAGTGGACCAGAAGAGCACATCCGATTATTGCTTTACTTTAGGGTATTCCATGATTTCCTGGTGCATCAGGAAACATAGCTCTATAGAATTGAGTGTGGCGGTCTGCGAAGTAAGTGTGGCTTCACACAATTTTGACAGATTTATTCGATCATTCATTGTGATAACCACATCTGTGTACCATGTGTTTCATGATAGATAAAAACAAATTGAGATAAAATATGATTATATCAGAGACATGATGCAAAGGAAATAAGTACACGTGCAATACCTTCCTACACATGAACATATTTTAGATATATTCACCGAACTGATTGCCAATACGAAGTTCGAGTACTTATGTGAGAAACTGACTTGGTGGAAAATACTTCTCTACCTGAGAGAGAGTGTTGTTGATTACATCTAAGATGAAGTTTGAGTACTTTTGTGTGAGAGTTTTTCTAATGGAGAATGACTCCCTAGTTGAGAGGGAGCATTGATGATTACAGTTGCATGAGACATCCTCTATGACATAGACTGGGTGAGTCGACCTGAGAGAAATCCCATGAATTGGGTGTGCCCATGAGATGGGTGTGTGGTTCCTATCTGAGACAGAGCTGGAACGTTGTACCCCTATGCGAGGTGGTGAAGCCCATGAGTTGTGTGTGTGGTTCTAGATGATTCTCCTGTGTAACACATTGAGAAAGAAGATCTGTTGAGTTGGACGTGCATGTGGTTGACCACAGGTGAATGTGTGGGGAAGCCCATGAGTTGGGTGTATCGTCCTAATACAAATATGAAACAATGTATTATCCTCCTCTTTGCAGAGATTTGACATGATTTGATACTCCATATGATTCTCCTATGTAAAAAAATGAGAAAGAAGATCTGTTGAGTTGGACATGCCTATGGATGAGCACAAGTGAATGTGATCCTAGTGGCTGAGCACTAGTGAGTGTGGTTCTTCTATGAGACGCAGTGAGATAGAGATGTGGACATCCCTATGGTTGAGCACTAGTGGGTTTATGATATCCCTTACTATATTGTACAAGAGTCATACTTACCTATAACCCTACTTGTGATGTAAAGGGTACAGGTCGGCCCCACCATAAAGTGAAAGATAATTAATATGGAAATTATTAATTATATTTTAATTTATTGAGGTCGGTCCTATTGTGCCAATAGACACTACTATTGATAGGTTCAGTCTAATATAAATAAAGGTAAATTCCCCTTTGAGGAATCATATCACAAGTGTGATTTTGGAAATTTCAGCAAACACTTGTTCTTGGGAAAAGTGTGCACCTCACTTGGGCGCTAGTATTCTAGGGTTTGTAAGCACCCTCTTGTGTGCTAGGTATTTATTGTGGTGGAGGTATTTCTCTTGAAGAATATAGAAAAGTATTGGCTGGGTTTTCTTCCCTTGTTGAGAAGGGTTTCCCAGGATACTTCTTGTTTACTTGTGCATGGTGTTTATTATTGTGATCTTGGTTGCTGCAACAAATTGTTTATGGTTTAAGTAAAATGATAAAATGGAATGAACTTCATGCTTGAGCCTAGCTTATTGAAAAATCAACACTTACTAGATGCATTCATATTTTAATATATGATGTTAGATGCATGGGTAAATCAACATATTGTATTGTTGTAATTTTTATGGGCCTGTTGCCCCTTGGTTTTCTTTTATGTGTATGTTTTTTTTTTTTTTTTTTAATTCATATTTTAGCAAGCCAAGTCATTTTCCGTAGTGAAGAGACTTAGCATGGGTACTAGGTACATTACAATTATTATTATTATTATTATTTTGGTCACTTACCTTTATGTGACAACAACTCCCCCATACTGTGTTGTAGAGCACCTCATTTCTATCAGTGTAATCACCCCACTACCTTTTATAAAATAGTATCCATTATCAATATTACTTATTATAAATGATTATAATAATAAACATAATATTGTATTATTAAATAATTTTATTGTATAATACAATATTCATAAACTATTGGAAAAAACAATTTTTAATATGAAAGCAAAAAATAATATAAAGAATTTAAATTATTTATTTATTTTTTCAATTTTTTATAAATTTAATTAAGTCGATAGGTGTAATAGCCTATTATAATTGTGAATGGATTATCAAGAGTATTTTTACTAGATTAAAGGAGATATGGGAGAAATGTACAACCATGATGAATTAGAAGGTCATCGTAAAAAATGCCCATTTAAAAAAATCAAGAAGAAAATAATAAAAACACTTGATTTATAGGTGTTCTGCTATGAAATTCAACGTCTACTAACTATTTGTCTTACATAATTTCAAGGCAGTTGGTGCACTACAGTGGTTGGGAGACAAATGTAAATTTGTTTTGGAATTCAGGCGATATGGTACCTGTAAACATTGTCCTCCATTTCGGTGATGTGTAACTGTTGTTTGGTGACAATTGTAAAATTTCTTTGGCATTCAACTATTTTGATCCTTCACAATATGGCATTGCATTGATTACTTGGATATTTTAAGGAGTTATTTGGATTTCTTGAAAAATTTCAAATTCGACTGTTGAACATTTCATGGATAAATCCTTTATGAATGTCACAATGTGAAGTCACATTTTATTAATGTCACACTGTGACAAAACCATTAATGAACATCGCAATGTGACATTAAATTTGATGAATGTTGCAAAGTGACATAGTCTTTAATGCAACAACATGAATGTTGCAATAAAAAATAACCATAAAGGAATGTTGCAATCCAACATAACCCTCGATGAATGTCACAATGTCACAAAATCCTTTATGAATGTCACAATGTGACATTACATTTTATCAACTCCACAACATGACATAACCATTCATGAATGTAGGAAGATAACATAATTCAACCAATATGGATGTCTCAATGTCACATAATCATTGAGAACCTCAAAATAAAACATAACAATATTATAAATTAAGCCAAATTGAATATTAATTAAAATCCTACATAACCATTGAAGAATGCCACAACCCAAAAAAATCCTTGATGAACATTTCAATCTAACAAAACCCTTAAAAAATGTAACAATGTGACAATACTTTCTATCAACGTCAGAATTCAAAAAAAGCCTTAATGAACAACAAAATGTAACATGACATTTGATGAATGTCAGAATATTACATAACCATTAACATGGAAATATGAATGTCACAATCCAAAATAACCATTAAGAAACACAACAATTTCACATAAAGTAATCCAAAATGAAAGTCACAATCCAAAATTACCATTGAAAAATGTGACAACCCAACATAACCTTTGATGAATGTTGCAATGTGATAAAACCCTCAATGAATGTCACAATGTGAAATCTCATTTCATTAATGTTGTTGGACAATTTGTTGTCATTTATGTAAACCCTTGGAGAGTGATCTTGGATATTGATGTCAACCCTTGGAGAGGTCCATAGATGTTGGAAAGTTGATTGGAATTTGTATGATCTGGATTGATGATGAGTTAGTTGGGTACTTTTAATGTAGTCTATATGTATCCCCAAAGGTGTGGTTATGGGACTTCAAGTTGATTAAGGAATATTGAAATGAACGACAATGAAATTGCATCTAAGACTATCATATATGGATAGTGCATGTCGTGTTTTTTCCGGTGATATATGGAATGTCACATGGTTTCTCATGGTTAGGGATATATGAACTTGTGAATATGGAAGCCCCGAAGAGTGGTCAAGAATCCCCTAGTTGGTTGCAAGTCTTAGTCGAAGGGTAAAGTGGTTGCAAAAACAAATCCATGAAATAAGGAGAGAGGTTACTATGAAAAAGTATATAAACATTTCAAGGATTCATTCACAAGTACACTCACATACTTATTCATTGATGATCTAAAAATGAAGAAGACTTATAATCTTGAAAATATTTGCAAATAAAATTTTATGTGTTAAAAGCAAATGGATCAACTTTGCAACACATTATTAATAGGATTTACTCATTCAAGATGCACATAAACAACAACATAATCAATGAACATAAACAAATAACACAACAAATGATAAAGGAGTTCATCCCTCTCTTGGTCTACATCTCCTGGCCCAGCTTCCAATGGATCATTAGTATTATTTTCTCAAAGTGATAAAAAAATATGCTTTACAATGCTCAAAATGACCAATAGACTGCTACAATGGCTTCAGAGCATCCAAAAACCCCTAGCTAAGCTTTTTCGGCACCTCATTTGGCCAAAAAACGAAGAAGTTAGACTTCCTGGAAGTCTCCTCTTCAAGCTTGTTGTCTTTGCATCTACAAATTGCACCCTTGTACATTCAACCTAGCACAAACGCCATTTAAAGTGTAAAAACCCAGCACCAAACGCAACCGTGCCAACAGTGTGAATTGTAGGACGATTATGGGCATGCCAACCCCTAACCATCAAACTTGTGGGCACATGTGAGTCATAGAACCGACCGCATATATAAAAGGGCTAAGTTTTAAACAAAACTTCCCTGCGCGCTCTGTGGCAAGGTCACATGCCATAGGTCATGTGACCGGAGGCTCAACTGTTTTCCATACGTAAACCCACGCACATTGGAACTGTGGTCATATGTGAAACCAAGGCTGGGCTCCGTTTGTAATACCAACCCCCGCGTATATAATATGGTAATGGTCATATGTATAAACAATAGAACCATGGGTCGGGGCTAAGCCCCGGCCCGACCCCCCACCATATGTAACATTACTTTAATTCAAATATATTTTAACACATATAGTTAATAAGGAACAACACATGGTCCGTTGGCAGGGAAGACTTTGCAAAGGCTTGACTGGTGGGAGGTCCAGGGTTCGAATCCCACGGACTCCATATAGTTTTGAACCAATAACCAATATAATGGTGCCACGTGGCACTCAAACACAAACCAAAAACTGCCACGTGTTGAAACATCATTCGTCCAACTATCAACCAATCCAAAACTGCCATGTCAGCATACAGACGTACAGTCTCTGCCACGTCATCCTGTATGGACTACCCAGTCAACGTCCTTTTTTTACCTATTTGACGATTCGAACGGATCGCGATATCTCTTGCTCCCGACGTCCATTTGAACCCAAACGAGTTGCATTGGGTTCGCAACAATGAGGCCTACGCTCTCGTCCGATTTGAAGTGATTTTGAGCACTTTGAATTTTTGAGCAAAATTTGATCCCCCTGATCACACCTCCCCATTGGGAAGCTTTTGGACCTCCAAAAGACTATTTTCAGTCTATGTGAAGATGAGGGTATAGTTCCCTCACCCTTACAAGCTCAATCCACTTGGCTTTGCTTGGATTTGTACCTTTAAGACCAACTCGAAGATACTCCACATTTCTGCGTTTTGAAGTTCACATTCTCCTGTCAAGGTGGTGTCTTCATGCAATTCTGTAAGATATTTTGGGGAAAAATCATCTATAGAAGGAATCTGAACATGCTCTCCATGATCATCAATCAATGGAGGCTCATACAATTTCAAATTCTCAACATTAACAACTGCA
>JZKD02S0668685.1:316614-336438 GCA_000966675.3 Picea glauca | reverse complement strand
ATCACAATGTGGCATGACATTTGATGAATGACACAATGTAACATGGTCATTATCATGACAAGATGAATGTTTCAATCCAAAAAAACCATTAAGGAATGTCACAATCCAACATAACCATCGATAAATGTCGTAGTGTGACAAAATCTTTTATGAATGTCACAATTTGACATCACATTTCATTAATCTCACAATGCAACAAAAACCTTAATTAACATCACAATGTTCCATGATATTTGATGAACGTTGCAATGTAGCATAGATATTAACACACCAAGATGAATATTGCCATAAAAAATAACCATTAACAAATTTCACAAGAACATAACCCTCAATGAATGCCACAATGTGATAAAATCCTTTATGAATGTCACAAAGTGACATCACCTTTGATTGACAACACCATTTGACATAACCATTCATGGATGTAGGAAGTTGACACAAGTCAACCAAGATGGATGTCTCAATGTCACAAAACCATTGAGAACATCAAAATCAAACATATCCATATTATAAAGTAAGCCAAAATGAGTGTTACAATCTGACATAACCATTGAATAATGTCACAACCCTATGAAACCTTTGATGAACATTGCAATGCAAAAAAACTCTTAATAAATGTCACAATCTAACATGACATTTGATTAACTTCACATTGTGACAAAACCCTTCATGACCATCATAATGAGACATGACATTTGATGAATTACACATTGTTACATAGCCATTAAAATTGCAAGATGAATGTATCAATTTGAAGTAAATATTAAGAAACACAACAATTTCAGATAAAGTAAGCCAAAATGAAAGTCAAAATCTAACATAACCATAAGTAACCACGGATGTGACTGTGGTTCTACCTCCTTCGGGGTTTGAACTTTGGGGGGATAGCCCGAGTCCTTTCTTCACTCATTCTCGAAGCGCTCAGCTCCGAGTCTCTAAAATCATGCCATGCGTATCCTTGGATTCGTCGGCCCCACAATGGTTTGAACTTCATGACCCCGCAAAACTCTAGGCCTTTCACTCACAACCTCCAATCTCTCGATTTATGAATTCGTGGATCTTGTTTCCACGTGCTCTCCTACGGTCAATGGTCGATATTGAATCATGACTTCAGACTTCGTGACTCGGTCTTCCTCAAGTTTCAAACTTGTTGAACCTTTGAGGTACCAAAATAGTTCTCAGTTCTCCTCCTTACAACTTTACCAGATCTAATGGTCCAGGATCGTTCACCTCCCTCTGAGGAAAAATCTTGCCTACTATATTTTACGAGAAGTTCAAGGATTCCTTTCCTTGAATCTTTTCTTCGCTCTCCTTCCTGAAATTTCCTTCCTCGATTTTCCTTGTTCATATGAATAATCTCTTCAACACTTAGTTGTATTCCTAGCTTGAGCACACCTTCCAATATAATTTTTTCCACACTCACTCCTATGTGAATGATTTCTCACTCGTTGAGATTGTTCTCCAACCTCTTCTATCTCTCATGACTGAATCATTCTATCGCCCCTGAGATTTCGAGTCTAAAAACTTTGTCATGCACTCCTTACGGACGCTAATGCACTCCTTGTGTCTGTATAAGTTTCACTATCTCCTTTGAGATTTTGAGTCGAAACAGACTCAGTCACACACTCCTTGCAGAAACTATGCACACCTTGCAATCACTCACTGAAGATAAATTATTGAAACTTATCTATTCCTAACAATGATTCATACATTCAACAAATAAAGTGCATTCATGGATTCAAGAACAAAAATAACAAAGAATTTGAAAAAATAACAGAAGCCCTACCATTCATTCAGACAGACACATACCCATACACAGATTTGGGACAATATTCTTATGTTATGTTCATCTAACTAAAACTTGCATACATTCATACAATGTTTCTCTTCATCTCCCATCTCTTATCTTACAATGGAAATCTACACATACTAGATTCAGTTGCTACAACAACTATCAACAACAATTGACAACAACCCTTACTCGACAATATTACATAGATTTATATAAAGAGGTGCTCTTCGGGCATTCCCTCCAACTTATCTACACTATCTTAAACGAAATTAAATGCTATCAACTACTTAACTCCTATTACAATAAATATTGCGTCAGACAGATGAGAGCACAAGCTCCAAATCTTTACTGCGATCCGATTTACAAAACAAAATACATTCCCCCATCAATCTTACATTATGGTTAAACCTCTAGTCATTAAAGACATTCATAACTCACAAATATTTGTCATATTTCTTATTAATACATGGATCGGTTTGAAATTCAAAATATTTCAAAATATGCGCTAGTGTGCCCAATTGTCCTCCATGCTTATACTTTGTTGGCGAAGCTCCTGCATCATACTCCCTTGGCTGAAAAATTCATGGAATCCTATCCATGAGCTCTTTTACCGATATTCCATGCTTATGGATCTCTTATTCATTAACCCAGCTGACATCTTCTGTTGGTCTTCCTTTCCATTTCACCAAGTATTCAAAATACGTCTTCCTTCTGGTATTCTTACCGACCCTTTGATCTATGATATTTTCCATCCGCAACTTCTCTTCTACATGCATCTCTTTCTCCCACTGGACCTTTCTTTGATCTTTAGACCTTCCAAATCCATATTACCTATAAATATATAGGTCTACCACATTGAATATGGGTGAGATACCCACATCTTTCGACAACTCTAACTCATAAGAATTTTCACCAAACCTCCTCAAGATTTTACATGGACCTACCTTCTTCAATTTAAAATTATTATATGTTCCCCTCAAGAATATTTCCTTTCTCGGATGTGCTATAAATTGATATCCAACTTCAAATTCAAGCTTTCTCCTGTGTTGATCATATCTGTTCTTTTATTCACTGCTAGTCGTCTTCAACTGCTCCTTGATCTGATTGTGAAGTTCTTGCATCTCTGCAGTGAAATCTTCGGCTCCTGAGCTTCTAAAATCACTCTGCTTCAGATCCCTTAACTCTGAAACTCCTATCAAATTCATTCCATACACGATTTGAAATGGAATTTTCCCAGTGCTCCTATTCACTGAGTCATTATATGCGAACTCGTCTTGTGCTAGAATCTGATCCCACTGACTATGGTGTTTAGTGACCAAACTCCTCAACAAATCTCCTAGGATTCTATTCACCACCTCAGTCTGTCCATATGTTTGAGGATGATATGCAGAACTAAAAGATAGCTCTTTCCCCAAATTTTTCCATAACATCCTCCAGAAATGACCAACAAATTTGGTATCCCTATCTAAAACTATACTCTTTGGCAATCGATGGAGTCTCACAATCTCTTTGAAAACAAAAATTGCAATATGAGTTGCATCATTGGTCTTCTGGAATGGGAAAAGTGTTCCATCTTTGAAAATATGTCCACCACCACAAATATGGAATCATTTCCTCTCTCTGTCCTTGGCAATCCCAACACAAAATCCATGCTTATTTCATCCCAAGGCCTCTCCGGAATAGGCAATGGTTGATACAACCCAGTGTTTTGTTTATTTCCTTTGGCATACTGAGAAATCTTGCAATTGTTCACAAATCTCTTTACCTCTACTCTCATACTTGGCCAATAATATGAACTAGATAATTAGGAAAATGTTTTATCATGGCTGAAGTGTCTGGCTAGACCTCTGCTATGCTTTTCCTTCAACAAATTCTCCCTCATCGAACATCTTGGTATGCACAACTGGAATCCTTTGAACAACAACCCATCCTGAATCAGATATTCGACCCAATGGCTTCTGTCTCTGAGAACAGGATTTGCACATGCTTCATATGCTTCTCAAAGATCTAGATCAATGTGATACATCTCCTTAAGGTGATCAAACCCCAAGGTCTTGACTTGAAATTCCTGCATAATCAAAATTATCCTTCTCAATGCATAAACAACCTTGTTAGCATTTCCAGAAATGTGTTTAATGACAAAAGTGAAATTTGGCATAAACTCTATCCACTTAGCATGTTTTCGGTTCAACTTCTCATGTCTGGTTATGAATTGCAAAGCCCGATTATCGTTATAAAAAAAATCTCCTTTGGTACGATATAATGTCTCCATTTATTCAATGCTTGGATTATGGCATAGAACTCTTTTTCATATGTGGAGTACTTTTGTTTAGCTTCATTCATCTTATCATTTAAATATACAACAGGTATGTTGTCCCACCTTAAGACTGCTCCAATTGCAACTCCACTCGCATCACATCTTACTTGAAATGTCTTTCCGAAATCCGGTAGAACCAGAATCGATTTTTCAATTATCTTCTCCTTCAATATGTTGAAGCTACTCTCAGCCTCTTTTGTCCATTTGAAAGACTTTTGTATTTTCTTCACCATATCCATCATTTGAGTGCTAATCCCACTAATTTTTTTTATGAACTTCCGATAAAAAATTGCTAACCCATGGAATATTCTTACCTCAAATATATTCCTTGGTGACAACCATTATTTGATTGCTTTCACCTTTTCAGGATCCATCTTCAACTCGTTTGAAGAAATGACAAAACCCAAGTAAATGAGTTATGATTTCATGAAAGAGGACTTTTTCAGATTAATTAACAACTTCTCTTGTTGCAGCCTCCTTATCACTAATGCCAAATGTCTCAAGTGTTCCTCCTTAGTCTTACTAAACACCAGTATATCATCTAGATACACAATCACACACTTACCAATGAAATCCTTTAACACTTCATTCATCAGTCTCATAAAATTACCTGGGGAAGTTTTTAAGCCGAACGACATAACAAGCCATTCATATAACCCCTCATTCGTCTTGAACATTATTTTTCACTCATCAACTTTTCTCATACTAATATGGTGATATCCACTTTTTAAATATATTTTCGAAAAATAGTTGGCACCACCTAGGAAATCCATCAAGTCATCCATCCTTGGTAATGGAAATCTGTATCTGATGGTGATTTTTTTATGTCTCTTGAGTTCGTACACATTCTCCATCCTCCATCCTTCTTTGGACATAATATAGTTGGCACTACACATGGACTCAAACTTTCTCTAACCAATCCTTTGTCTAACATATCTTGAACCTGTCTCTTCACCTCCTCATTCTCTTGAGGCTTCAACCTGTATGCTTCTTTATTTGGTAGGCTTGATCCTGGTATCAAGTCAATGTGATGATTGGTGCTTATGATAGGTGGAAATGAGTTTGGCAACTCATCCACTACAATATCAACAAAATTGTCTAGTAGTTCCTGAACTTCCTCAGGAAAATCCTCCAATGAAGTACTAGTAAGGATAACCCTTGGTTTCCTCACTACATAAAACTGCATCTCCTGTTCCTTATTTACTTGATTCAGGATTTCCTTCCCACTCATGAGAAGTATGCTCATGCTGGCTTCCTCTTTCACCTTCTTTTCCTGAATTGGAAGAAACATGTGTTTCCTACCAGTTTTCTCTAAGGTATATGTATTTTTCCTAAAATTCTTGTCATACTCCTAGGGTGTTCCCAACAAAACATGACAGACATCCATAGGAATTACATCACAGAGGATATCATCCCTATATCCTCCTATTTTGAAATTAATCAGGAATTGTTGAGTAACTATTACCTGATGACCTTTCTGCAACCACAAGACTTTATACAGCGTCAAATGTGCATTCATCTCCAGCTCTAGCTTCTCCACCATATCTTTGGATACTAAGTTGTCACTGCTTTCACTGTCAATTATCACCTTGCAAACTTTTTCCTTCATTTTGCAATCTGTCCTGAATAGATTGTTCCTGTGCACTAACTTTTTAGTTTCTATCTCTTGCTTCAAAAGAATCTTCTTCATCACCAAGGACCTTCCATCCTCTACACCTTCTGTCTCAGCATCTCACTTCTGCTCTTTTGAGATGTGAGATTCACCTCCTTTCTTTCTCTCGAGAAAATCCCAAGACATATGTCCTGTCTTTCCGCAGGCATAACACCTTACTTCTCCTCCTCTGCCTCTTCCTCTACCTCTAGGAATATAACTTTTACCACCACTCTTGTTTCCTCATGAAATTCCTCCTCTCTCAGAATGACTATGTGGTTTCTCCTCCCCGTCTCTGGGATTTTGTGCCTTATCTTGGGAAACTCCCTTGCCTCTATTCAAGCTTCGACCTCTATTTTGTTGACTCTGTTTCCTAGCCAACTTATTTTTTGTGTTCAGTGCCATATGGTACACATTCTCTACTGTTCTAACTATCGCCATGCTGATTTCATGTTGGATATCATAACTCAAGCCGTTAATGTATCTAGGAACTTTCTCTTCATTTCTTTCCCTCTGTCTAGCTCTAATGTTCATCTTATAGAATTCTTCTGTGTACTCCTTCATAGTCAATCCTCTTTGTCTCACATTTTGCATCCTCCTGAACATATTTATCTGGTAATCCTTGGGCATGAATTTCTCCTTCAACTTGGCTACCATTATATCCCAACTCTTGATATTTTGTTTTCCTTTTCTCCTTCTATCATCTTGCAGTTCATCCCACCACAACGTTGCATGTCCTTTTAGTCTAGTGACAACATGTATTACCTTTTTATCCTCTTCGACATCGTCATAGTTGAAATACTTGTCCATTGCTCGAATCTAGTAAAGGAATTCCTCTATATCTAAATTTCCTTCATACATAGGGATGTCAATCTTCACTCTGGCAACCAATTTGACAACCTCTCTTAACAAGCATTCTTCCGCAACATCCTTAGCTACAATTTCTGCTTCGACTTCTACATTTTTTATTTCTTCCTCATTGATATCTCCAACATCTGGCACTCTCCTTTGTGTTGTTTCCATGGCATACAAGATCACACACAATTCTCTCATCTCCCTTTCCATTGCTTTGTTGGCTACACGTGGATCAACACGTCTTTTGGGCGGCATTGTGATGACATTTATCCTTCTCCCTATAAATGTCAATTATGTATTCTACTATGATACCACTCTGGTGCAAATTCCCTTCCCTCCAAAGGGATTCTTGACCTCTCGGTCTTGGATCATTAGGATTTATGAGTCAGAATGACTCCTTGGGTTCCTGTGGGCACCTAAAACTATCTTACCCACACACACATGCTCTTCCGCAAGTTACCATGACTGTGACCGTGGGTCTACCTCCTTCGAGGTTCAAAATTCGGGGATATCCAAAATCCTGTATTCACTCCTTCTCGAAGTGATTATCTCCAAGTCTCCAAACTCATGCCACACATCTCCTCATATTCGATGACCCCACAATGGTTCAGACTTCGCGACCCTACAAAACTCTAGGCCTTTCACTCACAATCTCCAATCTAGTGATTTCTGAATTCTTAGATCTCGTTTCCACGTTCTCTCCTATGGTCGACGGTCAATATTGAATCATGACTTTAGACTTCGCGACTCGGTCTTCATCAAGTTTCCAACTTGCCAAACCTCTTAGGTAACAAAATACATCTCAGTTCTCCTCCTTACAACTTCACCAGATCTAATGGTATGGGAGCGTTTGCCTCCCTCTGAGGACAAATCTTGCCTATTGCCTTTTACAAGAATTTCAAGGATTCATCTCCTTGAATATTTCCTCCGCTCTCCCTCTTAATATTTCCTTCCTCGATCTTCCTTGCTCCTCTGAATAATATCTTTGACACGTAGTCATATTCCTAGCCTAAGCACACCTTCCAACAAACTTTCATCCACACTCACTCCTTGTGACTCTTCTCCAATCGCTTCTATCTCTCACTACTGAATCACGCTATCCATCCTGAGATTTTGAGTCTAAAAGCTCTGTCACGCACTCCTTGTAGATGATAATTCACTCCTTGCATCCGTATAAGTTTCACTGTCTCCTCTAATCTTTCGAGTTGAAATAGACTCAGTCATGCACTACTTGCGGACACTATGAACACCTTGCACTCGCTCACTGAAGAGAAATGATTGAAACTTATCTATTCCTCACAATGATTCATACGTTCAACAAAGAAAATGCATTCATGGATTCAAGAACATAAATCACAAAGAATTTGAAAAAATAACAGAAGCCCTACCATTCATTCAGACAAACACATACCCATACACACATTTGGAACAGTGTTCGCCTGTTATGTTCATCCAACTGAAGCTTACATACATTCATACACATTTTCTCTACATCTCCCAGTGCTTAGCTTACAATGGAAATCTACACATACTAGATTCAACCACTACAATAGCTATCAACAACAATTGACAATAACCCTTACTGGGAAATATTACAAAGCTTTATACAAAGAGGTGGTCTTTGAGCATTCCCTCCAACTACTCTAAACTATCTTAAATGGAATTAAATGTTATCAACTACGTCATGCCTACTACAATAAATATCGCATCAGACATATGAGAGAGCAAGCTCCAAATTTGTACTGCGATCCAATTAACAAAACAAAATACATTCCCCCATCAATCTTACGTGATGGCTTAGCCTCTAGTCATTAAAGACATTCATAACTCAAAAATCTTTGTCAGATTTCTTATTAATACATGGATCGGTTTGAAATTCAA
This sequence comes from Picea glauca, assembly GCA_000966675.3. Classification (NCBI taxonomy): domain Eukaryota; kingdom Viridiplantae; phylum Streptophyta; class Pinopsida; order Pinales; family Pinaceae; genus Picea; species Picea glauca. The sequence continues at coordinate 327,942 of JZKD02S0668685.1, read as the reverse complement.
AATATGCACTAGTGCACCGAGTTGTCCTCCACGCTTTTTCTTTGTTGGCGATGCTCCTACATCACATCACATTTCATTAATCTCACAATGCAACAAAATCCTTAATGAACATTACAATGTACCATGAAATTTGATGAACATTGCAATGTGACATGCCTATTAACATAGAAAAATGAATGTTTCAATCCAAAATATGTTGGAGACATTGTTGATTGATTTTAGGAGATCATAGTTTCCCAAGACATCTCCTCTCATGTATACATATTACTCTTATTAATGATAAACTTTGAGCTAGGTGTGCCTTATTGAGAAATATATTTTCTTCATTGGTGTGCTGGTGTAATTATTCATTTGGTATCAAAGAAAAGGTGAGAAGTTGTCACTAGATTGTTGTCGATTGTTGTAAGTGTTGTTTTCATATTACAAAATAATGCATAGCTTGAAGCACAAGTTTTGCATGCTACTTGTTGAGGAGTGTTGTAGCTGCCATAATATCATTGAGGAATTGTGTTGATTGTTGAGGAAGCCTCCATCGAATTGATTTTTTTTTACACCATACAATCCAATCGTGTATGGACTAGGTGCACTTAGTTATGCACACATATGTATGAGAATCTTAATAATCATGCTCATAAGTAGCATGGATGGGATTGTGTGGACTGGCTGCTACATGGAGTGTAGAATAGTTGGTGTACATGTGACGGATTGGTGTGAGCTGTGTGAAGGAGTGTGCAACGTGAGTTTGAGCATGGAGAATTAAAGGAAGACATCCTCAACATGAATGGTTATGTATGTTCCATGTTTCGAGAGAGATTTGGAGCAATTAAGTGCGTGAGATTCACAGAGCAGACGAGAAAAAATGTTATGATTTTTTTTTAATTGAATGGATCCATATTTTCATTGTGGATATATTTTTGTATACGTCTTTTCCCTTTATGTTTCCATATATTAAAAAATAAAGGAAAAGTGTATGGCTGGAATAATTATTAATCAAAGGTGTATGGGTGGAATATTTACTAGTCCATTTTTAAACATCTTTGAAATCATTGTAATGGAGAGATGATATGTTGGAGAGTTTTTTGTTTTTTTAGAGAAAGAGAAGAGTGTAAAAGGGTTATAATACCTTTCACTTTTCATTAAGATAGATCATGAATGAAGAATTTCAAAGTTTACAAAATGATTTATTCCTTATTGTAATTGCATTGTGGCACATATTTGTACTTTCAAATTTAATAAGAAGATTTTTATTTTGTGGTGGTTGAGTCCTTTTTTTGGGACAATCTCAATTTTAAGTGGGAAAACATGTGTTGATTTGATGTACTTTATTTCTGATTTCCAATGGAGACAATAAATAGTGTGCTTCAAAAACTCACAAGAATTAATTTTTTTTATTGTAGCAAACAAATTCAACCCATATTTATCACTAAATATTTATGGGAACTTGTAAATGATGGATATGTTATTCCTTTTGATGGAAAACTCAAAGCATTGAGTGTCGATGACAAGAAATATCTAAAGGAACTTATAAAAAAGGATAATGAAACCCTTTCTCTTATAGGGAGCATAGTTGAAGAATCTATATTTCTAAGAATCGGGGTTGTAGGGTCATCCAAGCAAGCATGGGATATCTTAAAGAACACATATGAAGGTGTGGCTATACATAAATTGCAAACATTAAGGTAGAATTTTGAAAATGAAAATATGAAAAGTAATGAATCCATTCATGATTACATCACAAAAATGCAAGACCTTGTTAATTAGATGATGTCATTAGGTGAAGATGTTTCATAAAAAATACTGATTGAGAAGATTTTAAGAAATGTTCTACCAAAGTTTCATATGTTCACCAACAGTATTATGGTATCCAAATATTTAAACACAATTAAAATTGATGAATTGAGTTGTTTTTTTTCTAACCGTTGAGGAAATGGAACATGATTTTTCCACGAGGAATAGAGGAAGAGGAAGAATCAAGGGTCAATATCAGAGTCAAAATCGAAATATACATCCACAACAATCACATAATTGTCAAGGAAATGCATCCACCTCAAGAGGCAGAGGAACAATTCCAAGTCAATTCAAAGGAAGAAGCAAAGAAGGATTACGTGGAAGAGGAATATAAAGAGATGGATCTCGAGAAAGACAAGGACGACAATGTTATTATTGTCATAAATTTGGTCATCTTGAAAAAGTTAAATGAAACATAAAGGTGACAACACAATTGTTGAATAACACAAGGAATGAGAAGTTATTTATATCAAGTTTTATGGCACATAATGATGAAAGTGATGATTGGTATATTGATTAGAGATGTTCAACTCATATCACATCTCAGGAGGAGTTGTTTACTATAATAAATGATAGTTAATATAGAAAATTTATATTTGGTGATGATAGAGTTTTTGAAGTTAAACGGAAAGGAACAACCACAATTCCAATGCTACATCTAAGAAAGAAGAATGTCATTGAGGACACATTGTTGACACCACCATTGAAGAAGAACCTATTTTTTGTAGGATAGATGATGGATCAAAGATCCAAGTTATTATTTGATAATAAAGAAATATTAATCATGGATAAGTGGAATAAAAATGCAGTAGTAGCAAGAGGAAAAATGACTAAAGACAAAATATTCGATCTTTCTTTTGATTCAAGTAACTCACATAGTTTGAATGTTATAGAAAAAATAATTAACAAGATTTGGAATTTAAGGATGGGACATTTGAACTTTCAGAGCATGGTGTTGTTAAGGAAGTAGAACATGGTGAATGGTCTTCCTTATATCAATATGGATGTTGAAGTATGTGAAGGGAGTATTTTTGGGAAACAACATAGGGAAAGTTTCTCAATACGGTGGGAAATACTTCCACCCCTCCTGATAGAACTAGGGTCAACACCCTATATCGAGACATACTGTGAAACTACTGTTCTTAGAGTCATGTCATCAAACAATCACTCTAGGCAATATGTGCATCCTATGAAAACCACACATACCATAGATCATAGCAATATTTTGAGTCATGAATTAAATAATAAATATAACTTACAACATGCATTATCTTCTTGATGTCTATAACATCCATGTTACCTCAATATTATAGTCCTTTGGCTATCACATAGCTCATCAACCTATAGGTTAGTTTACTCATAACTCATATCCATGCATATACATCATAATTTCATATAAGAATCCGTGTATGTATTGGCGTTCAATTTAAAAAAATGTATGTCTATTCTTATCAAGTCTTGCATCTGTTATGCATTCACAACATAACTTTGAATTAGTATCTGTGTACCTAAATTCCACATTTTAACTTGCATGTTTAAACAAATCAAAGAGCTATCATCATCATGAGCATACAATAGTGAAATAATATCATGCAACACATAATTAGTTCTGGATGTACATATCTCAAAAATCTATCACAATCTAACTAAGTCCAAACAAATGTTAATAATCAAATTACTAAGATGAGTAAACAACAATGTTCTATATGATGCCTAAGGCCAAGATATGGGGTGTTCAATGGAATAAAAATGCAGTAGTAGCAAGAGGAAAAATGACTAAAGACAAAATATCCGATCTTTCTTTTGATTCAAGCAACTCACATAGTTTGAATGTTATAGAAAAAATAATTAACAAGCTTTGGAATTTAAGGATGGGACATTTGAACTTTCAGATTTTGGTGTTGTTAAGGAAGTATAACATGGTGAATGGTCTTTCTTATATCAATATGGATGTTGAAGTATGTGAAGGGAGTATTTTTGGGAAACAACATTGGGAAAGTTTCTCAAATAGACCATGGAAGGCTAGAGAATTTCTATCACTAGTACATTTGTATTTGTGTGGTCCAATGGAGACTATGCCTTTTGAAAAGGCATGTTGTTTTTTCACCTTCACATATGGTTATTCCAGGAAAACTTGGGTGTATGTTTTGTAGGAGAAGTATGAAGTGTTTTCTCATTTTCTTGATTTTAAGGAATTACTTGAAAACAAAATTGGTTTAAAAATTCTCACCCTATGAACAGATAATGGGGGAGAATACAAGTGAAATGAAATTTTAAATTATTGCAAGAATAATGGAATAAAGTGAGAGTTTACCAATTCTTACTCTCCTCAACAAAATGGAGTTGCGAAAAGGAAAAATAGGAAAATAGTTGAAATGGATCGGAGCATGCTAAAAACTAAGTATCTTGGAAATGTGTTTTGGGCTGAAGAAGTGCACATTATAGTTTACACTCTCAACATATGTCCTAAAATAGAAAATTGAATTTGTCTCTAGAAGACGCATGATCAAGATACAAACCAAGTGTTACATACATGAAAGTTTTTGGTTGCACTACATATGCACACATGCTTAAAGAAAAGAGGAGAAAATTAGATTATAAAAGTTGAAAGTGCATTTTTATTGGATACCGCATTAAAAGAAGAATCCACATGTTGTTTGATCCTCAAGTGAAAAAGGTGATAATAAGTACAGATGTTGTGTTTGATGAGAATGGATTTTATCACTTAGAACATGTACATAAATTAAATTAAGAAAATATGAAGTGGATATTGGTAATGAATCAGATTCTAAGTCAAAAAATGCAGATGAAATGAAGAAGAAGCCTAAGTGGCTTGAAAGGGTCATTCAGAGAGTAATATGTTGGATATAAATTTTGAGAAAAGACTTAATAGATCACAAATTTCTATTTTGAAATTTTCAGTTATGACAAAATTAATGAAGATGGATGAACCACAAAATTATGTAGAATCATCAAGAAAGAAAGAATGGAATGAAGCTATGTAAGCATAATTGAATGCCTTGGTGATAAATCATACATGGGACATGGTAATGTTACCAAAAGGGAAAGATGTAATTGGTACTAAATGGGTTTATAAAACTAAGTATAAATAAGATGGGACAATTGATCAGTATAAAGTTTGTTTAGTTGCAAAAGGTTATGCACAAAAGGAAGGAATTGATTATACTGATACATTTTCTCCGGTGGTAAAGTTGGATACAATCAGGATGGTAATTGTGTTGGGTCCACGATATAAATGGAAAAATTTTCAGATGGATGTTAAATCAACTTTCTTGAATGGTTATGTGCATGAATAAATTTATGTTGAGCATTCATAAGGTTTTGAAGTTCCACGTTAAGAATATTTTGTTTACAAGTTTAAGAAGGCCTTGTATGGTCTCAAATAAGCACCAAGAGCATGGTATTGAAGGAATATTATAAATATTTTTAGGATCATGGCTTTGTTAAAATTTTATTTAATCCCAATCTCTATATTTTTCAGTCAGGACAAGACATTTTGATAGCTACATTATATGTTGATGACTTGATTTATACATGGTACAATGTTGAACTATTTCAAAAGTTTAAGTTACATATGATTGTCGAGTTTTAGATGACAACTCTTAGTGAGTTTCACTATTCCTTGGGTATTCAAGTTTGGTAGAAGGAAGATAGTATTTTCATGTCACAAGCCAAGTATACTTGGGATATTATGAAGAAGTTTAGAATGCAGAGTTGCAAGCCAGTGAAAACTCCTTTGGAAGTTAGGTTAAAATTACATAGACATGATGACTCCAATTCAGTTGATGTTACTTTGTATCATCAATTAGTTGGAATTTTGATCTACTTAAATATAACTTGACCATATATATATATTGTAGTTAGTATTGTATCTAGATTCATGTTAGACCCCAAGGAATTGCATTGGAAAGAAGATAAGAGGATTTTGAGATATCTGTGTGGTACATTTGGCTATGGTTTAGTATACATATCTATAGATAATTTTAGTTTGATTGGTTATATAGATTTAGATTGAGAAGGATGCATGGATAATAGGAAATAAACTTCATGTTATTCATTTAACATGGGTTTAGTAGTATTTTCTTTGGGTATTAAAAAGAAACCTACAGTTTCCCTGTCCACAATAGAAGAAAGTTATAAAGCCACAGTGACAACAACGTGTGAAGAAATGTGGTTAATAATAATTCTAGAGGATCTACATGAGAAACACAAACAACCCACTCAGTTGAAATGTGATAACAAAATTTCTATTGAAATGACCAAGAATCCATTTTTTCATAAGAAGACCAATAATTTTGATATTCAATATCATTTTATTTGAGATTTGGTTCAACAATGTGTGATCTAGATCATATATTGCAGAATAAAAGAGCATGTAACAAATATATTCACCAAAGAACTACCAAAGGAAAAGTTCTACAAATTCAAAGATGATCTTGGAATATTTTGAAATGATCATTCTAGTGGAGAAATGTTGGAATAATGAATCATTTGTTCTAGATTAATTATTGTTATTTGTTATATCTAGAAGGTTTAAATTGAGTTAGAGAAATATTGTTGAGAGATTTTTTGTGATTGTAGGAGATGATAGTTTATGTAGACATATCCTCTCATGTATAAATATTACTCTTATTAATGATAAAATTTGAGTTGGGTGTGCATTATTGAGAAATATATTTGGTCCATTGTGCTAGTGTAATTCTTCAAAATAATGATAAAGTAATTTCTCAATCAAACATAATCCTCAATGAATGTTGCAATGTGACAAAATAATTTACTAATGTCACAATGTGAAATCACATTTGATCGACACCACAAAATGACATAACCATTCATGAATGTAGGCAAAATTCAAACAATATGGACGTCTCAATGTCATGTAACCATTGAGAACATCACAATCAAACCTATCCATATTATAAACTAATCTAAAATGAATGTTAAAATATATCATAACTATTGAAGAATATCACGACCCAACAAAACCTTTGATGAACATTGTAATGTGACAAAACCATTAATATATATCATAATGTGACATCACATTTTATTAATGTCACAACGCAATGAAAACCTTAATGAACATCGTAATGTGACATGACATTAGATGAATGTTGCAATGTTACATAGCCATTAACGTAGACATATGAATGTCTCAATCTAAAATAACCATTAAGAAACACAACAATTTCACATAAACTAAGACAAAATGAAAGTCACAATCTCAAATAACCATTAAAGAATGTCACAACCCAACATAACCCTTGATGAATGTTGCAATGCAAAAACACTCTTAATAAACGTCACAATGTCGCATCACATCTCATTAATGCCACAATGCGACAAGACCACTAATAGTGATCGCAATGTAACATGACACTTGGTGAACGTCACAATGTGACATGGTTGTTAATGCAGCAAGATGAATGTTGCAATACAATTTCACTATTAAGGAATGTTTCAATCCAACATAACCCTCAATGAATGTCAAAATTTGACACAATCCTTTATGAATGTCACAATGTGACTTCAAATTTCATCAATCTCACAATCCAACAATATCCTTAATGAACATCGTAATGAGACATGACATTTGATGAATTCTATAATGTAACGTAGTTGTTAAAACATAAATATTAATTTTTCAATTTGAAATAACCATAAACGAATGTTTCAATCTAACATAACCCTTGATGAATGTCGTAGTGTGACAAAATCCTTTATGAATGTCACAATGTGACATCACATTTGATTGACACCACAATGCGAGATAACCTTTCATAAATGTAGGAAGTTGGAACAAGTGAACCAAGTTGAATGTCCCAATGTCACATAATCAATCAAGAACATCACAATCAAACATATCCATTTTATAAAATAAACCAAAATGAACAATCTATCATAACCATTGAACAATGTCACAAACCAACAAAACTTTTGATGAACATTGCAATGTGACAAAACATTTAATAAATTTCATAATTTGACATCACATTTTATTAACATTAAAATGTGACAAAACCATTAATGAACATCGCAATGTGACATGACATTTTATGAATTCTACAATGTGACATAGCCATTAACATGGAAATATGAATGTCTCAATATAATCTAACCATTGAGAAGCAGAACAATTTGACATAAAATTAGCTTAAATGAATGTTGCATTGAGATGAAACCCTTGATGAATGTCATAATGAAACATCATATTTGATAAACTCTGTAATGTGACATAACTATTAATAATATTATTAAACAATTAACACTCACCAACCACAATCAAACACCATATTTAACCATAATGAACAATAACCAACCAAAGTCAACTAAACTTTGTGTGAGATAGCCCCAATGACTTTCATAATGCAATATAACCATTTGCGATTTAGAACACAACAATTTTACATAAGTTAGTGAAGATGAACATTACAATTTAACATAACTATTGACGAATGTGGATTATTTTGAACCAAAGTCGACAAAACTCAATGCATCATAACCATTGGAAAACATTGGAATGCAACACAAATATTAAGTAATGTAACAATTTAACATAAAGTAATTCAAAACGTATGTCACAATATGCCATAACCTTTGAAGAATGTCACAACCCAACATAACCCTTCATGAATGTTGCAATGCGATAAAAATATCAATGAATGTCATAACGTAACACCACATTTGTTAAATGTCACAATGCTAAAAAACCCTTAACTAACATCATAATGTGACATGAAATTTGATGAATGTTGCAATGTGAAATAACCATTAACATGGAGAGATGAACGTGAAAATTTAAAATAACTATTAAGGAATGTTGCAATCCAACATAACCCTCGATGAATGTCACAATGTGAAAAAACTCATTATGAATGTCACGATGTCACATCACATTTGATTAACACAATAATGAAATACAACCATAATGAAAGTAGGAAGCTGACACAAGTCAACAAAGATGAATGTCTCAGTGTGACATAACCATTGAGAAACATCACAATCAAAGATGTCCATATTATAAAGTAAGAAAATATGAATATCACAATCTAACGTAACCATTGAAGAATGTCACAACCCAACACAACCCTTGATGAACATTGTAATGTGACAAACCCTTAATGAACATTGTAATGTGACATGACATTTGATAAATTCCACAATGTGACATAGTCATTAATGCAACAACATGAATGTTGCAATCCGAAATAACTATTAAGAAATGTTGCAATCCAACATAACCCTATCAATTATAATATTATAATACTATCAACTATAATGTTATAATGTTATAATTATATATTATCAATAATTTTATTTAGTATCATATTATCTAGCCAACTATAAAGTGAAATTGTTGCATTGCTTAATGGTTATTTTAGATTGAGACATTCACCTTACCACATTCATGGCTATGTAACATGGCACAATTCATCAAATTTCATGTCACATCGTGATTTTCATTAGGGGTTTCATTTCATGTGACATTATTCAAATGTGATGTCACATTGTGACACTTCTTAAGGTTTTTCTCACATTCGAACATTCATCAAGGGTTTTGTTCATTTGTGACATTCTTCAATGGTTATGTCATATTGTAACATTCATTTTGGCTTACTTTATAATATGGATATATTTGATTGTGATGTTCTCAATGGTTATGTGACATTGAGACATCTTGATGAAGGTCGCAATGTGACATACTCATTAACACAACAAGATGAATGTTGCAATTCAAAATAACTATTGAGGAATGTTGCAATCCAACATAACCCTATCAAATATAATATTATAATACTATCAACTATAATATTAATTTCCCCAAGAGGAGTTCTACATCCTAGTATGGGGGAGATGCTTAGGTGTAAAGTGTTAAGTGTTATGTTATAATTATAGTAAAAGCACCAACTCAAATGAAAAAATAATAATAATAATTATAAAATTAAATTCATCTTAAGAAAATGAAACAACTACTACATGCACTATGCTTACACACACAAAAATCAATGCACAGTTAAACCCTAAAGGAAAAAGATCATAGAAATCGATGAAGATTGTAGAAGGAGGCTAGGACAATGATCTAGATTTGGGAATGCAACTTCCAACCCGATCTCTCCCTGTAGATAGACCCCATAATAACCATAACTAGGAATTTTCGGCGACTGCAAATGCATATTGTGGATCGGGTAAACACTAGTTGTGGGAGGATGACCTCATGCTCACCATTTAATGCTCATTTTTATGGATTTCTAATTGTTAACTATGATAAATAATATAAATATATAATTTTGTTACAAAAGAATGTGAAGTTATGTTAATATAAAAGAAAATGAGAAGTAGATAGAGTTTTAATTTTTTGGGTTTTCTACAAGATTAACATGTTCGGAAGTGGTCGGATGCTTTTTCGGGTTTTAAGAGATGTTACAAATTGTCAAAAAGTTTGTAAATTATTTGAAATGTATAAATAGATATAAAGAAATATTATATTAACCAACATAGATCCATTTTAACCCTGAATCTATCAAGAACTAAGAGTGATCAAATATCTCAAGGTGCAAACCTTTTTAAATAGAAAAAATTGAGGAAAGGTTAAAGGATGGCACCTCGAGAATCCCTTGCGTTTCTTCATATATCGAGAGTTAAGATGGATCTATGCTGGTATATAATATCAAGGAGGAAATATGAATGTTACAATCCTAAATAACTATTAAGGAATGACACAATCCAACATAGCCTTATCAAGTATAATATTATAATTTTTTATTATTAATAATATCTTTTTCGTATAATATTATTTAGACAACAAAAGAAAAACAACATTAATAATAATATTGTATTATTAATAACATTAATGTAAATAAAAATAAATTTTAATATTTTCAATATAAATTTGAATAAAAAAAGTTAATATAAATTGTATTAAACATAGTCAAAAAATAAATTAAATAAATATTATTAATATATTAATAATATAGTATAACAGTCATTTTAAAAATTTAATATTATAATTTATTTTTCATATAAAAAAAAATAAATTTTCTAAAAATATAGTATTTAATATAATAATTGTATAAATGTTGTAACATTATAATATTTAATATAGTAATTATATAAATTTTGTAACATTATAGTACAATATTTTTATTAATATTAATATACTTTTATTGATTCATTAAGAATAATTTTTTGGGTCATTCATATAAATAAATGATATTAATTATTTGAAGATATTCTTATATGCCCACTAGGTACTAGTAACAACCACATTAATAATATTAATGTGTTTGTATATGCCGAAAGGCATATATTTAGCACATACTATAAGGAAAAACATTATTAATGTGTTAAATATATGTTTATCTATGTATACATATGTTGAAATAATGTAACTGCGAAGAGTATTATTATTATTATTGTTATTTTATTCATTGGATTAATCCCCATTGTGGATTAATCATGTCAGTAATTGTATTAGGACCAAATCCCCTTTTGCGGGTTGGTCATCGGACAATTGTAATA
>JZKD02S0668685.1:299311-311308 GCA_000966675.3 Picea glauca | reverse complement strand
TTTATTCATTGGATTAATCCCCATTGTGGATTAATCATGTCGGTAATTGTATTAGGACCAAATCCCCTTTTGCAGATTGGTCATCAGACAATTGTAATAGGCATAATAAGAAGTCATCCCCAACAGTTATTATTGAAGACCCGAAATTAAATTAAAGGTGGGTTTACCCACCTGGAGTGAGAAGTCGGCCCTGCTAGTGAAACCCTTTCACATGTGCCAGTCTTGTATATATAGGAGGCTAGCACCTCACTTTATCACACAACTCACTTGCTCATTCTCTTATGAGGCAAGCTGCAATTACCAGTTGGATAGTGGAGAAGAAGATTTGCACATCTATTGGAGAGGACTATCTGTATTGGTTTGAGTTATCTCTTGAACATTGTATTAGCAATTTATGATAAGGAATTTTTTGTTGGGTTTTATTCCCCTAGAGGGTTTCCCAGGATAAATGTTGTGTCTCTTGTGAATGTGTATTTCTCAGTGATCTTGTTCTTATGATGCTCTTATCTATTGAAATGCAAAGAACTATAATAATGGCATAAACATTAACAACATACACATTAATATTATTCATGTGGTTGTTTCTATTTTTATATAGTTAACAAAGGTTGAATGGCAGCCCAGTCCCTACCAAGTTAGTTGGGAAATATATGATAAACAATGAAACTTAATATGATTAAATGCACAGAAAATGAATAGATTTTGTCAAAATATAATAACTATGAAATACATAAAATAAATAAGAATATCATTATTATTTATGAAATGGGAGAATGATAAGAATAAAGAAAAAACAATTGAAAACATTTAGCATTGTTGATGCAAAAACATTTAGCATAAGACTTTGTGAAAAACAAGAAAAAATGCAAAGCATTAAATGTTCAATGTGGAGATTAGCATATGCGTGAAGAAAATAAGTGAAATGTTCAACGAGAAGGTTAAAAAATGTAGGAAACAATGTAAAGTGTTTGGACTAATTCCAAATAAATGAAATGTTCAATGGAAAGGTTATCATATGCATGAAGCAATGTAAAGTGTTTGGACTAAAAACATTTAGGATAAAATTTTATAAAAATATAAAAGATGATAAATTGTTCAATGTAAAGTAAAGATTATTAAATTTTTAATGTCAAGTAAAACTTATTAATTAAACAGTAAATGTTTAATGTGGATCAAAACATAGTAAGTAAATAAGTGAAATGTTGACTACAGGGTTAGCATATGATAGAAGGAATATAAATAAGTGACTTATTCAATAGAGATGTTAGAATATGTGAGAAACAATGTAAAGTATTTGGAAGTTAGGGTAGGGAGCGAAAATTACAAATTTTGGAATAAGTATAAAATATAGGTTCTCGAGTTTAATACTTAATTGACTTAATCCTTTGTATTTGCAACTAATTTCTACTTTAGTTTTTTAGTATGCATTTGAAGAATAATATTAGTATTATGGAACATTTATTGAAATATGCTATAGCAGTGCCAAGGGAACAAGATATTCAAAATTAAATGATAGAATATATAATTCTTTTGTTTGATTATTTTTATTGCACAAAAGTAAATGTATGTGGATATAAAGGAAACAGATGAAATTGTGTAATATTGATAGAGGAAAATCAGTTAAAAGTGTGTGGATGTTAGCATGTGTGAGAAGCAAAGGAATCAAAGTTATCTGCATCGAATATCATATTTAGCATTGGACTATGTTAAAAAAAAAAAAAAAACATTTAGCATAAAATTTAGTAAAAGGCAGTATGCAGAGGCCAGGATGTGTCGAAAATAATGTAAAGTATGTCGATGCCATGATTCACTGGAAGCAATGTAAAGTGTGTAGAGGATAGGATGTGCAGGTGTGCAAGAAACAAAGGGCATATAGTTGTCTACACAAGACACGGAATTTAACATACATGTAAAAACAAGTAAAAACATCTTCCATAAAACTTTATGAAAAAATTACAAAGATGAAGATGAAGAGAGACAATGTAGAGAACATTGATATAGGGATGTGACATAAGTAATGTAAAGTGCACGGAGGCTAGTATGTGCATGCAACAATGCAAAGTATGCACAAATTAGGATATTATGCACTTGTGCAGACTCTTGAAATTGTCAATATCATATCAAAAAGTTGTTACTAGTATCAATGCTCCCCCCCCTCCCCACCAAAGTTTAGAAAAGAAAATGTGTAGATGATGGAAGACATGAAATAGAGTGAAAAATCAACAGTGTTGTCAAACTTCCATCTTAATAGGAATTGTTTTTCAACCAAATCTCAGAAAATACATTATGCAGAGAACTGAATAGATCAATAACAATGGAAAATAAGAGGAATTGTTGATGTTCTAGCTTAATATGAAAACTTATTTTGTAAATAAAAGGAATGTAAAAAAACACTATGCAGGAAAGTGTTGGTCCATTGGACAATGTTCAATGGATCAAGACAAATGCTTTTGCATTTTTTTTTCTATTTAAATGGACCAACATAAATTCTCATGATAGTGATTTAAATGAAACCTGGCAATGGAGTTGATTTTTTAAGTAGACATTAACAAAGAAATCAATGTCTAAGAAAGGACAAGGCTATATTATATTCAATATTCACAATATGCTATAAAATTTACAAATGATAACATAAAGGTCAAAAAAGAATTTTGTAGAATGAAAGTAAATATCCACATATGGAGAGAATTGAAGCTGATATTTCATTGAAAAATCACAAACAATGAACACATAATTGACTATTGAGTCTATAAATCAAAGGGCTGAAAAATCAGTGGACATCTATGCCAAAAAAATTCTTTAGCAAGTGCAAAACAATATGTGGTTGTCTTTTACATAATACTTGTGAAAAAAGTATAAAAGTCAAAATAACATTTTGCAGAATGGAACTAAAGTACCACATATTCACAAAACTTAACATGGTGTTTCATTGAAAAATCATAAAGAGTGAAAACAGACTTGAAAATTCAGTTTTAAACTCAAAGCCTAGAAAATCACTAGCCATATATGCTAAAGTGTTCTTTGGAAAGCTAAAAAAATACACAATTGTATTTTAAATAATGTCTGTAAAAAGTAGATGTGTTTGTCCAAAGGGACTCAGATTGGGGCTCTTGTGGACCAATAAATAGAAGAAATACCTAGAAGAAATAGATAAATATAGTGAGAAACCAATGTTAAGTCTATAGAGGAATAAAACTAGTAGTTTTGAGAAATTACCAAGTGAGCAAAAGAAAAGGATAGCATAAGAAGGTGAACATGGTAGACTACTTACCAAGAAGAATATATTTTGTTAATTTGGTTTTTTTTTGTTACTATATTATGTGCCTTCATAACATTTATTCATTTTGGATTATATTGAAAAAAACATTTGTCTAGCTATTTTGAGTTGACAATTTGTTGCAAGGTGTTCTTGACCCAGTTATCAATATAGTTCTTTGCATTCTAGTTGTAATTGTTCGATGACCAACAATTTCTCTTCATTGTCATTGACAAATGTTACAAGCCATTGTTTAATTTTTTCTTCAGGAAACTCCACAAGGTTGTCAAACTCATTAGTTAATGAAGTCTTCATTGTCACCAAGTGACTATCAAGCTCCTCTTTAGTGAGAATTGTTGAATTTATGAAAATTTGTGGACCCTGCATTTCTTTAATGATATCAAATGATTTTAAAATAACATTTATTGTCCTTTCATTGATTTTTCCACAAGAAAAAATTGTATCTTGAAACATTTTTACTCATTTTTCCCAACCTACCTTTATTTTCTTTATTCTAATACTATTGGGAAATCCTTGTTGATTTCTTCGATGGTCACTAATACTAGCGACCCGTCCATCGAAAGTTTTTAGCTCATTTTTTCAGTAGGCTTCATCATTTTTGAAGTCTCTTTGCAAATATATAGTAAACTTGAAATCCTTTGTAAAAGTTCACGTAGACTTTTGTTGGCCTCCCATTCCTATTTGATTATATCGAGTCTTCTATTAATTTTATCAAAAACATAGAGTCAGACGCAATTCAACAATTAAAGGCCTTTCCTAATTGGCTTTGAGGTTCCAGGACTAATTGGAGGATTTTGTTCTATTAAAAGTATGGCTAGTGGCTATGAAAAGAGTGGTCTGAGACTAAATGCCTCCTCAAGTTAACTTATTATTTTCTTCAGTTTTGCGGTCTACAACTCTTGTTCCAAAATTGAGTATGCAAGAGCATCTCTTGTGGAGCGATGTAGTTGCATGAGTTCATATGGTGCAACTCCTGATATATCAACCATTGACCTTAATTTTTGAATGATATTTTTTTGTTATCCACTAAGCCTCTCTATCTGCAACTTATTTTTTTTCCTCTTGTATTGATTATTATACAGTGTTAAGTATTGGTTTTCAAAGAAAATGGGTTCCTCTATTGCGAGGTCTTGTGTAATTTCTTATCTTTTAGAAATTCTCCATGCTACCCATTTTGGTATCTTTTCACTCTCGGTTTCCATATCTTCAAGATTTCATGGACTTCCTATGTCTTACGAATTTTCTTTATTTGGGGTTTTTTCCCTTTTTCGCTAGGACATTATATGTGCCCATTCAAGATTTGCATGAGGCAATTTATCTCCACAATCATCTCCAGCATACCCATAATTTATCTATTCTCCATTTACACTGTGTTGTTCTAATATTTTCTCAAAGGAGGATCTCTTAGGTGGATGACGATTGGAATAAGACATAACATTAGCACTACTTCTCCCACTTTGTGTTGGTTTTCCATGACTTCTGGTATTTGAACTTATTTCTGTCAACAATCCATCATTGCATGCATTCTTGTCCCTTTTTGACAAATTATCAGTGGTTTCTTAATCAAATATTGTAAAAATGTTGTTGTACCTTATCAATGCTAAATGTCACAAAAACAATCCCTAAGGATCAAAACCCCCTATGGGTTGTGTTTATTTTAGATTAAACAGATTAAGCATCTTTGAGAATTGTTTCATATGCACTAGATTCTTGACTACTGTGTCCCCAACTCAAAGAGACAATATGATCAATTTATTTTCTCTCCTTTTGTCAAATAGAATACACCATGATTTATATTAGCAGAAAACTTCCATGACAATATATCTATCATAGAAAAATATAGATATTAGAAATGGGTTTTCTTAAAAACCATACTAGTAGATGTAAGTATTATTTTTCTATTGAATGTGATGGAGATACTTCACACACAGCTAGGATTTTGTTTTCCTAAGGTTTTACCTATGTTTATTAGTCATTATTCATTCTCCTATAGTTTAGGGAGAATATTCCTCTAGGAGAATATTCTCTTCAGTTCACACATCAGTTTGAACAGTTGAGTGGAGTCTAGATGCCACATTAGGATCATCACCATGCAACATTGGGATCATCACCAGTTAATACAATTTTTCCTTGGGATTATCACCAGACTAGCACATTACTCATGATTCCCTGATCTCCTCCTCACTTCACTATGTTTCAGTTAGTTAACTAAAGACTGGGAGACTAGTTAACTCATACTAGGTGGTAGTTAACTCTCGTAACTGCCTCAGAGACTAGACTAGGTGGAAGTTAACTCCCGTAATTGTTGGTGTGTGTCCATATCACTCTATACCACCACTATGGCACATTTTCTTCTCCTCTAGTGTGCATTAGTTGAGTTATACAAAGTATATCATGTGTAAATTATCATTCATTCAGTTGGGTAATGGAAATTCTTTGTTCTCACTCTCTCGTTTCTCTCTTCTATCATTTTTATGCAAACCATGTATGTCATTTTCTAGATAGATCTTATCTATGTAGGTTCATTCACATTTACATGGTATCATAGCCGACAGATTGCTAGGAGAAAGACACCAAATTATTTTTGCAGGTACCAAAGATTGAAGATAGTGGAAAAAATGGAATTTCCAAAAGAATTCATTCTTACACCGTACAATTTCTTTGCATGGAAAGAAAAGATGATAGTTCATATTCAAAGAAATTAATAACGTACAACTATTTATTGGTGATTAAAAATTCATAGTTCAAAATATGGTATCAATGTATCAAGACAGTGTTGATATAATTCTAGGGTCAACTTGGGTAGATACATTGGGTACTTTTATTTTCAACATAAGAAGAATGTTTTTGACATTTTCTTATAAGAAGAAGAAAATCACATTACATGACATTAAAATGAAGTCAATTTCAGAAGCTCCATCATTAGAATACCCGAAGGACATATCAGAGGTGATACTTCAAGATAACCATAAGTCAATACAAAATTTGCAAGATCAACATAAACAATGTGACAAGATCATCATTGAAAAAGATGAAGATGTTTCCTGCCTAATAAATCATAATAAGAAATTACTTTTAAAAATCATGAAGTCCAAGGAGAGGAAGCAGTGTTTTCAAAAGTTGGAACAAGAAAATCAAGGTCTCAAAGAGAAACTAACCGAAGAAAAGGAAGAAATCTTTCCTAAGGAACCTTAATCAAAATTTACTAGAACAAATTAAAATCTTAAAGGATGAAAGAAAGGAGAATCTAGAATCAAAAAATAAAGATGACAAGTCAGAAGATAAAAAAAACTTTTACGATTAAAACAACATAATCAGGATTTACTAACACAAATTAAAATACTTAAGCATGATTAGAAGTCTTTACAAGAAGATATGGATCGGAAAACATCAATAGTCAATAAAGAGCAATGACTGAACCTATGTAACTAGAGAAGTCTTTATATGTAAAAATCCCAAATATGGATAACGGAATTAATACAGATCTAGTCAACCTTACAACTCATGTAAAGAGGTATTCATATGTCGAAGTAGAAAAACTCTAGGGGTATGAATAAGACTCAATTCCAAAAGTTAATCAATAAAAATATATAAGTATATAAAGTAAAGATCAAGTTGCAAGGATGCCTTATCGACATCCTAATGACAAAAGCCAATACTTTAGCCAATCAATGTATCAATAGAGACAAACAACTACAATGTTGAGGAATATTAATTCCACTACAAGTGTGGGTCAAAATATAAGCTATCATGGGAGTAGAAATGTATCCAGTTCTTTCCAAGAACCCTATAAAAACCCAAATCTGCAGAAGATCGAATTAAGATGGGAAGAATCATTTACAATTTGACAGTTCTACTCAGTGCTTACAAGATCCTATCGTCGTAAGTCCTGTTATTGCTCTGTAAATTCCCAGAGGTTATCAAAGTAGAAGAAATTTTCCAGAGGTAACTTTATCCAACCACTTTGAAACAGGAATCTAGCACTACCAGCTTCAGAGAGGGATCTCTCTGTATGATTTAGATATGTTTTAACTTTGAGATATTAGGCTAGTTAAGTAAAGTAAGATTGAATGGTTTGTTTTTGTTTTTGTAAAATTGGTTGAAAAAGGCTTTACGCATCCATTGGGCTATGGGGTCTGTATTATAAAGATAGAGATCTGAACAAGAACTAAAAGAATCTTTTCATAGGGAAAGATAATGCATTCATTGGATTCTTTAGCAGTAAAGTGATGGACAACAAAAAAGATGAGAATATCAATTAAAGTAAAGAAGCATTTAAGAATTTCTTCACTGTAATATCATAAGATAACCATTAAGATCTTTCAAAGTCGGAAACAGGGTATACAAAGATAAATCCTGCAATATGCACTACTTTTAAAAGATTAGATTAGAAAACAATATGACAACTAAGAGAGAGAAAAATTTAACAAAGAAAAGTAAACATCACGAATGAACAACATGTGAGAATCCTATGAAAGTACCTTTGTATTACTAAAAGATATCTTGATAAACAATTACAGTCTTTATGGCTTACAGGGCGTAAAGATCAACCCCAAGTACTTCAAAGTTTGAAGTATTTATAATAAAAAATTACATACGATCATGTCATTAAAGATTAGGATGTGGCAGATTCTAAATTTAGCTAACTAACTCAACAAGATACAAAAATTTAGGAACTGTTGATGATGTGTTGCAATATTCATGCTAATTTTTGGGGAAAACCGTTGGTGAGTCATCTGCATGACTTCATCTAATCGGATTACTGATAGGGCTTGGACACCTCATCGCCTACTCGATTAGACTACATATCTCTTCCCATCGAAGATGACTGGGAATGATGACTTTGAGTAGTCTTCGATATATTTCATCCATCTCTATATACTTGGCAAAAGTTGGCTTCACGATGAAAATATACCGGATCTCGTGATATATGCCGATGTCTGGCTACAAAGTTTCTAAGAACACCTTTCCCATTATGCAGCCCTGTATTCCCAAAAATTTTGAACTATCTTTGGCCACTGTGGCCAACTTCTGTTTATAATCAGGAAGGGTCATTAACTTGTCATTTAAGACCCTTAAACCAGGGAGACCTTTCTTCTGCAAATCTTCGATTTTACCGAAAAATCTTTGCACTCTTGTGTCCATAGTCTGGATCTTGTCCTCCAACTGTAGCATTAGTCCTCTTTTGGTCAGAACCCTCTTGACATCGAGGATGGTTTCCATCCTGTCTTCAACCTTCAAATCCTCTAACTCCTCCCTAGTTTTTGAAGTCAGGGACTTAATGATCTCAGTGGCTACTATGGGCATCTCTCCTAGTTTTCCTCTTATTTTCTCGATAGCCTGCTTGCTCCTTTGTACTAGTTCATTTTGCTCAAACATGATTTGCACCATAGGCCATATTTCATTTATAGATTTGGAGATATCCATCCATTATTTTCTATGGCCTCAACAAGTGTTTTTCCTGCCACTGCTTTCTTTTGAAGCTATTGCAATTCCTGTTTGAGCTTGTCTGATGTTTGTTTCTCCATGGAGTAACTGGTTTGGTAAGAATACTTGAGTTCCTAAAGGTTATCAACCTCCTTTTTAAGTCTGTTAATTTCTGTCTCTTTCAAGTTCATCTCCTCGATGGATTTTGTCAGTTCTACCATCTTTTCCGAGGCTGTCAGTGGAGTTGCTGAGGGAATTTCTACTACAGATGTTGTGGTTACTCTTGTGAGTGGAACTGCGCTCAATGGAATGACTTACATAGGCGTTGATTGTTCTTTCTCCTTCACTAACCTTTCCAGTTATGCTTCCATCTCTTTCAATTGTGCGTTCTTCTCCATGATCAAATTGAGCATCTTGTCCTTCTCACCTTCTGTCTCTGCTATCTCCTTTGCCTGTGCATCTTCTGTTGGTAGCAGTTTCAGCTATTTCCTCAGAGATGCTATATCGACATTTTTATTTTTAAGAATCTCCTCAACTGCTTTCACATTCGAGGGGTCATACCCGATCTTGAGGACCAATTCTTCCAACATCTTAATTTTGTTATTATTTGCAAGGGACAATATCTTCTCTAACTTCAACTATGTCTGAACATTTCTCAGAGAGACCTATAATTTAGCAGCCATAGTAGAATCATTTGCCAATGTGGAGAAAACCATTTCTCTATTTTGCCTGTGCAGATCCATTTGATTGGCAGGGTGCACATCTCTGGTATGAAACTCGAATGTTTCCCTTTTGTAATCGGGGATTACCTCCGGGTTGGGCACCAATGCCTACAAAAAATCCATGTGCATTCTACCCTTCTCTATGTCGAATGCAGACAACAGTCTGTGCTGCGTTGTTGATGTCTATTTACAAAAATGAGCATAAGTACTACTGTTCAGCATCAGATTCCTTTTCTTGATCAGATCATACTTCTCAAAAATACTCAACTTCAGTCCTCCTTTACTCAGCTAGTCAATTAGTGAGGTATCCATCGGTTTCTTGGACGAAATTGTAGACATAATATTCTTGCTTCTTGTGATGTGAAGTGATTGATCACCTTCCATAGCAGTAGTGGATTGGGTTTCCTTTTTTCCAGCTGTGTCAATTGTATGACTAGATTTTATCCTTTTGGTGTGTAATTGGAAATCTTCAGCCGAGACTTCGGTGACGGAAGGTGAAGTATCCTTCCTGGGTATTTTATCCTTAGGAACTTGTGGTGTAGTTCTCTGTGAGATAGTGACTGAAGGTTCCTACTGTTCTATCTCTACCAGAGTGTTCGACTCCCATTCTGTTTGATTTGCAAACTTTTCTATCTAAGGCTTGGGTGTATGAACATATGGAACATTTTTATTCTTAACCCTCATCTCCAAAATTATCCCGCACAGATCATAGTGCCATAGGAAACTAAAATGGAACTTCATTTCTTTCAAAAGTCTGTCTGCTTCCTCCTCGGTGCCTCGGCTATTACAGATGAAAGACCCTATTTTCCATTTAATTCTAAGTTGTTGTTTCTTCTTCAGAGATACAAAATGTATGTCATCTGAGTTAATCATTTTCCTTATGTACTCCAGGTCAAATATCCTCAAGGGAAGATACTTGGGTAGTTTGTATGGAGCTATCTCACATGCATATACTCTGATCTCAGTGTGGTTTTGGTAAAGATGCCAATCTCTAGTTTTTACAAGGTCTGAGAGGTGTAAGACCCTCTGAATCTCCTCAATTATTCTTGGTTATGGTTTGTCGCTGAGCATGCTCACCACTGGGTGGTAAAACTGCTTGATAAACTGTTTGAAACTGAAGTCTGTGGAATTTTGTCTGAGCAGCGAAGTCCAAGATGTTACCGCCTGAGGCTTCCCATTCTTTTCCATTTTATACATTGAGAAACAGAACCTGTCCGCTTGAAAGAAAGTGAACATGTAAGCTAGTATGGAGGAATACCGGAACATGCCCTCTGTGGTAAAATTTGAAAGTTGCTCATGAATACTACTTGCCAGGAAAGTGTTGTAGTCAAACTGAGTGGTGGGCCTTTCCTCTATAAAGAAAATGGACAGAAAACCTAATATGGGTTCATCCACCCATTGGTCTGAAAAATAACCAAGCAGAGAATAGAGCGATGAAATGACTTGGTTTCCATTCTCTGAGAATAGGGAGGAAGGATATGGGGGATTTGTCTTGGGGATCTGAGCATCCCGTGGGAGGAAAATCTTGAAAATTTGGGCTCTCTGAGTGAAATATAGTTTCTGGTACGACTCTATTATGATAGTTTCTAGTACGACTCTATTATGAATTCAATATTAAAAGGAGAGGCAGACTTAGTTATGGTTATCTGCATCATCTGATCAATGGCTTATGGTGTGATGAAGAACATAGTATCTCCTAATGACGAGACTATGGTTATCTAGTCGTGGAGGTAAGGAGCCGGGCATTTTAGGGAAAATTCAGGGAAATGGTGGACCTGGGGGAAAAGATATAGAGGAAGGTTGGACTCCCAGACCCCAATTTCATCGCTCTGATCTAAGAAGGTGTCTTTGAGCCACGACTACAAATCTGCGAAGTCAAATTCACACCTTGTATGTGCGACTAAATGATCTTTCTCATCCAATGGGATCCTATCGAGGTCGACAGGAGGTGGGAGGAAAGGATTTTCCTCGGCTTCTGCTTTCTTGGATTTTGGTGCCATCACTATGAAAGTACCTGCAATTCAAACAAAACATTAGTGGGGATGATTGTGGTTTTGGACGGCTGACTGAATCGGAGAGAAGACAAGGAAAATCCTTGGGTGCGAGGAAAAGGTAAACAATAGGAAAATGAAGGAGAAGGGTTAGTTTTGAGCAAACAGATACCCATTGGGTGCGGGAGACAGATCAGTAGGCTAACAGATAAGTTAGCCTATAATAAATGGCCAACGGGTCTTTTGGAGCGTAAGATGGTAGGTAAAAATGAATGACAAATACGACCGAGTGATGTGGAGGGTGTTGATTGGGGACTGACCATGGTGAAAGCACTTGTAACAGGTGAACAGGGGGAATGGAATGACAAAGTTATGAGACATGACCATTAGGAGAATAAGTGGAAAATGACGCCATGGGGCGACGGGGGTGTGTTAGAAAATGGTAAGTGCTAAGTGGAAAAATGGTTTGCAGTAAGTGGTGGGAGTTTGGAGCAATGGATTCCTGCCATGTTAGAGGAGGGGGCCTGCCAAAAAACAATTCCATTCTAGACCACCCCCCCACTGTTAAAAGCATACTAGT
>JZKD02S0668685.1:277481-299189 GCA_000966675.3 Picea glauca | reverse complement strand
CCCCTACCGTTAAAAGCATAACAATCCGGGGGGTCTGGAATTCAATCTCAACTATGGATCTGGGCGTCAACGCCTCAACTATTCAGATGCGCACCTTTATTATCCATGATTCCAGACCTCCCCCATCGTTAAAGGTAGAACGGTTGGGGGGGGGTCCGGAAAATCTTGTCGACCATAGATCTGAGCGCTAGCGCATCAACCGTTCATCTGTGTGTTGTCTTTAATCTATCAGCGTAAAATCATATTTGCTCTAAAAACTTAGGACAAGTGCTTTATGTGGGTTTGCCCAAGCTTTCCTTGTTTTTATCACCATGGGAGTTAGATATCCAACTTTCAAACATCAAATATATGGTTCAACATCGATCATCATGCATGTTTTATTGAGATAAAGAAAACTAACCTATACTCTAACCTACTTACCTATGACATTTAGCCCAAATTAAACTATTGGACTAAGAAATTACTCTATCCTGGGGTTATTTGACCAAGATTAGGTAGTTTGGTCAAATTTATTCACTAGCTAACCTAATCTGCTTGGCTAGGATTAAACAGTTTAGCCAAGCTTATTCACTAATCCTATCAACATCAATTTAAAAGGACTTGGTCATGCTTAAACTGTATGGACCAAGTCATTGTTATTGCATGGGGATTTATTCAATTTCTTTTATGCCCTCTTTTATTCTTTTTCTTTCTTTTCTTTTTCTTTTTTCTTTTTTTTCTCTTTTTTTTTTTCTTTCTTTTCTTTCTTTTTCTCTTTTTTCTTTTTGTCAAATTATTTACAGAATGGAAAATTATTTGGAAACCAAAGTAGTAAAGGGATAACATTTCAGTCACCAGTTGATCCTATAAATTATAGGGTTATAACAACGGCTCCACCTGGGGATGGTACTCTCCTTGTGAAGTGCCAAGAATCCTGCTTCCTAATGTTCTGAAAAATTTCTCCACATTTGCCTTTGTTGTTTGATTTGTTTTATTTTTTGAAAGTTTTGATGAAAATGTTCAATGGCTCAAGGCCTTCTCCGTGGGCTTTAACCATCTGATCAAAGTTATTCACTCAAAAACTTATAAGAAAAATGAAATGGTTTGTACAATGGAAAGGTGTGACTGAAGGTCCTTACTAAGGAGGTGAATAGTGCTTCATCATTCTGCCATTCACAATCCCTCCTAGAAGATTGGTCCCATCGTTTTTGTTGAGAAGAAAATCATTATTTCCTCTGAATTCTTGAATCATGTAAGGTCCCTTCCATAGATTGTCGAATTTTACATGCTTCCCCTTATCTTCATTTCAAGCATCCCACCTCAGAACTAGATCACCTAGCTCAAAGTCATCTTCTTTAGTTCTTTTATCAAATATCTTTTTAATGTTTTCCTGGACAACTTGAGTTTTTTTTTATACTTCTTCTCTAGACTACTGCAAGTGGATCATCTGATTTATCCTTCTTTGGGAGTCGTTCGGCTCGACTTGCATCTCTTGTAGCAGTTTCATGATGGGAACCCCTAAAGAGGTAGGAAAAACTACTTCAGTGCCATAGACCAATTGATATGGATACATACCAATTGACCTCTTAGTGGTCAGTCTATTGGCCCACAGTGCGAAAACCAGCTTGTTATGCCATGACTTGTTGTTTTCTTGCAGAGTCTTCTTAATAATGTTCACTAGGGTTTTGTTGGATGACTCAGCCAACCCATTTCCTTGAGGGTAATAAGCTATGGAGTGTCCCAAAATGATATGATACTGGTTGCAAAAACCTATGAGCTTCTTATATTGGAAAGCAACTGCATTGTCAGTTATGATTTTTCTTGGACACCCAAAGCGATACAAGATATTATTTTCTTGAAATTTAATAATGACAGAATCAGTAGCTTGCCTACTTAGTACAACTTCAATCCATTTTGTGAAATAGTCCGTAGCAGTGAGAATCCACCTATGTTGGCCCAAAGAGGGAGGATGTATTTCTCCGATAAAGTCTAATCCCCATTGCTAGAAAGGATCTTCAACAGAGATTGGTTTCAGGGGCAAAGGGAGGAGCTTATTTTTCCCCTCGAACACCTGACATTTATGGCACAAAGTCACTTTTTGATGCGTGTCAGTGAATAGTGTAGGCCAATAAAACCCAGCTCTGAGGATTTTATTAGCTGTGGTCTTCCAGCTCAGGTGACCACCACAGTCTCCTGCATGAAAATCTTGTAATATTTTGTCAGCTTCATATTTTAACAGACAATTCAACAAAATACCTCCAGGATCCTTCCAATAAAGATTGCCTTCTAGAATGCAAAATTTTAATGCTTTCAATTTCAAAAACCTAGCTTTAGTTTTGGTCAGATTAGGGGGGGATTGTAAGTTATGCAAAACAAATATTAGGTCCGCGTACCATGGAGAGTTCAGAAATACCTCCTTCACGCTTGGAGTCGCCTGCTCTCCCTGTTCATATACTGCAGCTAAGAAATTAATATCTAGAGCATGGAAATTAGATTCAACCATTAACTTTGCTAGACCTTGACCTTTAATCAGTTTAGTAGGATTAATCTCTATGTCATATTCCAAAATAATAGCAATCCATTTTCCTCTTCTGCCATCTGGATTGTCCTGGGTTAAAATGTCCTTTACTACTGTGTTCGGAACGTATGCAATTGTGTGGGAATGGAGATTATATACTCTAAAATATTTTATGGCTTTTACCAGGGAAAAAGCTTGTTTCTCCATTATTTTATAATTCAAAGTGGCATCTCTTAAGGATTTACTGAAAAAGTCTATGGACTGTTCATACCCTTCTTTGTTTTTCTGTAGTAATACTATTACAATGGTGTGTTCAGAAGTGAAAGAGAAAAGGTAAAAATCTTTGGTGAAGTCAGGACTAATCAAGATTGGAGCCTGTGTGAGTGCATGCTTAACTTGTTCAAAAGATTGCTTGGATTTAGTGTCCCATTTTATTTTTGTGTCATTTTTTAACATGTTGGTGATGTTCTTGAGAAGCTCATCCAAGTTGGGTATGAATCTTCTTAGAAAGTTTATTTTGCCAATGAAAGATTGTAACTTTTTGATATTCCGTGGGTGTTCCAGTTTTTGAATGGCTTCTATTTTGCTGGGATCTATCTTAATTCCTTCCTTAGAGATTATCTTCCCCAATAGTTAATCCAAAAAGGATTTTCTTAGGATTCAGAGAAATCCCAAATTTCCTGCATTTCTCAAACACTCGTCTGAGATGTTGTATGTGCTCTTCATCAGATTGGGAATAAACAGTTATGTCGTCTAAATAAATGACAATAAATCTGCCAAGTTATTCCACAAAAGAGATGTCCATCGCTCTTTGGAAAGTGGCCCCAACATTCATCAAACCGAAAGGAATTTTCACGTACATGAAGGTACCCCAAGGTGTTGTGAAGATTATTTTCTCTTGATCATCTAGGTGAACGAGAACCTGGTTATAGCCTAAGAAGCCATCCAGTAAGGAGATTCGACTGGATCCAACTACCTTTTGTAATATGTGGTCCATTTTTGGCAGTGGGTAGTTGTCTTTTAGGGAAACCTTGTTCAGGTTTCGGAAATCAATGCAAAGCCTGATTTCCTTAGTTTTCTTTCGGGTTGGAACCAGATTTGAAACCCATTTGGAAAATCGTAAGCGAACTATGATTTTAGCATCATACATATTTTTGATTTCTTTTTCTATCAGGGGAAGCAACTTGGGATTGATTCTCCTAAGTTTCTGTCTAAAAGGTTTTTGGTCTTCTTTTATCGGGATCCTATGTCGTATGATGTTTGTGTCATAAGATTTTAAGTCTTCATAACCCCAAGCAAAAACGTCCACATATTCCTTGAAACTTTCAATGTATTTAAGTTTCTACTTGGGGGGTAAAGATTTGGAAAGTTTTACCATCTTAGGTTTCTCTTTTGTCTATGTTACAGTCTTCAACTTCTTTACCACTCGCTTCAATTTTACGTTTTTTAGCTACATCATTAAAGTCAAATAGGTCTTCTAACGGTACTAAATCCCTAGGTAAAACATTACTCTTTAAATGAAAAACATTAGAATCTACCTCATCTTCACCTAATTATTTTGAATCTATTTTATTTACACTATCATTTTCAAAAACAGATTTATTTACATTTTCATCATCATTTTCTAAGTCTATGTTTGTACACTCGAAATCATTTTTACATTGTAGAAAATATTCAATTTGATCATCGTTCCCAAATACCTGCCAGTATCTGATGTTGTCCGGGATAGTCAGTCTACACTTCACCTCTACCGTGTATGGGTGAGTGGAATGAAAAGGTATCTTGCATGTAGCTGCTAACGTAGCTAACCCATATGCTAAAATGTTTTGTCCCCTGGGCATCACCTGCAAATCAATTTCTGTGAAACATTGAAGGGCATCCAGAACAACATTGCTATAATCTCTAAGCCTAAGATGTTTTGTTGCATACTCACCTTTAATTTGTTTGATAATTAATTCAAAATCGCCTCTTACCATGATTTGTTTGGCACCAACCTTCTTTAGTAGTTTCAGACTGAGCATCAAAGCTTCGTACTCGGCTATGTTGTTAGTGCATTGAAAATTCAGTTTGTAAGAATGGCTCTCTGAATACATGGATTTGTTATTGTGCAACCAAACTCCTACTCCAGCTCCCTCTTTTCTTACAGCTCCATCGAAGTCCATGCTCTAGAACTTTGCTGGCAATTCTTCACTTATTACAATTTCCTTCCTTTTTTCCTCAGTGATTTCTTGGCCTTATTTCGGATCAAGTGTATCTTCTTCCAGTTGAACAATTTGTTCTTCCAAATCACCATCATTATACAGGATGAAGGAATCCAGATCGAAGTGCGTAGAGTACAAAGGGTAGTTATGTGGCTTTTCTTGGCTGCTGACCATATATTTCATCAATGTCTCTCTGTACAGTCTTCTCTGTTATCTGAATACTGGGATAGTGGCATATGACATATCCAACTGCAAAGTGCCATTCAAATTGGCCCCCCAAGACATAGACAACAACATACTGTATTTCAGGGGGATGTTTGCGACCACAACATTCATAACCATAATTTTTGTTGGAATCTAAACTAGGGTGATACATAAATCTTTGATCAACCCAATACCTATGACTTTGTTGGAGTCGAAAGAGTGCAAATCATAAATCTTTAATGCCTGTTGTTCTGTATCCTTGGCTTCCTCATTTAACTCTATTTGAGAAAGAAGGAAAACTTATTTCTCTTCCTAAGTAAGGAAGATGGCTTTGTCGTCGTGAACGCCCATGAGGTTTATGTGCGTGTCATCTAATTCTTCAATTGTCTCCTCACCTTCATTGGCATAATTTTCCTATAGAGGTGTTCTAATCTGTTGATCAGGACCCCTCCGTTCTCTTTGATCCCTAGGGTCTCTCTGCCCGATTTGAGGAGGATTTCTTCTAAAGTTAGGATTTTGAATTTGTGGAGCATCTTGGTTTTCTCTGGGAGGATTTCTTTCGGCTATAGTAAGTCTCTCCATCATCCTTTCCATTTCTCTAGCTAAGGAATCCAATTTGGTGTCAGAAGAGGATGTGGTAGGTTCCTCTTTAATCGTGACTCTCCTTTCCATCCTCTGTCATGCCCTTCTGGCTAATAGGTTGGCCTCTACACTTTCTTCACTTTTCTGCATGTCCTCCAGAGTGGTAGAGTCTCTTTCCCTTAATTGATACGACATATCATCGTCAAAACCATTAGGGAATTTTATCAATGCCAAACCTTGTGGGGGTTTAATATCAGCTGGAATCGCATTGTACAGATTGTTGAAACTGGTGCAATAGTCTTGTACTATTTCTCCTTGGTTCCTTCTGATGTTTTCGTATTCTGACAAGATCTGGAGAGGATTTTTCTTTACCTCCCATCTGTCCAGAAAAATTCTTTGAAACACTATAAGGTTGACCACAAAAGCAACACGTAAGCCTTTGTACCATTTCTTAACATCCCCAGTCAGACTCCGCGCAAATAGTCTAATTTGAACGTCAGTTTCATCTACTTCCTGCAAGTCAAAATAGTCATTCATTTTATCAACGTGTTGTTGTGTGTTCAAGGGCCTAGTACCATCAAACTGTGGAAGTCATGTTTGATAGTCTTGGGGCATAGTGTGTAGAGGTGCAGCCAACACCAAAGGAGCATATCTGGCTGCCATGATAGGTGGAGGAGGCATGACAACAACCTGGATGATGGGTGGGTAGGTGACAGAAGATGAAGAGGATGAAGGACTAGCAGGCATAGAGTGAGTGGGTTGAGGTTTTACAGAAGCTGCAGCAATAGTTATGGCGAAAAGTTTGACCGACTGCTGGAAGTGGGCTTGGTGTAAATATTGATCAAGATTCGCTACCAAAGTTTCTAGCTTGCCGAATTCTTTAAGGAATTTTTTATCAGGGTCCGCCCTGGGAGATAGTATTTCAGGGGTCAGTGTTTGTAGGATGGTTTGATCTAAAACAGTTTCAGTCACAAAGCTATCATATTTCGTTCTAAATGGGCTTTATTCAAAAGTGGTGTCAAAGTTGAGATCCTGGAGGGCAACCAGTTTCTCTGGAAGAGAAGGGGACCTGTGAATGGGAATATGACTCCCTGAACCTTCTGCAATAGTCTTCTTTCTGCAATAGTTTGTGTGAGATCAAGTATAAGCTCTTTTAGGATCCAGATTTTTAATTTTCATATCTTTTTATTTTTATGAATCCAAAATTACTATGTACAAACTTTTAACAACCTATGAACATTATCTCTTTCTCAGATTTATGATTAGTTAATAAATAAAGTTTTCTTCTAGGGAAAAGAAATCATGGGAATTAAAGTTTGTTCAATTCCCCAGTATGGTTGCCACTATGTTATCGCTCTGTAAATTCCTAGAGGTTGTCAGAGTAGAAGAAATTTTCCAGAGGTAACTTTATCCAACCACT
The DNA here is from genome assembly GCA_000966675.3 of Picea glauca. Classification (NCBI taxonomy): domain Eukaryota; kingdom Viridiplantae; phylum Streptophyta; class Pinopsida; order Pinales; family Pinaceae; genus Picea; species Picea glauca. Next base: position 292,285 of record JZKD02S0668685.1, on the reverse strand, counting down.
TCGAAATTGGAATCTAGCCCTACCAGCTTCAGAGAGGGATCTCTCTGTATGATTTAGATATGTTTTAACTTTGAGATATTAGGCTAGTTAAGTAAAGTAAGATTGAATGGTTTGTTTTTGTTTTTGTAAAATTGGATGAAAAAGGATTTACGCATCCATTGGGCTATGGGGTCTGTATTATAAAGATAGAGATCTGAACAAGAAATGAAAGAATCTTTTCACAGGGAGAGATAATGCATTCATTGGATTCTTTAGCAGTAAAGTGATGGACAATAGAAAATATGATAATATCAATTAAAGTAAAGAAGCATTTAATAATTTCTTCACTGTAATATCAGAAGATAAACATTAAGATCTTTCAAAGTCGGAAACAGGGTATACAAAGATAAATCCTGCAACATGTGCTACTTTTAAAAGATTAGATTAGAAAACAATATGACGACTGAGCAAGAAAAAAATTTAACACAGAAAAGTAAACATCACCAATGAAAAACATGCGAGAATCCTATGAACGTCCCTTTGTATTATTGGAAGATCTCTTGATAAACAATTATAGTCTTTATGGCTTACAGGGCATAAAGATCAACCCCAAGTAATTCGAAGTTTGAAGTATTTATAATCAAAAATTACATACGATCTTGTCATTAAAGATTAGGACGTGGAAAATTCTATATTTAGCTAACTAACTCAACAAGATACAAAAATTCAGGAATTGTTGATGATGTGTTGCAATATTCATGTCGATTCTGGGGAAAACCATTGGTGATTCATCTGCACAACTTCGTCTAACCGGATTGCTGATAGGGCTTGGACACCTCATCACCTACTCGATCAGATTGCATAGCTCTTCCCACCGAAGATGACTGGGAATGATGACTTTGAGTAGTCTTCGGTATATTTCATCCATCTCTGTATAATTGGAAAAAGTTGGCTTCACGATGAAAATACACCGGATCTCATGTTGTACGCTGGTGTGTGGCTGTAAAGTTTCTAAGAATGCCTTGCCCTATATGCTGCCCTGTATTCCCAAAAATTTCAAACTATCTTTGGCCATTGTGGCCATCTTCTGTTTATAATCAGGAAGGGTCATTAACTTGTCATTTAATACCCTTAAACCAGGGAGACCTTTCTTTTGCATAGCTTCAATTTACCGAAAAATATTTGCATTCCTGTGTCCATAGTTTGGACCTTCTCCTCCAACTGTAGCATTAGTCCTCTTTTGGTCAGAACCCTCTTGACCTCGAGGATGGTTTTCGTCCTGTATTCAACCTTAAAATCCTCTAACTCCTCCCTAGTTTTTGAATTCAGGAACTTAATGATCTCAGTGGCTTCTATGGGTTTCGCTCCCAGTTCTCCTCTTATTTTCTCGATAGCCTACTTGCTCCTTTGTACTAGTTCATTTTGCTCGAACATGATTTGCACCATATGCCATATTTCATTTATGGATTTGAAGATATCCATCCAGAAATTTTCTTTAGCCTCAGCAATCGCTTTACCTATCACTGTTTTCTTTTGAAGCTGCTGCAATTCCTATTTGATCTTGTCTGATGTTTTTTTCTCCATGGAGTAACTGGTTTGGTGAGAAGACTTGAGTTCCTGAAGGTTATCAACCTCCTTTTTAATTCTGTTAATTTATGTCTCTTGCAAGTTCATCTCCTCCATGGATTTTGCTAGTTCTACCATCTTTTCCAGAGTTGTCAGTGGAGTTGTTGAGGGAATTTCTGCTACAGATGTTGTGCTTACTCCTGTGAGTGGAATTGCACGCAATGGAATGACTTCCATAGGCATTTATTGTTATTTCTCCTTCACTAACCTTTCCAGTTCTGCTTCCATCTCTTTCAATTGTGCATTCTTCTCAATGATCAACTTGAGCATCTCGTCCTTCTCACCTTCTATCTCTGCTATCGCCTTTTCCTGTGCATCTTCCGTTGGTGGAAGTTTCAGCTATTTCCTCAGAGATGCTATATCGACATTTTTCTTTTTAATCATCTCCTCGACTTATTTCACATTGAAGGGGTCATACCCGATCTTGAGGATCAATTCTTCGAACATCTTAATTATGTTATCCTTTGCAAAGGACGATATCTTCTCTAACTTCAGTTGTGTCTGAACATTTCTCAGAGAGACCTATAATTTAGAAACCATAGTAGAAGCATTTGCCAAAGTGGAGAAAACCATTTCTCCAGTTTTCCTGTGTAGATCCATTTGATCGGCAGGGTGCACATCTCTGGTATGAAACTTGAACATCACCCTTTTGTAATCGGTGATTACCTTTGGGTCGAGCACTTGTGCCTACAGAAAATCCATGTGCATTCTACCCTTCTCCGTGTCAAATGCAGACAACAGTCTGTGCTGCGTCGTTGATGTCTGTTTACAAAACTGAGCATAAGTATTGTTGGTCAGTGTCATATTCCTTTTCTTGATCATATCATACTTCTCAAAAATACTCAACTTCAGACCTCCTTTACTCGCTTGGTCAATTAGTGAGGTATCTGTCGGCTTCTTGGATGAAATTGTAGACATAATCTGCTTGTTGCTTATGATAGGAAGTGATTGATCACCTTCCATAGTAGTAGTGGATGGGGTTTCCTTTTCGCCAGTCGTGTCAATTGTATGAATGGATTTTAGCCTTTTGGTGTGTAATTGGAAATCTTCAGCCGAGACTTCGGTGACGGAAGGTGAAGTATCTTTCCTGGGTCTTTTCTCCTTGGGAACCTGTGGTGTAGTTGTCTGTGAGATAGTGACCGAAGGGTCCTGCTGTTCTATCTCTACCAGAGTGTTCGACTCCCATTCTATTTGATTTGTGATCTTTTCTATCTCAGGCTTGGATGTATGAACATATGGAACATTTTTATTCTTAACCCTCATCTCCGAAATTATCCTGCATGAATCATAGTGCCACAGGAAACTAACATGGAACTTCATTTCTTTCAAAAGTCTGTCTCCTTCCTTCCCGAAACCTCGGTTATTGCATATGAAGACCCTATTTTCCCTTTAATTCTAAGCTGTTGTTTCTTCTTCAGAGATACAAAATGTATGTCGTTTGAGTTAATCATTTGCCTTATGTACTCTAGGGAAAATACCCTCACAGGAAGATACTTGGGCAGTTTGTATGGAGCTAGCTCGCATCCATATACTTTGATCTCAGTGTGGTTTTGGTAAAGATACCAATATCCAGTTTTTGCAAGGTCTGAGAGGTGTAATATCCTCTGAATCTCCTCATTTATTCTTGGTTCTGGTCTGTCGCTGAGCATGCTCACCACTGAGTGGTAAAACTGCTTGATAAACTGTTTGAAATTGAACTCTGTGGAATTTCGTCTGGGCAATGAAGTTCAAGATGTTAGCGCCCGTAGCTTCCCGTTCTTGTCCATTTTCTACATTGAGAAAGAGAACTTGTCCACTTGAAAGAAAGTGAACATGTAATCCAGTATGGAGGAATACTGGAGCATGCCCTCTGTGGAAAAATTTGAAATATGCTCGTGAATACCTCTTGCCAGGAAAGTGCTATAGTCAAACTGAGTAGTGGGCCTTTCCTTTGTAGAGAAAATGGACAGAACACCCAATATGGGTTCATCCACCCATTGGTCTAAAAAATAACCAAGCAGAGAATAGAGTGATGAAATGACTTGGTTTCCCTTATTTGAGAACAGGGAGGAAGGATATGGGGGATTTGTCTTGGGGATCTGAGCATCCTGTGGGAGGAAAATCTTGAAAATATGGGCTCTCTGAGGGAAATATAGTTTCTGGTACAACTTTGTTATGACTTCAAGATTAAAAGGAGAGGCGGAATCAATTCTGGTTATTTGCATCATTTGATCAATGGCTTCTGGTGTGATGAAGAATAGAGTTTCTCCTCATGATGAGACTATGGTTCTCTGGTTGGGAAGGTAATGAGCCTAGCATTTGAGGGAAAATTCATGGAAATGGTGGACCTGGGGGAAAATTTATAGAGGAAGGTTGGACTCCCAAAGCCCAATTTCATCACTTTGATCTAAGAAGGTGTCTTTGAGCCATGAATGAAAATCCGCGAAGTCAAATTCGCACCTTGTATCTGCGATTAGATGATCTTTTTCGGCCAATGGGATCCTATCGAGGTTGACAGGAGGTGGGAGGAAAGGATTTTCCTTGGCTTCTTGTTTCTTGGATTTTGGTGCCATCACTATGAAATCATTTTCAATTCAAACAAAACGTTAGTGGGGATGATTGTGGTTTTGGACGGCTGACTGAATTGGAGAGAAGACAAGGAAAATTCTCTGGTGCGAGGACAAGGTAAGAAATGGGAAAATGAAGGACAAGGGTTAGTTTTGAGCAAATGAATACCCGTTGGGAGTGGGAGATAGATAAGGAGGCTAATGGATAATTTGTCCTGTAATAAATGGCCAATGGGTCTTTTAGAGCGTGAGATGGCTGGTAAAACCGAATGACAAATACGACCGGGTGATGTGGAGGGTGTTGATTGGGGATTGACCATAGTGAAAGCACTTGTAACGGGTGAACAAGGGGAATGGACTGACAGAGTTATGAGATGTGACCATTAGGAGAATAAGTGGAAAATGACGTCATGGGGCGATGGGGGTGTGTCAGAAAATGGTAAGTGGTAAGTGGAAAAATGGTTTGCGGTAAGTGGTGGGAGTCTGGAGCAATGGATTCCTACCACGTTAGAGGAGGGGGCCCACCAAAAAACCATTCCATTCTGGACCCCACCCCCTCCACCGTTAAAATAAGACCGGTCAAGGTGGTCCGAAAAATACCATCAGTCGTCCATCAGTGTGACTGCCGCTAGACCGTATATTTGAGCGCAATGTTTAACCAACATTCTGGAACCCCCCCCACCATTAAAAGAAGAATGGTCGGGGGGCCCGGAATTCAATCTCAATCATGGATCTTGGCACCGATGCCTCAGTCGTTCAGAAGCGTGCCTTTGTTATCCATTATTCCGGACCCCACCTCCACCGTTAAAGGTAGAATGGTCGGGGGGGTCTGGAAAATCTTGTCGACCGTAGATCTGAGCGCCAACACCTCAGTCGTTCATCTGTGCACTATCTTTAATTTGTCAGCATAAACTCATATTTTCTCCGAAAAATTAGGACAAGCGCTTTATGTGGGTTTGCCCAATCTTTCCTTGTTTTTATCACCATGGGAGTTAGACATCCAACTTTCAAACATCAAAGATATAGTTCAACATCGATCATCATGCATGTTTTATTGAGATAACGCAAACTAACCTATACTCTAACCTACTTACCTTTGACATTTAGCCCAGATTAAACTATTGGACTAAGAAATTACTCAATCCTGGGGTTATTTGACCAAGATTAGGCAGTTTGGTCATATTTATTCACTAGCTAACCTAATCTGTTTGGCTAAAATTAAACAGTTTAGCCAAGCTTATTCACTAATCCTATCAACATCAATTTAAAAGGACTTGGTCATGCTTAAAATATATGGACCAAGTCATCATTATTGCATGGGGATTTATTCAATTTATTTTATGCCCTCTTTTATTCTTTTTCTTTTTTTTCTTTCTTTTCTTTTTTTTTTTTCATTTTTTTTTTTTTGCTTTCTTTTCTTTTTTTTCTTTCTTTTTCTCTTTTTTCTTTTTCTCAAATTATTTACAGAATGGAAAATTATTTGGCAACCAAATCAGTAAAGGGATAACATTTCATTCACCAGTTGATCCTATAAATTATAGGGTTATAACAGGTCTTCAATGATTACTAACTCAAGAATGAAGAATCAAGAGACAATAATTTAAATCCAGAGAAAAAGATAATTCTTCCATAAAGTATGCTTTGAGGACAAAGCATTTTTAAGGGGAAGGCAATGTTATGAACATAGATATACATATAAACTAGATATGAATAACATAATAATTAAATGATAATTAATAAATAATTATTATTAATAATGAAAGGACATGACTATTGGTTAAGGCCACCCCTGCGTGGGAAATCCTAAAGTCATTGTATTTTATATTGATGGGACATTTCTTTCTTGTTGTTCATATCTCCCTTCTTGTTCTTCTTCATAGTCACTATTTTCTCCTACGAATGTATTTTTTTCATTAGGTTGTTCATTACCAGTATCCCCATCATTATGAGGTGACCTTGCCTCATCTAAAGGTTGAGTGTCCTGTTGTGGGAAAGTCACACTATCATGGGCTTTCTCAATTTATGTGTCCCTTATTTCTAGATACAATAATGGTCCTTCTAAGGCTAGGGTAGTCATCTCTTGGAGCTTCCTCATAATTAATAGGTATTGGGGCTATTTAATATGTTATTGAAACTTCATCATCATCATATATGGTTATTAAATAGATAAGGATTGGGGGTATACTTTTTCTAGATGGTGTCCTTGATGATATTTTGTCTTTCTATCTATTGTAGGTTACTCCACTTGGGTTTGTAGCGAACTTGGGTCGACCTGAGAAATGATCCCCTCTAGTGGAGCTATTTCAGTAGGATTTGGATCTGTTGTAGGAGTGTCTGTCTCAACTGGGACAATCCTTGGAGGTTTTAAAACTTGAAGAAAAGGGGTCTGACCCATAGTTTTCATAAGCCTTTATGCCTCAGCGAGGAGAATTGTTCCTCTTCTTGTTGACTCTTTTTCTTCCACTCCCCTAACTTCATCTCGTGCTCTAATAGTTTCCTCTCATGTACGATATACAGTTGCAAAATTTTCTTGCCCTGACATAGATTTAAACTTGGTAATTTCTAGGTTTTCTTTTCCTTGAAGAACTTCTTCCCAGTCTTGAGAATTTTCAGTGAAGATCTCATCTTCATAACTGTCATGGGCCTAAGGCCAGTGTGACACCACTTTCTCTGCATGATGGGATACTATCCTATTGGTATCATGTCTACGAAACTTTCATATAGGGAAAATGTATTCCAAATCACTCATACCTTCTTGCTTGGAATGCGTGGTGTATTTAACTATATAATACCCAATGTGGAAATCGTAGGGTATAAAATCCATCTTCTTATCCTTCACTAGAGAGGCACCGAAACACTGTAAAATGGTCTGGTAGCATATTTCCCCCAAAACTAAATGGTTTGGGACACAATCAAGGAGTATATGTGGAGAAGCAGTAGCTCCAAAACCCTTATATAAGTGTTCTTCTCTTCTAGATACCAATGATGTACTTTGGATATCATTTTATTTGTTGTTATTGAAAGTCTTGGAGAATTTTGTCTTAAAATAATAAAATGTATCCTGGCTATGAACTCATCACATATCATGGCATTAAATTTCTTATACTTATTTTCCCATAGGATGCTTAAATACACATGTACAAGTAACTCAGGGAAATGACATCTTAGATTCATACCTAAGAAAAAATTCCTCTTGCAGATCATGTCCATCAAGAAGGATTCCATGAAAAAGGATGGTGTTTCACCTTCTTTTGTTTTCTGATCCTGTTGAATAGTGATGCTCAATTTGTTTGAAATAACGGCCCCCCAATTGAAACTACTTCCAGAGACCACGACCGTATATGTCAGGGGCATATAGGCTTCTGAAAATATTGAACAATCCTTTTATCCATATAATCGTCATATCAATGCCATTAAGTACATGTATGGTTCCCTAATATTTGTTGGGTTGTAGCATCCATTGGTATTGTTCAATAATTTCATATCCTCCCTCAACGAGGAACATAATAACTGGCTAGTGTTATGTTGCTCATAGAACTTAACCACAAAATCAATATTCAACCTTTTTTCTGGGTCTCTTAGCTTGTAATACTTTTTCACCTCTACCAGAAGGAAAACACCAACGCATTCCTCTTCCACATTATTTATTACACATTTCTCGGTTTATTTATGGTCAATTATCCATCTGAGGGTTTGTATGCAAGGAAAAATGGGAGTTCTTCATTCTATCTTGTGTAAGGATGAACATCTAATAACTAAAAAAACTTTCTCATCTAGTTCCCTGACCCCTAGGACACTGTGAGTGATGTAGGCCCCCTATCCCTCCTAAGGGTTGCGTGACCTCCCAGTCCGGATCTTTGATTATGGAGCTGAAATGACTCTCCTGGTTCCGAGTTGGAACCTCTATCTCCAAATCCACAGGTCCTTCTCTATGTTTTTCCCGAGCAACCAAGCACTAGGCTCATTCTCTCTACTCCTCCTAACCATAGGCATGACCACGAGATTAGCCCCCAAGGCACATCGTGGTTCACATTTCGGGATTTTCTAATGCCAGGACTCCCCGACGCGGACCCCTCTAAGTCCTGAAACCCCGATAGGATAACAAAGGTTAATTCCTCCCCCTTTCCCAATTCACGTGACCACACGCCGATGACCACGAGCTTCACCACAAGCGCGTCTGTCTCCTCCAAGTCTTAATCACATGGCATGAGATATACGAATCAAATCTCCCCTTGGCCGATGACTACGATTATTTTTGTGTTTCATGTTTCATGACTTCGCACCCCACAAAGTCTGTTCTCTTCTCCTCCTGGTCACCGATATGATGAAACACTCCCCATCACAGATCAACGAATCTAATCCTTCAAAGATCCGACGGTCCTGATCTTGTTGGGATCTCGCGGATCAAGAGTCCCAATTCCTACGCTTCATATCCCTGATCACCGATATGTCGAAACATTTCCCATCGCAGATCAATGACTCTATGCCTCTGAAGATCTGACGGTCTGGATCCTTTCAGGATTTCGTGAGTTAAGAGTCTCGACTCTTACCCTTTGTACTCCCAGTCACCAAAAACATGAAAAGGAACCAATGACCTAGATCCATTGGGGTCTAATGGTTGTTATTCCTCTTGGGTTGCGAGCATTGAAAGGTCTCTCCACTAACCTGTTCGTAACTCCTCTTGATCCAACGGCTCATGGGATTTCGCGTCCCTCCCTGAAAGCTCTCCATCGTCCATTCAGGTCCTCATGGGTCTTTCCTCCTAGGCATACACAATGTTGAAATTTTTGTTCCTGTCTCACATCAGATGGATATTGACTCTCACTATGACCTGGCGATCAACAGTGCTCCTCCTCCTAAGCTTTTTAATATTTTAGACTTAGAAGAATTTTCTAAGTCCCCAAAGGTTTCGACCTTCACTCCTCCTAGGGAAATGGGTTCTTGGATCTTTGATAACACTTCCTGAAGTGTTATTCCTCTTGAGTTCACCTGGTGAAAACTCTGATTTCCCATGCACTCCTTGCATCTAAGGGATCTCAATAATTCATATCCAAGGGATTTATCACAGAGAAATTCCTCCCAACCTCCTGGAGTTCTCTTCTTGCTCGATGCACACCTTGTAGAGCTTCAATGAAGAGAAACAATTGAAACTGGAAACTAGAAGTCACACTTCCCTCCTCTCCTATGAAGATTCATTCACTTTCTCACAAACACAAAAATAACAGAGATTTCAAACATAGTTCACACATCATGCATTTGGATCAATGTTTCCTTTGTTATATTCACAAGTTCAAAAATGGCTACCAAAACATATTTTGATTAAAATATCTTTGAAATCTTGTGGCTTATGCTAACTTGTAGTCCGCTTACACTATTCTCCCCTATCTTGCAACTCTCCCTATCTGAACATACAAAAACTCTATTTAACTCAGAGGGATTTCTAGGGTTTCCCCTGCCTACTCATCTACTCTAAGACTTAATCTATTGGCTAACTTAGACCAGTCGCATTGCAGAGCCGTAGTGGAAACTCTTGCTCTGCTTGTGGTTTTCAAAAATGTGCCTCAAAGGGTAAATTTCGACACTAGTTCACACGTGCCTCAAAATTGAATTTCGGTGTTGAGTTAAAGTGGATTTCAAATATCTGTTGTAACTTCCAAAATTGAAGTTCTAGAAGAACTCCCATGTGTTGAGTGGCCCTGTCTCTTTGCACTTGCCAACGATGCTCCTACATCATACTCCCCTTGACAAAAATTCATAGAATCCTATCCATGAGCTCCTGCATCGATTTTCCCTGCTTTCGGATAGAAGGTTCATTTTCCCAATTGAAATATTCTATTGGGTTCCCCTTCCACTTGACTAGATTCTCAAAATAGGTCTTCCTCCTAGTCTTCTAGCCAATTTTGTGATCAACAAATTTCTCCATCTGTGGCTTTTCTATTGTGGGAATTTTCTTTTCCCACTGGATCTTCACTTGGTATTTTGATACCTTTGTTTCATATTTCCTGTAAGGATATAGGTCTGAGACATTGAATATGGGCGATATGCCCACATCATCTGGCAGCTTGATCTCGTATGCGTTTGCAACAAACTTTCTCAAGATCTTTCAGGGTCCTATATTCTTCATTTTTAACTTGTTATACATTCCCCTAGGGAGCCTTTAATTCCTAAGATGTGCCAAAACCTGATCTCCTACTTCAAATTGAAGTTCCCTGCGATGTTGATCAACTTTGTGCTTGTATTTCTAGTTAGAATTTTGCAACTGTTCTCTGATCTGTCTATGGATCTTCTCCATTTCTACAACAAAATATTCTTCTCGAACGTTCCTGATCTCACCCTGTTCCAAGTATATCAACTTAGATACTCCCCTCAGTTGCATTCCATACAATATATGGAATGGGCTCCTTCCAGTGCTTATGTTTGGCGAGTCATTGTATGCAAACTCTGCTTGTGGTAGAATCTGATCCCACTGGTTATGATGCTCAGTAACCAGACTCCTTAATAAATCCCCCAAACTTATGTTTACACCTTAGTCTACCCATCTGTGTGAGGGTGATAAGCTGAGTTGAAGGAAAATTCTGTCCCCAACTTCTTCCATAATGTTCTCCAAAAGTGACCAACGAATTTGGTGTCTCTGTCCGAGACAATGCTCCTGGGTAGGCCGTGAAGTCTCACAACTTCCTTGAAAAACATATTTGCAACATGTGTTGCATCATTGTTCTTCTGGCATGGGATTAAATGTGCCATCTTTGAAAACCTATCCACCACTACAAATATGGAATCAAATCTCCTTTCTGTTCTTGGCAATCTCAACACAAAATCCATGCTTATTGCATCCCAAGGCCTCTTTGGTATTGGCAATGGTTGATACAATCCAGTGTTTTGTCTTTTCCCCTTCACATGTTGGAAAATCTACATTTGTTCACAAAATTTATCACCTATGTTCTCATACCTGGCCAGTAGTATGAGCTTCTAAACTATGCAAATATTTTACCATGGCCGAAATGTCCAACCAATCCTCTACTGTGATTCTCCTTCATAAGATTATCCCTCATTGAGCATTTTGGTATGCACAACTGACTTCCCTTGAACAACAATCCTTATTGAATCATGTACCCTGCCCATTGGCTCTTGTCTCTTAGCACAGGATTATCACATGCTTCGTATGCCTCCTTGAAGTTTGTATAATCACAATACATATCCTTAAGGTGTTCAAACCCTAAGGTCTTCACCTGGAATTCCTGCAAAATTAAACATCTCATGCTTAACGCATCAACAACCTTGTTAGCATTCCCAAAAATATGTTTTATGACAAAAGTAAATATTTTCATAAACTCAACCCATTTTACATGCCTCTGATTCAGTTTTTCCTATCTGGTTATGAATTGTAAATTTTGGTTATCGCTATACAAGACAAATTCTTGTGGGACAAGATAATGCCTCCATTTCTTTAAGGCTTGAATTATGGCATAAATATCATTGTCATGTGTGGAGTATTTCCTCTTAGTATCATTTAGTTTCTCACTAAAATAGGAAATAGGTTTGTTATTCTGACTCAAAACTTCTCCTATTGAAACTCCACTTGCATCACATCTTACCTGAAATGTCTTTTCAAAATTTGGTAAGACTAGAATTGGTTGTTCTGTTATCTTCTCCTTCAGTATATTGAAGCTCCTCTCGGCATCCTCTGTCCATTTGAAGGACTTGTGTTTCTTCTTCACTGTATCCATCATTGGTGCACAAATCCCACTGAAGTCTCTAATGAACTTCCTATAGAAACTCACTAATCCATGGAAGCTCCTTACCTCGAATATGCTCCTTGGTGACGACCATTCTCTGATCTCTTTCACCTTCTTTGGATCCATTTTCAGTTCATTCGAAGAGATCACACAACCCAAATAAATGAGTTATATCTTCATAAAAGAGGACTTCTTCATATTTATCAACAACTTCTCCTATTGTAGCCTCCTCATCACTAGAGTTAGGTGCCTCAAATGCTCCTCTTTAGTCCTTCTAAATATCAGTATATCATCCATATATACAAACACAAACTTGCCAATGAAATATTTTAGAATTTCATTCATCAGCCTCATAAAATTGCTTGGGGATTCGTTAAGCCAAATGGCATAACCAACCACTCATACAGACCTTCGTTTGTCTTAAAGGTTGTTTTCCATTCATCACCTTCTCTCATCCTGATCTGGTGATATCCACTTTTCAGATCTATCTTAGAAAAAATATTTTCTCCACTTAAGAAATCCATTAAATCATCCATTCTCAGTAAAGGGAATCTGTACATGATGGTGATCTTGTTGATGGCCCTCGAGTCTGTGCACATTCTCCATCCTCCATCTTTCTTTGGGCTCAACACAGTTGGTACTACGCATGGGCTCAAACTCTCCCTGACCAAACCCTTACCTAGTAGCTCTTAGACTTGGTTCTTCACCTCCTCATTCTATTGAGGTGTCAATATGCATGCTTCTTTGTTTGATAGACTTTCTCCTGGTATCAAGTCGATATGATGACTGATACTCCTGATGGATGGCAATGAGTTAGGCAACTCATCCACCACTATGTCAACGAAATCATCCAGTAATTCTCGAACTTATTCTGGAAAGTCATCCATCGATGTAATCGTAAGGATAACTCTGGGCTTCCTTACTACAACATACTGCATCTCATGTTCCCCCTTAACTTCCTTCAATAGTTCCTTCCCACTCATGATAAGTCTGTTGGTGTTTGCTTATTCTTACACTCTTTTCTCCTCCATTGGTAGCAACATATGTGTTCTACCATTCTTCTCCAACGTGTATGTGTTTTTCCTCCCATCATGAATGACATTTATGTCAAACTACCATGGTATTCCCACTAGAATATGGCATACATCCATGGGAGTTACATCACATAGGATTTCATTTTTATAACCTCCTATCTTAGTTTCAACTAGGCATTTTTTAGTAATTGTTACCTGGTATCCTTTTTGCAACCATGGGACCTTGTATGGATTTGGGTGTGTAGTTGTATTCAACTCCAATTTCTCCACCATATCTGTGGATACTAGGTTTCCAGTGCTCCCAGTGTCAACGATCACCTTGCATACTTTTTCCTTAGTCTTGCAAGATGTCCTGAAGAGACTGTTTCTCTGTACTGGATTTTCAATTTCTGCCTCTGATCTCAAGAGAACTTTTCTCAACATCAGGGATGCTCCATCCTCTGCTCCTTCTTCTTCAAAATATCTTCACTAGGCTTCTGAAATGTGAGCTCCTCCTCCTTCCTTCTTCTTCTCGGGGCATTCCCAAGACATGTGTCCTATCTTTCCATAGGCATAGCACTGTATTCCTCCTCTGCCTCTTCCTCTAGAAGAGTTCTTTCCACCATCTTTCCTTCCTTGGGAACTTCCTCCTCGTTTTGAGTGATTATGTGGCTTCTCAGCCTCACTCCTAGGCTGATGTGTTCTATCACAGTTAAATCCCTTACCTCTATTTGGGGCTGGTATTTTACCTCTTCCTCACTAGCTTTGTTTCCTGGCCAGCTTCTCCTCTGCCTTCAACACAAATTGAAAAGCATCTTCCACAGTTCTGACTAACATCATGTTGAGCTCATCCTGGATTTCATACCTCAGGCCATTTATGTACCTGGAAACTTTCTCCTCATCTTTCTCTCTTCGTCCAGTTCTGATGTTCAGCCTATAGAACTCCTCTATGTACTCCTTAACCATCATACTTTTCTGTCTCGGGTTTTGCAACTTCCTGAATAGATTTATCTGATAATCTTTGGGAATGAAATTAGCCTTCAATTTGGCTACCATTATGTCCCAACTCTTTATCCTCTTCTTGCCTTTACTTCTCCTCTCAGCATGCAGTTCATCCCACCACAATGTTGCATGCCCTTTTAGCCTAGTGACTGCCTGTTTCACCTTCTTTTCTTCATCAACATCCTCATAGTCGAAATGCTTGTCCATGGACCTTATCTAGTCCAACAATTCTTCAGTGTCTATCTTTCCCTCATATATGGGAACCTCTATCTTAGCTCTGCCTCCCAATCTGGTGACTACTCTCAAAAAGTGTTCCTCTACAGCTTCCTCTCCTACAACTTCTTCAACCTCAACCTCTTCGCTTTCTACATCACTGATGTCCCTTACGCCAGGCAGTCTCCTCTGTGTTGCTTCCTTGGTTTCCAACCTGGTGCAAAGCTCTTGCATCTCCCTCTCAACAACATGGTTGGCTAAAGGTACCTCTCCTCATCTCCTTGGTGGCATTGTGTTGACTGTCTATCACATGCAGAGTACAACTTTGATCTCTCGGTATCCTCCTTCGCCTAAAGTCTATATATGATAAATAAGGCTCTGATACCACCTGATGCAGGCCCCCTATGCCTCCTAAGGGATACGTGACCTCCCGGTCTGTATCTTTGATTCTAGAGCCGAAACGACTCTCATGGTTCCGAGCTGGAACCTCTATCTCCAAATCCACATGTCCTTCTCTATGTTTTTCCCACACAACCAAGCACTAGGCCCAAACTCTCCACTCCTCGTGACTGTAGGCATGACCACGGGCTTAGCCCCCAAGGCACGTCACAGTTCCCGTTTCGGGATTTTCCAAAGCCAGGACTCCCTGACATGAAAGCCTCTAAGTCTTGAAACCCTGATAGGATAAC
>JZKD02S0668685.1:256814-277431 GCA_000966675.3 Picea glauca | reverse complement strand
CTCTAGAAAAAAGGAGTCTAGAATAGGTGAATTTACCCGAAGGCCGAAGCCCCGAAGTCACGAACTTCGGTCAACTCTAACGTTGATTTCTCTGGCGAAACGAAGTCTAGAACATCCCCCTTTCCCAATTCACGTGACTACACGCCGGTGACCACGAGCTTCACCACAAGCGTGTCTAGCTCCTCCAAGTCTAGATCACTAAAATCACAATGGTGTGAGATCTACAACTCAGATATCCCCTTGGTCGATGGCTATGATTATTTCGGCGTTTCGCATTTTGTGACTTCACACCCCATGAAGTGTGTTCACTTCTCCTCTCGGTCACCGATATGCTGAAACACTCCTCGTTGCAGATCAATTGCTCTAAGCCTTCGAAGATCCAATGGTACTGATCTTGTCGGGATCTCATGGATTAAGAGTCCCAACTCCTACACTTCATATCCCTAGTCACTGATATGTCAAAACACTTTCTGTCGCAGATCGACAACTCTAGGACTTTGAAGATCCAACGGTCTGGATCCTTTCGGGATTTCATGAGTCAAGAGTCCCGACTCTTACCCTTTGTACTCCCGATCGTTGAAATTGCAAAAATAAACCAACGACCCAGATATATTTGGGTCTGACGATTTCTATTCATCCTGGGGTTCGAGCATTGAAAGGTCTCTCCACTAACCTATTCGCAACTCCTCTCGATCCAATGACTCACAAAATTTCACGTCCCTCCCCGAAATATCTCCACCGTTCATTTAGGTTGTCATGGGTCTTCTCTCCTGGGCATACACAATGTTGAAATTTACGTGCCTGTCTCACATCAGACAACTATTGACTCTCACTACGACCTGACAGTCAACAATGCTCCTCCTCCTAAGATTTTTAATCTTTCAGACTTACAATAATTTTCTAAGTCCTCGAAGGTTTCAAACTTCGCTCCTCCTAGGGAAATGGGTTCTTGGATCTTCGATGACACTTCCTGAAGTGTTATTCCTCCTGATCTTTGCATGGTGCAAAATCTGATTTCCCCCACACTGCTTTCGTCTAAGGGATATCGATAACTTAGATCCAAGGGATTTCTCACAGAGAAATTCCTCTCGACCTCCTAGCGTTCTCTTCTTCCTTGATGCACACCTTGCAAATATTCAATGAAGAGAAACAATTGAAACTGGAAAATAAGAG
Source organism: Picea glauca (assembly GCA_000966675.3). NCBI lineage: Eukaryota > Viridiplantae > Streptophyta > Pinopsida > Pinales > Pinaceae > Picea > Picea glauca. Next base: position 276,258 of record JZKD02S0668685.1, on the reverse strand, counting down.
TCATAGTTCCCTCCTCTCCTATGTATATTCATTCACTTTCTCACAAACAAAAAAATAACAGAGATTTCAAACAAAGTTCACACATCATGCATTTGGATCAATTTTTCCTCTGTTATATCCACAAGTGCCAAAATGGATACCAAAACATATTTTGATTACAATAGATTTGAAATATTGTGGCTTCTCCTAACTTGCAGTCCCTTTACACTATTCTCCCCTATCTTGCAACTCTCCCTATCTGAACATACAAAAACTCTATTTAACTCAGAGGGATATCTAGGGTTTCCCTTGCCTACTCATCTACTTTAAGACTTAATCTACTGGCTAACTTAGACCAGTCACATTCCAGAGCCATAGTGGAAACTCCTGCTCCGCTTGCGATTTTCAAAAACTTGCCTTAAAGGGTAAATTTTGGCATTGGTTCACGCATGCCTCAAAATTGAATTTCGGCGCTGAGTTAAAGTGGATTTCAAATATCTTATGTAACTACCGACGTTGAAGTTCTGGAAGAACTCCCATGTGATGAGTGGCCCTGTCTCTGCGCGCTTTCCAACGATGCTCCTACATCAGTGACGCATAAAGTTTGGAAAATATTCCTGATGAATTTTGTTATAGAAATCACTCCACGTTAGAAGGATAATGTCAAATGTGGTGATTTCGTCTGTATCTCTGAATTTGTGTGTTTGAACGAACTTCTTCTTGGTCAATATTCGAATCACGGGTTCTGTTTTCGGTGAAAATTCTAATCCTATTGCTACTCCTGGAATCAATCCTTCACCATCTTTTGACTATTTCCCTTTGGGTGTCCTTGGTGATAACCTAGTTAATTTCCTTTGAGGAGGCATATCTCATGCATGAGAACGTCACTATGAGTCACAAGAGATTATAGAGAATAACAAAAATTTTAGTAAAGAATAACAACCAAAAACTTCACACCAGAATTTAATGTTTACCTTTCTTGCAGATAAACCTAGTCTTACCAGTGTTTCCATGAACCAGATGTGGGGCAGGCTCTTTGGTGTCTTTTCTCTCCTTCTCCTGATCGAAAGGAAAGAATGTGAAATTGGAAGAGATATGGCATTACAGATTCAAATTTCTAGATCCCACAGACTTACCTTGTCGCGTCTAGTATTTAATTAGAGGGTGTACAACATGATTTTTGTAATCTTTAGAAATCAAAACAGGGTCCATTCCATGCTTTTGAGTTAATGCATTGTGAGTTGATGGCATAGAGGCTCGTCGTTCCTATTTCATCGATGATTGCATATTTTTTGAATTTATCGACGTTCAGTATTAGAGATCGAGAATTTTTATTTAATGTCATTTTATTTTGACAACGACTTGCTGATGTCAATGACCATTTAGCAAGGGATCCTCAAAAAAGTTATTCGTGCATCATGAGTTTTGAGGGGAATAACACAGAAAGAAAAGATGGCCTTTGATTGAACAGTTCTAGAATCATAATCAAACCTAGTGGTAATCCTATGCACATGTTACGTTTTAGAAATAACCTCTATCTAGCGGCTATCTCTGTGTTTAAATGCATGAATGACTTTGATTGACCCAAAAGAAAACAGATGTCCAGATCTCTTTGTAGTATCGGCGTCGGAAAAAATGTGTATGTTAAGCGATTTGATATGTTTACAGATTGATGATGGCCAATGTGTGCATCGACATCGACAGTCCACTCTGACCCTTACGCTCTTCTCTTATTGGCAGGAAAAATCTGACGTCGACCTTCATTACCATATAGGATGACATAGATGTCATGACGTGGAAGATGATGTGGAAACTACATTTCAAAGGATTATTTGTAAGCTACCATGACGGTATGGGTAGTCTAAGTGGTCACACACACGACATATGACATGGAAAGTGTGGAAGGTGACATGGCCAACCTATTCATCAAAACAACACTACGTGGTGGTACACATCAACAGTCAAGCTTTGCCCTTATATCTGATCAACGACTAAGATTGGTTTTTATTGGTTCTCTTAATTCATCATCATTTGGAGAAAAATGTTTTTATTTTTTTGTGTTGGACTTACATGGATGTTTTCCAACTATGATGGCCTATCGATGATCAGTGAAATATTTTGACTACTGGGCATGTTAACACATTTTGCCGATGACCGATGACTTATCGGTGACTGGTGAAATTTTTCCACTTCAAAAATGCGCACAAATTTCGCCCAATCCTGGTTATAGACACTTCTTTCAGACTTTGTTTCCTCCATCCCTTGATGATTTTATTGGTAGTTCTTGGAAAAGGTGACGATTTGCTTGTTTTTTCAATTCTTTCTTTGTTTTTTTGTTTTTTTCTTTCCGGATGAAAAACATGAGAACATTTTTCTTTGTGTATTTTATTGATAATTTCAACAAAGGATAAATATGAAACCTATGTAAAGCCAAAAGAAGAAGGTGTAAAGTAATTAAAAGGAAAAGTGGTACCCAAAAATTGAAATATTTTAAGGGTTTGTTGAGGGCTCAACACACAGGAAGAAGCATATATGGTGACAACAGCCTTAACAACCACTCAAGGTATAATCAAATAAGAAGTTGAAGACAGTGTAGAGAAAATGAAGGATTAGATTACTTCTGAAACAGTCGACACAATTTTGAAAAAGGAGACAGAGGTAAAGGCACATGCCACAACAACAAAAGAGAAATTCAACAAATTCATGGCAAACTGGAAGAAGGGATGAATGTCTTGGGACGAGCCACATGTGAGTGTTAGAGGCTTGTTGGATAGGCATTTTGGATAAGTTTTTGTTAAGTTTTGGGATCTATACTGGAATAAGTCAAAGAATAAAAGGTAGTTAGAATATGGACTAGAGAGCGTGATGAGAGAAGAATTTAAATTTTCAAAGCATGTGATAGGAGGAACTATGATGGAGCGACACATAGAAGGCATAAAGTAGTTAGGATTTTGGGACATTTTTTTGACATTGTAGCATGAGTATCCCTATTTTGATGTATAAATATGTAAGTGGTTTTGGGTAGAAGAGTTTTGGATGGTTTGAGTAGTGGATGAATGTGGAGCAAGATGAGTTTTTGGCTGCGTATTTAGATGCTATGATTGAGGTTTTGGGGAGTAGGTTTTCACTGCAATAGAATGACTAGGAAAGTTTGGGTAATGTTAATGTTGCATATTTTGTAGCATAGTGCACATCTGTAAGAAGATTATAAATGAATAATATAATAAGCCAATCGTTGTTGACGTAGCCCAAGTTGGGTGAACCAAATTAAACCCTTGTGTCATGATGTGTTTTTTTGCATGTTATGATGTTTACTATTACTGTGAAATGATGATAAATGATTCAGTATGTTAAGTGTGTTCTTCATATATGATGTTATAATGTCGCACATTGAAGTAACTGGTAAATGAATGAGTATGAAGTAATGTAATGTTTCACATAGGGTATGTCACATTATAAGTAATTGTTAATTAATGGAAATTGTGCACATGAGTAGATGGTTAGTAAGGACATGTTGAATGCCTCACTTCCCATCATCACTATAGAAACTTGGTTCTTGTAGCCCCTCTAGATGCCTCGGGTGAGACTTCACTTTCTTGGAGGTGATGTCAAAAGGGTTGGTGTCTAAGGGTTTTGTTGGTGTATTGATGATTAACCCTATGCCTTCCTTCCATGGGTCTACCTACCACGCACCAACAACTACAATATGACAAAAACATAGCCATGGACCAATACAAAGTGGATCTATGTGACATCATATACATCAGTGAGATATCCAGCATGATTTCCATACTGGAATATTCTAAGTACTCAAATAATATCCATCACAACCTACGTGAGACATGTAACAGAGGTGGGTTCTAGAGGATTTCCTAGGTTCTTCGTCCCGACCCTGAAATTGTACGATTCTAGCCATGTGAATAGAAGTTTTAATATAAAAAGTGGTAGAAACCACTTGATTACCGATCTTTTAGGTATATCGCTAACAAGTTCAATGGAAATCACCAATGATGACATCCGTTCCCATGGAACACTAGTACATTCCAACGAATGTTAATAAATGATTTGAATTCAAACATTCATGGAATCATTCGATTAGAGGTCAATGATGTAAATATACGGACGAAAGTGAGGATATGTACCATTGGGGCATGTAGGTTCCAAGGTAATAACTGGTTTCTAAGTCTAGTTCCCAGATAATGTGTTGAATTCAATAGGAACAAACTCATCAAAGGAGGGGCATGATATGTCCCTCATCATCGACATGAAAATGACACGGGAAATAGATGTAAAATAATGGATTAAATGAGAATAGAATGACATGAGGATGAAGGTTGGTAATATTGTAGAGTGGTTGATTTGGGATGAAACTTCCCTTGAACATTGTGAGGCATGAAAAATGGCTTGGCAAAATTGACTCTATTGAGAGACAGACCAAAACATAGTGTGAAGATAACTAGGGAACTCTTCAGGTGGGACGAAGGAGTATAATGAATCATAGGATTGGTATGAATTAGAGAAAATGAAATTACCCAATTATAATACAAGACAAAAACATGTTTCATGTTCAAGGACTACAACAAACAACTGCCAAAACTCTTTCAAAAATACTGACCCACTTCCCTCAATTTTCCCCCCAACATGAATGATGAGTACCTCTTTTTTTTTAACGAGCTTGAGGAGCGTAACATATGCTCAGTATAGCTCATCTTTGATGATTCCCTCATCAGATGTTTAATGAAGCTGAAGAAGGAGGGGTTCAATCCCATATGGGTTCTTCAAAGTATAATTTTATGAGCCCAAAGAAGGTAGACTCTGCAATCTTTTCACATTTCGAGAGTCTGAAAAGAACTTAAAGAAGACTTCAAGGGTGTTCTTTTTCATAAATGTTTTCCCTTGAGCCCAAAAAAAGTATGAAACAATACAAGGGAGAAATATTCTAGCCAAGGTTGACTAGATTATTTCTATTTTCTTAATTAGTCTTATGAGGTCAAAAAAGGGATAATATACCACTCAAAATATGACTCTTTTTTGTTTAATGAGCTTGAAGAAGGACAAAGCGTGCTCTCATGAATAAGGTCATCGGTAGAGAAAAAATATATCCTCCTAAAGTCCTACACAAGTAAGCCATGACTCGATTGAAATAAGTTGATAAATCCCCATAAATTTCATAAAATAATGTTTCCAATCAAAGAAATAACTTGTCAGGAATAAAAGAGGCAATGTGAACATAGAAAGATAACTAGTTGTAATGGATTAAAGAGTAACTACTGAAAATGCCTAATCTATTTTACCTCTTAGTTTTGCCTTGTTAAAATTTTCCGCTTTTAGAGAAAATCTTGGAGTGATGATTGCAAGAGATCCAAGAGACGATTTCATGATCCATCTGAAGTAGGTTGGTACTCTCATCATGCTCTTTCATTGCATTGTTCTCTTATGTCATTTTGTGCAAGTTTAGGGTAGAGTTGAGCTGATATTGGGCTCTCTGGGCTCCCTAATATGGCATCGTTCCCCAAATGAATCATGAGGAGAGAATAATTAGGGTTCATCGGCCTGACTATAACTAGCACTACAAGGAAAAGACCCTCTAGTGAAGGTTTTTTCAGACGCCCCTATAAAAATATCCCAAAAAATTGTTTATAGAAGATGATACTAGTAGAGGTGAGTGGGAAGAGGTTTTAGAACATGTTTTTACACCGATTCTTTTATAAGTACATAAAGCATGAGTGTGATTTCTACAATAGGTGCATCAGTGCCCTCAAAACTAGTGCACTATAGCAGGGTTATTTCAAATAAAGAAAAATATTATCCGGTGTGCTACAGAAATAAGGACGCATAGGGAAATAATGACACACCGTAATAGAATTATTTTAAAAATATATGGTGCACAACATAACATTGGAAACATCGGTGTGCTATTAGTAGAGTGCACCATTATATGGTTACATAAAAAACATTTATGCAACAATGTAGGATTGTGTCAAAAGCTATATGTTGGTGCACTCCATTATATCATGTGCACCAGTGCTCCAATATGGAGCATCGTGTTAGGGTTAATTTCCAAATTTAGGTGGTGCTCCATGTAAAATCAATCGCATCGAGGTGTCTATTATTATATCGCACCGTGTCATGCTTAAACAAAAATTTCTGCACTATTGTAGTTTTTCAAAAAATGTACGGTGGTGGGCTATGTAGCAGTATACACATCGGTGTGCATGCATGCCAAAAAACATGTGCATCATGATCAGGGATTTTTTTTTAAATAAATATAATCGATGTGCTCATTAAACATGTATGGCCTGGTGCGGTTGTGAATTGGGTGCACCGGTATAGGGTTTTATTAAAAAACATTATCAACGATAAAAATATTTTTTACCATTTTTAGTGCTTTATAGATCAAAAGAATCAATGCAACCTTTTCCTATCTAAAGCTCCCTTCCATTGGTGATTTCCTTGGTTTCCTTCATTTTGTTTGTTACTTAGTGCATGAATTTCAATTTTTTCCAAACAATGGGCAAATTTAGTTTTTTTTAGTACATCGCAACCATGCCTCCTTAACGACAAAATTTCCAGGTAATGTCCTTGTGTCTTCATAACTTAAGTTTTCACTGTATTAAAATTTAAAATTGAGTGAAATTTTAAGTGTAAAAACAAAAAAAATTGCATTGTGCGTTCAAGGCTCTCAGCTCGCAACTCTTATGGTGCGAGCTGTAAATTTACAGGATGCACTATGTACCTTGTTACCTTTCTTGGTGGTTCATTGGTAAACATAAATGCACCGACGTATATGTTTAACGATGCACTGAAGAAAATCATATAACTAGTGGGGCGGTGCATCAAAGTACAGATAATTTACCAGGACGTTAAAGTACATGGCGCACCGCCCTTATCAGATATATTTTTATGCAGTGCATTTCTAAACATTCACATCGGGGCATTCACGTTTACCAAACGCACCACCAAGAAATGTAACATTGTGTTGAGGTACACCCAATAAATGTTTTGGTGGCACTGTACGCGATGCGATAGTAATGAATAGAATGCACCGTAAAATGTTTCGTACTCAAAAATTTGTAAAAATTTATGTGATGGTACGTCTACATTAGTTATATGCACTGTTGCGTGTAGTGAACATATATACACAATTTTTTTTTGCTAATTTTTAAATAATATTTTACGTGCGTTAATATTTTAGTTTTTTTTTTTTTTTAAGTGGTGCATATGATAAATGTAAAACACTGGGGCATATGTGTTATAGTGTAGTGCCTCGGTGTGGTACCATTTTCTAATGCACTGCATAACACAGTAGAACATATTTTGTTCAGTGCGTTATTTTACACTGACGCATCAGTCATGGTTCTCACAATATCTATCTGTGCACCGTCGATGGTGTGTTACTATTTTTTTGGTGCACCGTTAATGTAATTAACTTAATTTTTTTAAGGACATTATTTTTCCATATTTATAGATAAATTTATCGTTCAATATATTTTTTTTTTATGTTTTATGTATGAGTAAGGATGATGTATTTCATATGTTAATAATGCAGAGACATGAGCGGAGAGAGAAGAAACAACAACATCAGCAGAGGGTGGACCTGTACAATTTTGTACATGAATGGGAGGCGAGGGAGAGGGAGAGAGATTTGTACCCTCACCCTATTACTGTAGTGACTCATGTTCTCTTGAGGGATGTAGGCCTCCTTAAGTACTACGAGGATTCTGCATGCCTTAAGGGGCACTCTGGGTTGTTGTTTCATCTGATCCATCTATGGGATGTCAATCGAAAAGATTTTGTGTGGGTCTAGATAATTGGTACCATCCCACTAAGGAGGATATTTACTTTATCACTAGGCTATCTAGGAGAGGGGAGGATTTTCCCTAGTTCCTAGATGTCCCAGTAGGTGTTTCCACTGAGAGTCAATTAATTTACTCTCAACGATATATTGGGGTTGAGGTACTATCCCTAGCTGATTTTCAGGTGACTAGTGGATAGATGAAAATCACCTCTTTCGGTGCAGAGGAGGTTAGGTTCCTCTCACTCTTAGTGACTACCATATCCCATTTTACCAGTGATGGGAAGCACATTAGCTTCCCTCTTTTGTATTATGTTTATTCGTTGGCACAACGTCCATGGTTTATTATATGTTATACCATTTTTTGTGGAAATTTTGTATAGCTCTCAACAAATGTCCGGCTATGATACATGGGGGGCGAACTTCCCATTTTCCTCAGAGTTATTATGATTATTTCTTGAGAGGTTTCCAGAAATGAGGTCGAATTTTGTTTATCAACCTTCTAGGTTGAGGACTCATGTGTGGATGTGCATGTGGGGGGATATGATTCCCAAGAGGGGCCATCGGAAGTTTCCAACTAGGATTGCACCAGACACACTAGGGCTACTGGGCAGTGCGATGGATCACATGTTCGCCATGGTTCCATGTCTTTACACAGGTTTGGATTAGTGAGGATGTAAGAACATCCTCTTAACAACAGATGAGACACCAAATCATAGAGGTAATATTATTATTATTTGTTTAAATTAATATAGTTTCATTTTATTGTCTTACTTAATTAGAATAAAATTAATTCTAACACGTTCTTTAACTTGTTTTATTAAATTGTTTAATGAATTAACTGTGTAATTATTGTTATGTAATATATATATTTCTGATATTGGCACTTTCATTCGGGACGTGCCTCCTCCCCGAGAATATGATGATGATGAGATGATGCCTGAGGCCATGGAGGGTTAGGTACCTTGAGTAAAGATACCCAAAAACATTTTTCATAGGCCCGATACCAGATTCAGTTTGGAGTTGGGAAACCGACTCTCTGCACTTTTGACTGAGATGGGAGTCCTCCCTACCTTGATGCAAGAGATCATGGAATATCCTATTCTCTTGGAGATTTGGAGGGAGATGTCACGTGATTTTATTCCTCTTATGTGTCATATCGTCAGAGCTGACATGATACTAGCAACGAGGAGGGATCTTGATTATAGGAAAAATGTTTCTTCCAATATGGCACATTCGTACAGTACCCCATCGATTGATGAGGGTGGTCATGATCATCCTTCTCCACTTCCTCCTCATTCTCCTTCACCTCACCCAGATCATGAAGAGGCAACGCATATTTTTCATCCTCCTCTTTCACCTCACCTAGATGAGCAGGTAGGACATATTCATCATCCATCAGCTTCCACTACAAACCAGGACTTCGGTATTGTTTTAGATATGCAAATTATTCCATCGCCTGGACCATACATGTTATATCAGTTATTTTACTTCTCCATGGTATATATATATATATATATATATATATATGGTATTGTTTTCTATTGATCATGTTGATGATGTAATTAATTTATATGTTGATGTTGATATGTATATTGTTAGTTCATGTTAGATTTGGATGTTAAATGTCTTGATAAATGTGTATGTTATAAAATTGTTCATTAGACATGCATTTTTCGTGTTTATCATGATGATATACTTAATTAATTTATATGTTGATGTTGATGTGTACATTTTTATGTCATGTTATATATGTTTAATGTTAAATGTGCTTGATAGATGTGTATGTTAAATGATGCTTGTTAGATGTGTGTGATGATGATATTAGAAAATGCTTGACTTTTGTTATATGTGATCACAATGATGATTCCATGTTAAATTATTAGATATGTGTGCTAGTTAATTAACGGCGTTTATATGTACTAGAGGTATATGTAAATAGATGATGTTAGCTAGTGAATATAAATGTGTATTTTAGATGTTGTTTATGTTTGATATAAAATGGTTATCATCAACATGTTTATTTTTATAAATTACAAAGTTCAATATGGTTGAAACTATAATTATAAAATTGAAACTATAATTGCATAGACAATTCATTATACATATTTATTCTAACTATTTTTTTTTCAAACAACAAGTTACATATGAATACATATTATTTTCCATTGTAATTTCTACTCTTTTTGAATAGACTCTTCTACACTAAAAATTGTTATTATAAAAAAGTTTTAATCTCCAATGATAAGGATTCTATTGGCTTTAAAATTTTATGGATGTAAATCTTCCTATTGTTATTTTTGTCATTATTCTGTAAGTTGATTGCTATCAAATTTTAAAATAATAATTCATTAATTGTGGTTTTACTCAACATTGGGGGCATAATTTTATAAATATTTTCAAAAGAAATGATAAAAGTATGTAAAATAACAAGCACTACTTTAGTTAAAAACAAAATTATTGTTGGGTATGTGTTATATTCTTTGCACAAGTAGTAGTGTATTTTTCTACCTCGGGAAACGTGTCACATATTTAGGTGGTTTTTCGACACATGGTTTCTTTGCCAATGGTTTTCTATTTACGGTTAAGGAATTAGGGTTGTTGACTAATCCAGGTCATTGGGTTAGGGTTTTGTATGCCACTAGATCCTATATGTATATTGTATTGTAAATAATGTAATACTATGAATGAATATATAATATGTTGGTTTTCCAGGTTTGGGTTTCCAGGGGAAAAATATATGTGTAATGTTTTTATTTTCCATTGTATCTTTTTTGTTCTTTTACTGAAAATCTATTTGCAGTAAATATTGTACAATGTTAAAATCTACATTTGGTATCAGATCTTTGTTGGCTTCAAGGGGATGCCTTTGTGGTCAAGGGTTTGGATAGGGACTGTGATAAGCCTTGTTACAACGGGATATTCGTGGTATTGTTTTCTTCAGGTGAAAATAAATGGAAATAAATTCAAATATGGAGATCGAGAAGTTTAATGGGAAATTTTTGAGATGTGGAAGCTCAAGATGGAAGATTTGTTGGTGGACAGAGATTAGTGGATCATGGTAGATCTAGGTAATTCACCTACATGAACTTCAACAGATGAATGGAAAAAGTTGGATCAAAAGGCGAAGAGCACAATCTGACTGTGTCTCTTTGATTCAATATTACTGAATGTGTCAGATGAAGCTACAACCAAGGATTTATTGGATAAGTTGGGGAAGTTGTATCAATCTAAGTCCCTAGTGAATAAACTATTCCTGAGAAATAATTTGTATAACCTAAGGATGAGAGGTGGAGACTCGATGGCAGAGCATTTGAATTCCTTCAAAACTGTGGTAAGTCAATTAGTATCTGTTGAGATTAAAATTTTAGATGAAGATAAATGTTCCAGTTTACGGTGTTCTTTACCAGACTCATGGGATAGTCTGATGTGGCCATATGTAGTAATACCACTTCCTTGAAGTTTGATGAAGTGGTCTCATCCTTGTTTTCAGAGGAGATGAGACGAAAGAATATGGAAGGATAGAGCATAGATGCATTATTTGCAAGAGGACGTTCCCAAGAAAGAAATATATCTAAGTTCTCAAGTGAGAGATCTAAGTCTAAGGGTATATCTAAATCTCCCAAAAATTTTGTAAAGGTATGTTGGAGATGTGGAAAAGAAGGGCACTACAAGAAGCAATCTAGATCCAAAATTGAGAAAAATAAGGGATTTGAAGAATCTCCTTCTACAGAAGAAAAGACCTCCAGGAAAGAAGGAGGGGATGTGTACTTGGCTTCTTCAAGCACACATGCATATCATGAGGCATGGTTGGTTGACTCAGGTGCATCCTTTCATATGACTCCCCACAGGTAGTGGTTATGTGTATATGAAAGGTATGATGGAGGTAATGTTTTCTTAGGTGTCGATTCAACAACTAGAATCATAAGACAAGGAAAATTCAAGTTTAGGATCATAGATTAAAGGATTAGAAAACTTCCTGGTGTTCTTCACATCCTAGGTTTGGCTAGAAATTTGATTTATGTAAGCAAAATGGATGATGCAGGGGTAAAAACAATATTTGAAAAAGAAAATTGCAGGATGGTTTGAGGAGAAATGGTGTTGTTGAATGGAGTTTGGTTTGGAAATATGTATAAGATACAAGGAAGCACTATTATTGATGAGTGTAATAGTTCCATTGTTCTTGATGTTGGAGTTGAAGAAGAAAGAACTCTTACAGTCTCTGGAGAAAAGGTTATGCTATGGCATCAAAGACTGGGGCATATCAGAGAGAAGGGTCTTCGACTACTACATGGTAAAGGTATGGTTGAAAGTATGTCTAACTACTCTCTGGATTTTGATTTATGTGAACATTGTGTATATGGGAAGACAAATCAGGTAATATTCCCCTCTGGTGCAACGAGGGCAAAAGGAATTTTACAGCTAGTTCACAGTGATGTTTTTGGACCTGTGTCGGTTCCATTATTGGGAAAATTTGTGTACTATGTCTCATTTATAGATGAATTCTCAAGGAATAATTGGATATATTTCCTCAGGAAGAAGTATGAATTCTTTGACAGGTTTAAAGAGTTTAAGGCTCTTGCTGAGAATCAAACAGATAAAAGAATTAAGGTGTTGAGGACAGATAATGATGAAGAGTTCCGCGGGAATGAATTTGAAGAATTCTGTAAGAAGCGTGGTATAGAAAGGCAAAAGACTACTCCATATACACCTCATAAGAATGGATTTGTAGAAAGGATGAAGAAAACAATGATGGAAAAATCAAGGTGCATGCTCAATGGTGTCGGGTTAGGGAAATAATTTTGGGCAGAGGCAGTGGGTACTGCATGTTACCTAGTCAACATATCACCCTTATCAGAATTGGATGAAAAGAATACACAAGAGGTATGGACTGGTAAGGAACATTCTCTCACACATCTCAAGTTATTTGGATGTGATGCATATGTTCATGTTCCAAAGGAAAATAGGTGTAAGCTAGATAACAAGGCTGAAAAGTGTATCTTTATTGGATATAAAGATGGTCTCAAGGGTTATAAGATTTGGAACCCATAAACTAAGAAGGTAGTGTATAGCCAAGATGTGTTATTTATAGAAATGAAGGATGTTTTTAAACATGAAGTCCTACCAAGTAAGGAAAAACCAGATAAAATAGAGTTTGATCTAAAGGTGTTGAATTAGACTCTACAGAAGAACATGAATAAAAAGAAGAATATCCTCATGAAGAACACACGACCCACACTAAGAAGGGGGTTGAATTAGTGTGTGAACTATTTTAACTATTTTTTTTTACAAGTTACCACTTAAAACATATTTGAGCATATTAAGAACAATCACATCATAATTACAATGAGCACAAAGACACCAGATGTTTGTATAAGCTTTTGTATAATAAATGAACATAGTAATACAAATATATATGAGAGAGGATTTTCTTTTAGCACCAACTAAATTAAGGAGCACCAACCCCTCGGAGAGCACAAAATCTCTACCAAGACCCAGCTTGGTGCAAGAACCAGCTTGCTGATAGAACCCAGTCTATCCAACTAAAGTTTATTCAACTCCAGTAGTAGTCATCCATTATAGAATCAATTCGATCTTATGATCAGAGGTATATCATAAGACACTCATCACTGCAATTCATCTTCTCTGTAATTCACATTTTCTTTCCTCTAATATCTTCTTGGAATCTGCTTCGGCTTTTGATCTTCTATTCTAAAGTGTAGAGATGCTTTCTTCTCACCACTTTTTCTTGTTTATATAATCTTCAAACTGGTGTGAAATTTAAAACAATGTGTCCCTTTATTTGAACCATTGTACCTTTTCATTTAAAATGATAATCTAAACTTTAATTAATATCATTTTTACTTTTTATTCTTTATTCATATTTTCATAATTTATTCTCTTTTAATCATAACTGTGAATCAGTTCATTCTTCGACCATCGCGCCTCTTTGATTAATCAATCTTAATTACTATTTATTTATTTTACGGTGAAGGATTTCCATAAATTGATCACAATCATGGATCAATTTAATCCTTTAAACGCGATCTCAAATCTTTGTTATATTTACAGAGACCAGATTCTGTGAAGGTGCTTCCTTCAAACCATCACTTATGACTATGCCGTAAGACCACGGGATTTACCAAATATAGCGATGTATAGTAAAACTCTTATAGAATATGACCAATGGCATAGAACCACGGGCTTACCAACTAAGCGACATAAATTTTTTCCCTTTAAACCATTTTACCATATGACGAATGGTGGTGACCTCACGCTTAGGCAATTAGACCAAACGAGCGTTTTATTAAATTAATGGTCATGATTCGATCTCTGATGGGATGTACGTTTGACAAAGTTTCGACGTTTTTCCCATTGGGTCTTTGTGAATTACTACATTGAAAAATTCCATATTATGATATCGATGATACAATCGAATGATTCATGTTTATCTCACGGAGATACATCAATGGTTCACTTTAACCTTGCACTCATACTTTTACTGCAAAATTTGATGGCCATGATTTAATCATTCATCGAGATGGATGGCCACCATAATTTCGACATTTTTTCCCTTCAAAGTTTTCTTGACATCCAACATGTCAAATCTCCCGAAGTTGTAACTCTACTGATGTGTGTCCCTTTCTAAATTTCTCCATTTGGGACTTCAAGATATTAGAGTATTTTCTTACTATGAAAAAATCCCGAAGTAGAAACTCTCGACGTGACGTAAACCTTTTGATGTCACAAGATGAATTGACATGTGCCTGGTAATTTCCATGGGTCATTTAAATCCATGATATACGCATGCCTGAAATGCCAATTTTATTTTAACACTTGTCACTATCTGAATGTGCCATGTGTCCTTAGCTGGTGTGCTCTGCTGATGTCATATTTCATTGACATCACTCAAGATGACGTGGAACTTGATATGTGTCTTCCTCCTTGACCTTGGAGCTTCAACTTTTGGGGTTTTGAACAACTCTCGTCGTTGATTCTCCGAATCAAAAATCCCAGAATTGTTGATCTTATGCCACATGCCCGCCTTCCAACCAACGACTAGGATCTCTTCGAAATTTGAGACTTCGCGATTTCAGGATCCTTTATTTGTTGTCACTCCAAATTATCCGAGTCCATAGTTCCGAAGGAACTCACAAATAACTGTTGTGCAACTTCTCCCATATCTAACAGTCCTCGTACCTTTATGATCTGATGGCCCAAAGCTTCTCGGGATTTCATGTTTCGTGAGTTTGCAGGACTACTCACCTCCCTTCTTCCATTCCTGATTTCCCGATATTTGATTTACTGATATCTTCTTATGTTGGTTCGATGGTCCACGACCCTCCATGATCCAATGGTCCAGATCATATTGCGATTTCATGTTTCACGAGTTCATGCAACACTGTCTTTGACTTTCCTGATCTATGAGTCAACGAAATTCCAACCACTTTCCACGTGTCCTCTTGATCCAATGGATCAAATCATTTCACTGCTTTGGAGTGTTAACTAACTCTTGGGCTTATCCTCCTTGCATCTCCACTGGATCCGACGGTTGACGCGTATTCTTGAAGCATATCAACAGTCACGATCTTTACGTGATCCAATGGTTCAACTCTCATCACGATTTCGTGTTTCGTGACTTCAAAGGTTATAGAACCTCCTTCCTTTGAATTTTGAGTTAGTGAAATGTTGATCTATCACCATGTTTCCTTCCACTCAAACACGATCTGACGGTTACGATCTTCCAACAATCCTTAAGCTCACGATCACCCATATGATCATCGTCTATAATACTTAGATGATCAAAACGGTAAATATTTTGATCAAATGGTTGATGAGGTTTCTTCACTCTGATCAGAAAACTGCTGAGGCTTCTCGCATTTTCTGTGCACTGAGAAATTCTTCAGTATTTTCACTGATCCCGACGACATCTCTGCAATCGGTTCTTCCTTCAGAGCTTGATCATTGAATCATTGTTGATCCTATCGTGATCAACAATAGTCAGGAAATACTTCTATACTTCTGATCTTTGATATTCTTACAATTCACTTCTATTGTTCGCTCCTCCTCATCATCTTGCGTTGTTGATCTCTGCATTTTCTATCTTCTTGTTGACTAATATACTGTTGACATAAATGATAATGTCATCTTTCATTTAACAACATATCATCACTTCAACTATTGACATCAATGACAATCTCATTTGTGGTAATTCATCATTAACAATAGGTCATCACATTGACTATTGACTTCAATGACAATCTATCCAACAATATCACCCTTTGTCATTAACACACTAACTTCATATACAAAACTCCCCCTATGAACATGCTTTCCTCTTATGAAGTTTTCCTTTTATGAAGTTTCTCTCCCCCTTTGACATCAATGGCAAAGTTTTTCTTCTCCTATGATCTGTCTGTATAAGTACTTGTCTGACCACTGATAGCTCCTACTGCAATCAACCTTTTTCTGTCATAACTGAATGAATCCCCCTGTCAATATGCTCTCTCTCTGGTTCTGAGTATTCTCCCCCTTTGTTTCTCAAAAGGTATCTCTTCCTAACAAGGTTTCATTCCTGTTAATTTACTAGCTTCCTATCTCAGTTGATTGACATTTTTGTGTTTCATATGAGTAGTCTTCTTGATACAAATTTTTGTAGTGATTGAGTCTTTTCAAGACTTAATCTAATTACTTTCAAATTTTTAGTCTTGATACACATTTGTAGTGATACAATTTTTTCTTGACTGATTTCGTTTTTTAGTCTGTTGGTTTTCTCTTCATTTTCTTCTGTTAGATCAATGAATTTTGTTTTCAACCTTTTGATCTCATCTTCTTTGCTTTATAGTTGAATATTTTTCTCGGATATGAGTTCTTCATTGTCTTTGAGATTTTATTTTATTTCTAGGATATGCTTCTGATTTCCAAGCTCACCATCTTCCTTCTCCTTTTCTTTTACTTGACTAATTTCTTTCTTCAGCTTCTCGATCTCCTCTTCTTTCTCTTCTAACTGATTGTCCTGTTCATATACTATTTTATCATTGTCCTTGAGCATTTGATTTATTTTCAAGACATGATTTTAACTCTTTTCAAGGTATTCTTGAGTGTATTCATGAAGATAGCTATAGTTTGATTCATTATGGTGATAGAGGTATTCAGAGAGACTCCAAGCAGCCTTTTCTTTGGCCTTTTATAGTTTTTCTTCTTCTTCTTCCATGGATAAATGCTAACAGAACATTTTGTTATAGTATCTGAGTCTTCTTCTTTACTTGCAGAGGAGAATTCAATATCACTGCTATTGCAATAGAAATATTGCGGAGAGTCCTTAACTTTATTTATGGCTGAGTCTTCATCTTCATCCTTGATAGGAATGTCTTCTGTGTCTTCATTTTTTATTTGATACATATTTTCTAACTTCAGCCATAAGTCCTTGGCGGATGTGCATAGTCCTATTCTTGTCTTGACTGTATCTGATAATCCATTGAGAAGAATATTCAATGCCACTTCATTGTTCTTCCTTTCTCTTCTTTGGACTGTAATTTTGGATATATTCTTTGATGTAGTTAAGTCCCAGGGCTTGCTTACTACTGAACTCCAAAATTCATATCCTTTTGACTTCAGAAACTATTTTATATTTTCTCTCCATGAGGAAAAACATGTTCCATTGAATAAAGGAGCTTAAATTGCAGAGAGAACCATTTGTGCACCCATTTCTTTAGGATCTACCTTCCATTGTTTAAACTATGTTTTGAAGAAACCTCGCTCTGATACTAATTGAATAACACACGACCCACACTAAGAGGAGGGGGTGAATTAGTGTGTGAACTATTTTAACTATTTATTTTAACATGTTACCACTTAAAAGATATTTGAACATATTAAGAACAATCACATCATAATTACAATGAGCACAAAGACACCAGATAATTGTATAAGCTTTTGTATAATAAATGAACATAGTTATATGAATATATGTGAGAGAGGATTTTATTTTAGCACCAACCCCTCAGAGAGAACCAACTCTCTGCCATGACCTAGCTTGGCGCAAGACCCAACTTGATGCAAGTCCCAACTTGCTGATAGAACTCAATCTATCCAACTAGAGTTTATTCAACTCCAGTAGTAGTCATCCATTATAGAATCAATTCGATCTTATGATCAGAGGTATATCATAAGACACTCATCACTGCATTTCATATTCTCTGTAATTCACATTTTCTTTCCTCTGATATCTTCTTGGAATTTTCTTCGGCTTTTGATCTTCTATTCTGAAGTGAAGAGATGCTTTCTTCTCACCACTTTTTCTCATTTATATAATCTTCAAATTGGTGTGAAATTTAAAACAATGTGTCCCTTTATTTGAACCATTGTACCTTTTCATTTAAAATGATAATCTAAACTTTAATTAATATCATTTTTCCTTTTTACTATTTATTCATATTTTCATGATTTATTCTCTTTTAATCATGACTGTGAATCAATTCATTCTTCGACCATCGCGCCTCTTTGATTAATCAATATTAATTATTGTTTATTTATTTTATGGTGAAGGCTTTCAATAAATTGATCACAATCATGGATCAATTTAATCCTTTAAACTCGATCTCGAATCTCTGTTATATTTAAAGAGACCAGATTTCGTGAAGGCGCTTCCTTCAAACCATCACATATGATCATGCCATAATACCACGGGCTTTACCAACTATAGCGATGTATAGTAAAAATATTATAGCATATGACGAATGGCATAGAACCATAGTCTTACCAACTAAGCGACATACATTATGTCCCTTTAAACCTTTTTACCATATGATGAATGACGGTGACCTCACACTTAGGAAATTAGACCAAACGAGTGCTTTATTAAATTAACGGTCATGATTCTATCTCTGATGGGATGGACGTCTGACGGAGTTTCGACATTTTTCCCATCGGGTCTTCATGAATTACTACATTGAAAAATTATCGATTATGATATCGCCGATACAATTGGACGATTCAGGTTTATCTCGCAAAGATACATCAACAGTCCACTTTAACCTTAAACTCATACGTTTACTGCAAAATCTGACGACCATGATTTAATCATTCATCGAGATGGATGGCCACCATAATTTCAACACTTTTTCGGTTCGGGGTTTTCATGACATCCAACATGTCAAATCTCCCAAAGCTGTAACTCTACTGACGCGTGTCCCTTTCAAAATTTTGGTGTTCGGGACTTCGAGATATTAGAGTATTTTCTTGCTATGAAAAACTCCCGAAGTAGAAACTCCTGACATGACGTAAACCTGCTGACATCACAAGATGACTTGACACATGTTGAGTAAGTGCCACATGTCATTCAAATCCGTGATATACACGTGCCTGAAATGCCAATTTTATTTTGACACTTGTCACTATTTGAATGTGCCACGTGTCCTTAGCTAACGTGCTCTACTGACGTGGTCTGTCATTGAAATCACTCAAGATGACATGGAACTTGATACGTGTCTTCCTACTTCACTTAGAAGCTTCGGCTTTCAGGGTTTTGAAAAACTCTCGTCGTTGATTCTTCAAATCCCAAATCCCCGAATTGTTGATCTTATGCCACATGCCCTCCTTCTAATCGATGGTTAGGATCTCTTTGGAATTTCAAACTGTTACAGGTATGAAATAACTGAGGGGGGGGGG
>JZKD02S0668685.1:217063-248583 GCA_000966675.3 Picea glauca | reverse complement strand
TTTACATTTGTATTGCAGCGTGTTTCAGCATCTGTTCTTCATAATCAATCGATTGCCATCAATGACAACCTTGATCATCTGCGTCATCTCTGTTGTAGCCATATTTCCAACACAAACTTCGCGATTTAGGGATCCTCGAGTCATTGTCACTCCAAATTATCCAAGTCCATAGTTCCTAAGGAACTCAAAATTAACCGATGTGAAACTTCTCCTAGATCTAATGGTCCTCGTATCTTTGTGATCTGATAGCCCAGAGCTTATCAGGATTTCACGTTTCGCAAGTTTGGAGGACTACTCACCTCCCTTCTTCCATTCCTTATTTCTTGATATCTGATTTCTCGATATCTTCTTATGTTGGATCGATGGTCCACGACCCTACATGATCCAATGGTCCATATCATATCGCGATTTTTCATTTCGCGAGTTCATGCAACATTGTCTTTGACTTTCTTGATCTGCGAGTCAACAAAATTCCAATCACTTTCCACGTGTCCTCTTGATCCAACAGATCAAATTATTTCACTTCTTTGGAGTGTTAACTAACTCTTGGGCTTATCCTCCTTACAACTCCACTGGATCCGACAGCTGACAGGTATTCTTGAAGAAGATCAATTGTCACGATCTTTCTGTGATCCAACAGTTTAGTTGTCATCGCCATTTCGTGTTTCGTGACTTCAAAGGTTAGAGAACCTCCTTCCTTTGACTTTTTAGTCAGCAAAATGATGATCTCTCACCATGTGTCCTTCCACTTGAACATGATCCAACATTCACGATCTTCCAATGATCCTTAATCTCACGGTCATCCATATGATCTTCGTGTATAATACATAGATGACCAACACAGTCAATATTTTGATCAGATGGTTGTTGAGGTTTCTTCACTCTAATCGGACGGCTACTAAGGCTCTCATTCTGATTGGACGGTTGCTGAGGCTTCTTACATTTTCTCCGCACTGAGCAATTGTTTAGTATTTTCACTGATCCTGACGACATCTTTGCAATCTGTTCTTCCTTCAGAGCTTGATCATTGAATCATTGTTGATCCTATCATGATCAACAATAGTCACAAAATACTTATGTACTTATGAGCTTTGATCTTCATACAATTCGCTTATGTTGTTCGCTCCTCCTCATGAGATTGCACTATCGATCTCTACATTTTCTATCTTCTTGCTAACCGATATACTGTTGACATCAATGATAATGTCATCTATCATTTAACAACAGATCATCACTTCATTTGTTAACATCAATGACAATCTCAGTTGTGGTGATTCATCATTAACAACAAGTTATCACATCAACTGTTGACATCAATGACAATTTGTCCAACACCTCATTCTCCAATATTGAGGAGATCAGTTCGAGAAAGAAGGCTACTGGAAAGGTATACTCCATCTGAGTTACATTCAAATTTTTCTTTGTCTATTACTAATGATGATCCTAGAACTTTCAGGGAGGTAGTGGATTCATAGGATGGAAATATTCATTAAAAGGCCATGGACAAAGAAATGGAATCCTTGGATAAGAATGAGGCTTTGGATCTAGTGGAGTTGTCGACTGGAAGAAATCCCATTGGCAAAAAATGGGTATTTAAAAAGAAGTTGAATGCAGAAGGAAAAGTGGAGAAATACAAAGCTCGGTTAGTAGCAAAGGGTTATTCCCAAGTTGAGGGAATTGATTTTGGTGAGATTTTTTCTCTTGTTTCCAATTTAACCTCTATAATATTTTTGTTATATGTTGTTGTTGCATTTGATTTTGAAGTAGAACAGATGGATGTGAAGACAACATTCCTACATGGGGATTTGGAGGAAGAAATCCGTATGAAGCAAGAAGAAGGTTATGCTATGAAGGGAAATAAGGAGTTGGTATGTAAGCTGAAAAAGTACCTATATGGTTTAAAACAATCACCAAGGATGTGGTATCAAAAATTTGATACTTATATGTTGGGACTTGGCTTCACAAGAAGCAAAGAGGATCACTATGTGTATTTTAAATTAATTGGTGATCATTTGATTTACTTGGTCTTGTATGTGGATGACATGTTGTTGATAGGAAAAAACAAGGAGATTATCTAGGATGTGAAAACTCAGTTGTCCTCTAAATTTGACATGAAGGATCTCAATGCTTCAAATTTCATTTTGGGAATGGAAATTAAAATAGGTTGGAAAAGGAGGAAAATCCGGTTAAATAAGAGAAAATATTCTGAGACAATATTACAGAGGTTTAATATGTAGGAATGTAAACCAGTCAAGGTTCCTATTCATGTTGGGGTAAATTTTTCTGTGGATCAGTGTCCCAAGACACAGGAAGAGGAGGAAGACATGTCTCATTTTCCATATGCGAGTGCAGTAGGAATTTTGTTGTATGCAATGGTCTGTATTAGACTGGACATTGCACATGCGGTGGGAGTTTAGAGAAGGTATATGTCAAAACTAGGGAAGGATCATTGGACAACAATAAAAATGGTTTTAAGGTATTTGTGTGTCACTTCTATCTATGGATTGTGCTACGAAGGAAGACCAATATTAGATAGACTGGTGGATATACATGGCTTTGTGGATGTATACTGGGCTGGAGATCTAGATCGTAGGAGATCTACAAGTGGGTATGCGTTTAACCTATTTGGAGGAGCAGTAAGTTGGATGAGCAAAAGATAGGCTATAGTGGCACTTTCAACTACAGAAGTTGAATACATGGAAACCACTCATGCAAGTATATAAGTAGTATGGTTACAAAGATTGTATTCAAGTATTGGTTCGTACAAAAAGCTATAAGGATAGATTATGACAGTTGGAGTGCAATTTTTCTGGTGAAGAACCTGACTTATCATTCAAAGACAAAGCATATTGATATTCAATATCACTTTGTGAGAGACATGGTTGAAGAAAATAAAGTGTTGTTTATGAAGGTGGACACTTTGAAGAATGATGTTGATTCATTAAAAAAAATTGTGAGCACTGAGAAGTTCTCTTGGTGTAGAGGATCCATGGGCATTGTTTCCCCATATTGTTGACTATGTAACCCTGTAACCCCCTGTATGCAAAGAAAACAACAAGTGGGAGAATGTCAGGAAACATGTCACATATTTAGGTGGTTTTTTGGCACATGTTTTCTTTGTCGATGGTTTTCTATTTCCAGTTAAGGAATTAGGGTTGTTAATTAATCCAATTCATTGGGTTAGGGTTTTGGATGTCGTTGACTCTTATATGTACATTGTATTGTAAACAATGTAATACTATGAATGAATATAGAATATATTGGTTTTCCTGGATTGGGTTTCTAGGGGAAAAATCGCTGTGTAATGTTTTTATTTTTCATTGTATCTTTTTTGTTATTTTACTGAAAATATGTTTGCAGTCAATATTGTACAAGGTTAAAATCTACAATTATCACAAAATCATTTTATAAATTTAATTTTTTAATTATAAACCACATTTTTTGTTAATCTTTCTTTTAAATATACAAAATAAATGAACATAAACTCAGTTTTTTAATCATCATGTTAACATATGATAAAAAAATGTTGTACTATTAAACATGCATATCAACCATATCATTACATCTAAATATATCAACATAAAAAGTAGAATTCCATATCCCATTAAAAGTCCATTTGGACATTTAACATTTTTCAGGATTTCACAATTGGAAATACTTAAATAAGATGAAACATTTTTAAATATATCCAATGACATATAAATATGTTCAAATAACAATTTTTCCATGCAATCACAAATAATTTTAAAGACAAACACATTACGCATCAAACTAACTATTAACCAACTAAAATTGTTCAAAGATTTGTTGTAATTAACTTAACATTTCCTCTGTCAGAAGATGAATAAAAAACAATATAATTAGCGAAATAAAGAATATAACAAAAAGACACAACATCAGTATTAAATATGAAATAAAACATGTACATATCACTCTCTATTGTCATCACCCTCATTATCTTCCTCGCTTGGCATGATAACATTGTTGTTCTCAAAAATATGTTTTGATCTAGGGTCATGTCTTAATACAAACCACCAATCCCTATCCAACACATCTGGGTAAAACAACACTTGGTTACAGTGTTTTTGGAAAACATAAGGATCCTTAGCTTCATCCCACATATTTTTAGAGTTGATACATATCATCCCACTATCATGATCTTCCTTTACATTATTTCGATCAAAGGTATCCCACCACTTGCACCTAAAAATAACACATTGGAAAGAACAAAAGTCCACTCGAATGATCTCTTGTATCTTTCCGACGTAACCTAACTTCCCCTATATGGTATTTTGATCGCGGTGGCTAGCACAACTATATTGGTCGAACTCAAATTCCACTCCACAGTCTTGTGTCATATGTTCATCATCGACATCCTATGTGCGGAAATGATGTCCATATTCCCACATAGATGGGAACAAAATAACCTATAAAAATGAACAAATCACATTGTCAATATGTGTCTAATAACTTGAACATTAAAATATAAAATAATATACATGTACTTACAATTCAAATGTCCATTACGAAGTTAAAAATTATGTACAAAAAAATATTATTACCAATTTGGTGCAGCCAATCCCTATGTTTAGTGCATCCTCTTCTTCATGTAGGTAACGACTTGATGCACCATATTTCTCTCTGACTTGGTCATCAACCCAACAGTTGGGGAATATTATTGACATATTTTATTTTCAATGATCAGGATAAGGCATGATTCTACCATTCAACCGTCTGAATTATTTCCTATCACTTTCCCATTTCCTCCTCTTATGTTCGTACAATGCAACCCACGACTGTGTTTCCTCCGAATTGTAAAGAATGAATTTATTGATGGCATAAATTTATAAATGTGTTGATGTATTCATGAAATCAAACCAACATGTAGTACATATGATATCATGAAAATATACATTATGAAGTTCAGTGTGAATAGTTACTATGTATAAATTTGACAAACGATAAGTCCCTTACTATTTATCAATCACTTTTTTCCATTCATTTGGATAAGTTTCCCTTCTCTTTTTTCTTCATCAGTTTCTTCATCCCAAATCACTAAACCTAGTGTGTTGTCGATCTGCTTGATATACTCACTGGCATAATAGAAATACTCATATGATATGTACCCCTCTGCTATAGACCCCTCAGGTTTTTCCCTTTTACGAACAAATCCTTTCAATTTATTCATGTACCTCTCTAAAAAAATAATCCAAATACATGAGACCACCCTGACTAATTCAAACTCATCTAATAGGTGAATTAGAAGATTAACATGCAAGTCCATGAAACTCGATGACAATTCCTTCTTAAATATACAAAAAATGTCATCTATCTCTTAATTCCACAGTGGAATGCTAGCCATATGAATCTCCTTCGATGTTATGCAATGTAAAAATGAAAATAATTTAGATATGGCACACCTGAGGTCATGGGGGAAGTCATATTTCACACACCCATGCACGAGCAGAGGATAATGACACTACAAATTAAACACATAAAATATTAATTTTGTTTTATCCCATGGCATAAAAATAAAAATTACAAATAATAAAATCATACCTTTGACATACGTTGTACCTTTAGAAGGTTCAAATGGTCATGTGATTTCAACCTTGTTGGGGGAAGGCCCAGGTTTGGGAAAAGGCCATTTTTGGAGAGAAAAGCATGAAGTGGAAGAAAAGACAGCTAGAAGGGAAAGAAACACCTATGGGGGAAGCATGTGAGGTGTGCATGCAAGGGAGACCTAACTACATTAGGGTTAGGGATTTTCCATGATAGTGTAATGACTGATAATCCAAGAGTATGTATAAGTAGCACCTAGGAGGTATAGGAGAGATCTATAGGGGTGTAGAGAGACCAAGAGAGATAGAGAAGAATGAGAAAGACTACAACTGCAACCTTTTTTTAAGCTGGTGATCTAGAGAAGAGTCGAGCAACTCAATCCCAAGGGTTGGATCACAGTATGAGGAGCCTAGTGTGATCTAGTTAGCCTCGCAAGGATCGGGAAGCCTATTGAGATTGTCAAAATGAAGACTGTAAAAATGTGCGGTGTGATCTATTGTTGAGACATAATAAAAGAGCTTGGGAGCCAAATCTTTTTGGACCTAGCCCAGGAGGGGGTGAAACATGATAAAAATTGTGTTATGTGATTGAATGTTATGCATCTTCATTATTTTTAATGATTAAATGCTAGATGAATGAATGAAGAAACTAGTTAGATATGATATTCCACATGCATGAGTAAGAGTGACTGATTAATTAACATGTTAGACTAAATAAATGTATATTACAAGGTACAACCGCAGATCCCCACTTATTCTCAGGCTGCAAGTGTTTAAGCATTGCAACCACCCATATAACTATATCGAGTGAGACTACACAGTGCACCCTATGTATTGTGCTTCCTTCTGGTTTACCAGGAGGGCCAATAGTTTTAGAGGGATTTTGTTGGAAGCTTGTTAAGTCTAAACTTGGGTCAACTTATTATGGTAAGATGAGATCAGAGTATATAAAGTAATATGAAACCAACAATTAGTTCAAAACCAACAAATGGTTATGTTTTCGGTTGAAACAGAATGGGATTGAGTGATTAAGATCTGCTAGAGAAGTGTAAAGAGAATATCAGATATGGTGAAGAAAATGGTAAAATATTGATAATATAAAAGGGAATGTTGATACTGTGGAACCCAATGAAGGTATATATAGAGAGATGTTTGAAGAAAAAGGAGTTGGATTTTGCGCAGAAAGATAATAGAAGCCTGAAGTTGACATCGTGCAAATACCTGGACAAGTATGTATTCAACGACTTGCATGAAGTATTTTTCTGTGATTTCATGCATGTATTGCAGTAGTGGATATTGAGGTTGAAAGAAAACCACGCTACATATCGAATCAAACAACTAGAGTGGAATCCTACGGAGATCGTGCACTTACAACAAGTTGACAATAAATTTACGTGCGTAGTATATTTCTGGTTAGATAACATTGTTGCAAGATTTATCACAGAATTTGCAGTAGATACTGCGAAGTCTTACAACGCAGCAGAGAAAGAGTTCCTGAAGGGTACTCGACGTAGGTAGATCAAATCATTGTATACTACCATTAAGTTATTACTATATAACAAGGGTGTAATTACAATGGCCTCAAATAACTAAACTTCCCTGTATGCATGGGAGAAGGGGGGAAATACTAACAAGATATGAAGAAATGGATAGAGGAAAGAAGGAGGAGGCCTTGGATCCAATCATGATGGAGGAATACCAGATCAATCAGATCATGTAAACCGCTATAAGAATGCACAATGGAGTAACCTACCAATATAAGATGAAAAACAAGAAGAGAGCCATAGACATGAGGGAATTCTTGGAAAGTGATGGATAAGAGGTAGAGGATCTCCAAGCTATGGATAAGATTGAGGAAATCCTGTGTGCGAAATATTAAAGGAAGACAAGAGGTCCAATAATACTAATATAAGGAAACACTCCTGTCCATATTAGTGTCAGTGTGGAACCCATAAACCCATGTGTGACTAATCCACCAATAAGCACCCCACCATTTAGACAACCGAACTTCGGAAGGAAGAGAGAAGGAAGTACATCTACTCAAGGAGAAACAATTGGAGGAGCCAATTCAGGAAGTTGTAGCCTAATATATAGACCGCGTGGAGGTAGTAGTTCAACATTTATGATGGTAGGACATGATCCCACCATAAAATTACTAGAATTCAAGGGAGAGGCATCGGAGGATGCTGAGAAACACTTGCTCATTTGTGAAAACATCTGGGAAGAAAAACAGATCACATATGAGGACACTAAACTTGTGCAGTTTTCCATAACACTAAGAGACCACGCATTGGATTGGTACATGATATTAGCTGCAAACAATCCACTAGGGACAACCAGAATGATTGTGGATATAAAAAATTTGTTGATAAATGAATTCTAGAATCCTATCTCAGAGGATCAATACATGAATAAGATGATACATATTAGATAGAAACCAAGAGAATATTTATGGTATATTGACCAGAGATTCAAACAATTGAAGGGAAAGCTAAAATATGTCATGATATACATGCAACATAGGCATTTGTTTTTCAATTCCCTGCTACCACACTTGAAGTATCCTTTGAGACAACAAAATTTTCAAACTTAGGAAAAGGCTCTAAAGGTATCCCTACAACTAGAAGAGAACCAATATCAAAACATATATTTAGCGATAAAGAATCTAAAGGAGGATCTGAAGAATTTAACATTTCAACTAAACTAGAACAGGGGTAAGGAAAAAATATAAGTTGGTTGGTGTACCACATGCAGGATAGAAGGACACCACAAGAATGAATGCCCAACATTCGTGTAATACATGGTGACAGGACTTCCAAACCCTCTTCCACCAGGAGGAATATGGTATGATATCTATAAGACACGGGGGCACGATCCATATCACTATCCAATGATTCAGAAATACCAGAGAGTTCCTAAGAGTTCATATTGCAACTTTTGCAAGTCAATAAGCCATGATGAAAAATATTGTCGAACAATGGAGTTGATGAGGGAATGAACATCAGATACCTATAGGGTGCAGGAAGAGACGATGACAAGGAAATCTACTCCACAATTCAACCAAGTACCAACCCCATTTAACATTGTGCCACAACAATATAACATTGCGCAGCCACAGTGAAATACTGTGCAACCATAGTATATTCCCACGTAGTATAACCAAGTGCCTTGGTACAACGCACCACGAGTAGATCAATATGGATACAGAGTTGGAGGAAGAGGAAGAGGAGGCTTTGGAAGAGGCAGAGGACCAATGGTATTCCACAACTGTCAACAACCAGGACACTATGCAAGAGAATGTCCACTTCCACCTGCAACATGTATGTATTGTCGCGCATCCAATCATGATACAGAAGACTATTGGACACTATTGGGGAAGTTCTAGGAAAAGAGAAATCATAACAATTACAATGTTCAGTGGATTTTTGTAGAAGCAAGGGATGAAAAAATAAATATCAACATAGTTACGCATGGGGGAACTAACACATGAAATGACGCAGCAAGATAAGATCCATCACAACACCAATGGGTGAAGAAGAATGTTGAACCACAAAAGCAGTTTGATGCACATAATGAAAAGGATATATTCAAGAAATCTAGATAGGAATTATTGAATCCAAACATTCCATATAGATCTTTGCATGACATGATGAGTGCGTACCAATGTATGAGATGCCTTCCTCATTGGATCATACTAATGGAGTGCAACCGCTAGGACAAGTAAGTACCATAAAGGATTTTCTGCAATCCTATTTTAATTTATTAAATGACCAAGCATCTGGTAAAATGTTGCAAAATATGCTAGAAAGATGTAACTCAGAGGTAGAGGGGAAATTAGAACAAAAAACAGTCAATCACTTGCATACAAGAAGGAGGAAAACCACATAATTCAGATTAAATGCTAGCATTGGAGATTTCAATATGGGGGACATGATACTAGATTTAGGATCTGAGATGAATGTGTTACCCAAGAAGACATGGAAATGCATGGGAGAGCCCACATTAGGATATTTACCTATTCATCTAAAAATAGAAAAATCAACACAGATTTCTACCAATTGGAAGGCTAAAGGGTGTGACAGTAGATCTAGATGGAGTGCACACCAAGGAAGACTTTGAAGTAATAGAACTAGTGGATGTCACACCACCTTATCCAGCACTGCTTGGACTAGATTGGGCATTCAACAATCATTCCATAATCAATTTGAAGATGAGGAAGATGACATTCAAGTCAGGAGAGTACAGATTCATTGTGCCATTAGATCCATCATAAGGAGAAAGGTTTGTATAACTCACTTCCTTATACCTGGAGGAAATTAACCAGTTGTATAGAACCACTACGTGAGAAGAAGAATATGTGAATCCAACTGTATATGGGGTGCCTAGTTGGAGAAGTATCACGTCATGCATGTTAGACTCAGATACAAGGTTGGAAAATTGGTAGTATAGATTACATGAAGTCTCCACAAGAAGATGTGTAAGAATAGACCACGCAATACAATGGGTAGGTACAGAGATAAGAGAACCTCCTAGATTTCATGGGGTAAATGAATTAGAATAATTCCTAACAAGATATGATGATGAAGTGTTATCAAATCAAAGGATCTTAGCTATGGAAATATCACTCAAGGAAACACCTGCAAGATGGTGGGGTGCACACAAAGAGACCATTATGGACTGGTACCAATGCAAACGATTACTACGAATTAGGTTCGACACAGAGAATAAGAGAAGAATGATGCAGAGATATGATGGACAGGGGTCACCTTTGGAACACCTGGAGAAGTTTGGAATATTATGGATGATGACACCACCATAGAAATGGCCTCATCAATTTATTCATACACTAGAAGAAATCCCAACAAACTAGTATGTAGACCAGGAACTGCACAAAGGAACTGCAAAATGGACATTGTTACAACAGAGATTTATAGTCACTTTCTCATTTGAAAATGAGAACCCCAACATATATTCATCACTCAAACAAATTAGAGGAGTGATATTCATTAAGGAACCAAATTTTGAACTGATGACAAAAGATCAACAATAGAACAAACAGATAGTGAAAGAACTACTGACATGCTACCATGTGCAGGAAGAAGCACCATGTGAAGAGGACCCGTGCAACATTCATATAACATAAGTTGAAGGTTAAAGAGAGGAGGAAGTTCCACCTATGGAATCATAAGTGTTTTCTGCACCGATGAAGGTAAATAAACTTAACATTGGGGCAACCAAGAATCCCAAAATGGCCAACATTGGAGACTACTGGGATGAGCAAATAGTAGAAAGAATAACAGAGTTATTGCACGAGTACAGTGACATGTTCCCAACAACCTTTACATAAATGAAAGGCATAGCAGGAGAGATAGGAGCGATGAAGGTATCTCTCAAATCTAAGGCTATATCATTCAGACAAAGACTATATAGAATGAACTCAATATATAAGAAGAAAGTAAAGGCAAAAATTGACAACATGTTGGAGGCCGGAATCATAGAACTAGTGGAGGAATCTGAGTGGGTCAGACCTATGGTATTTTAGGAGAAGAAGCAGGGAGGGACAAGGATATGTGTTGACTTGAGGAAGCTGCATGATGATTTACTTCATGACCCTTTCCCTACCCCTTTCACAGATGAGGTATTGGAGAATGTAGGAGGTCAGGAATCATACTCATTCACAGATTTATTCTTAGGTTACCTTCAAATAAAGATATCCCCAAATAGGTACAAGACCAATTTTTCCACATAATGGGGATCTTACCAATACACAGTCATGCCTTTTGGGCTGAAGAATGCACCAACTATATTCTTAAGAGTAGTCATAGCTACTTTTAAAGAATTCATCCATCAGTTTTTAGAAGTATACCTGGATGATTGGACAATATACAGTCTGTTGAAGGACCATGCAGAGGTACTAAGGTTGATGTTAGAAAGATGTAGGTAGTGTCAGATATCACTAAATATCAATAAGTGCATATTTGGGACACCTTTTGGGATACTTTTGGGCCATATAGTATGCAAACAAGGCTTGCTTGTAGATTCTGTCAAGATTGCAATGATTGTTAATCTATCACCACCAAAATTAGTACGTCAATTGAGAAAAACATTGGGACACACAGGCTACTATAGAAAATTCATAAAAGGCCATGCACATATCATTGCACCAATGGAGAAACTATTGAGGAAAGATATAAAATTTTAGTGGAATGAGGGATGTCAGCAAGGACTAGACACTCTAAAAGAGAAGATGGTAAAAACACCAATACTAGTATTCCTAGATTGGGAAAAGACATTTCATGTGCATGTATATGCATCAACTATAGAACTTGGAGCTATTTTGGAAAAACCAGGAACAGGGGAATTAGACCATCCTATAGCATTTGCTAGTAGAAAGTTGTTAGAGTCAGAGAAGTACTAAAATACCACATAAAGAGAAGGCCTAGCTATGGTCTATGCACTCCAGAAGTTCAAACATTACTTACTAGGAAAACATTTCAATATGTTTATAGATCATTTAGCTCTTAAATACCTAGTCCATAATCCAGTGTTGGGGGGAAGAATTTGTACATGGTTACTATTGTTCTAGGAATTTGACTTTGAAGTAATAGTCAAGCTAGGGAAGTTGAATGCAGGACCTGATCACCTATCAAGGATCACTAATGGAGAGGAAACCATGAACTTAGAGGAAACATTCCATGATGTACAATTATTTTTAGTCCAAGTAGCTGATGAATATTTTTTTGACATCATTCAATACTTGTGTACAAGGACCATTCCACAAGAATTTAACTCTGCACAGAATAAAAATATGGCAGTCCGAGATGTATACTATCAATTTATTGCATGATATTTATATAAGATGGGTGCATATAGCATCTTGAGAAGATGTGTACTAGAACATGAAAGACATAGGATTTTAGAAAAGGCCCATGAGGGAATAGTAGGAGGACATTATGTAGGAAAAGCTACTGCACATAAGGTATTGCGTGCAATACTATGGTGGCTAACCATTCACAGAGATGAAAAGGACTATTTCCATTGATGTGATGTATGCCAAAGGGTTGGTAAACCTAATAGATGTGACAAGATGTCCCTAAGACCACAAGTAACCTTGCATGTATTTGAAAAATGGGCCATAGACTTTGTAGGACCAATTAAGCCACCAACAAAGTGGTTAGGAGCAAGGTATATCATTATCGTGAAAGAGTATCTGACGAGATGGGCATAAACAACACCAATGAAATATTGCAGTGCAGAAACAACATCACACTTCTTGTTTGAGCAAGTGATCACTAGATTTGGATGCCCAAGGATTCTGATGAGTGACCAAGGAACTCATTTCAATAACAATATTATTAGGGATATGACTAAGGATTTTGAAGTCTATCATCAAAAGAGTACACCATATCACCCTCAAGAAAATTTACAGTGGAATCCTTTAATAAGATCCCAGAGAATGCATTGACAAAGATCTACAACATAAAGAGGGATGACTGGGACTTGATGATACCAACATTACTATGGGCATATAGGACTAAATGCAAAAAGTTGACAGGAAAGAAAATATTCAGGTTTGTATATGGACAAGAAGCAGTGGTTCCATTAGAATGTTTTGTACATAGTTTGCACGTAGCAACAATCACCAACATGAAAGAATGAGGCATAATAAAAGAACGACTAAGTCAGTTGATGGAGATGGAAGAATATATGATCCTAGTAGGATTTCACCAAGAGGTACAAAAATCATGGGGTAAATATTGGCATCACCCACATATTAAAAGGAAGAGTTTCAAGGAAGGAGACCTAGTCTTGGTGTATGAGAGTAAATTTCTTCAGCACTCAGGAAAATTTAGAGTACATTGGTTGGGACCATATGAGGTAAAAACTTTCACAATTGGGGGAGTTGTATACTTGAAAGATTTAAGAGGTACATAACTTAGAGGAATGATCAATGGGAGTCGACTAAAACTCTACAGGGAAAGTTGACCTCCTAACACTTAGGAAGTTACCGCGCAGTAAAGCAAGTGGTAAAAACAAAAAAGGAAAAAAGAGAAGGGAGATAGCGCGATGAAAAGAGAAAATTTCACACGCAATATAAGACTGACACACTTCACACCAAGGAAAGGTTCTATAGCACAAAGCTTCCACGCGCTCAAAAATTCTAATGCACCGAAAAAAGAACCAATGGTCATAAAAATGCGGAAATTTGAAAAAATGGCGGTTACGGAAAAAAGGCACCAACTGGTGGCATTGATCAAATTGAATGAAAAGTACTCTCAAAGAGATTCTGCATTAATCGTGCCAACTGGTGGCGTCAAGGAAATTGAATGTCACGTACACGAGAAGTGCCAATTTATTTAATCACAGCTCAGGTACCTTCTCTGAGAAGCTTCATGACACTGCTATATAATGGAGGAACGCAAGAAACATAACACTTATTGGGAAATTGTGAAACCATAGAGAGATAGATAATATAGAGAGAAGATAAATTTAGCAAGAGATACAGAGTGAACCAGTTCAACAGAAATCACCCTTAAACCACCATAAAACCACCCACGTTTGGTGCGTCGATATAGGCCAATAGGAAAGCTCGAAGCCACCATAGAGCACCACAACAGACACAAGTAATTGAGAAAGAAAATGCACAGGTCACGAAATTTGTCAACTTGGATGAAATTCCCTCAACCCATATGGAACCAGCAAGCCCCACACCTGTGGTGGAGGAATCCCAACAAACAATAGCAGTTGGCATGGACATTGACATGAAAGGAACTGGGCAGGGCCAACAAGCTGAGGATATAGGTATTCCTTCGCAACCTATGAATAATGAAGGATCTCGGTGGGTAAATGGGACATCCCTAAAACATATAGAAGTTGACATGCCAAAACAATCATAGAGAGCATAGCCTATGCAAGCACATGAGGGGTTAGTAGAAGATGTTACCGTTTGGCCTTAAGCATATGCCGATGAGAGTACAATGGAGGCTGGAACCTCAAGCCATCCACCATAATGAAAGGGAAAACAACCCATGGAAATATCACCACGCAGAAAGGGTACAACAACCATAGTCCTACTACGCATACCGGAAGGGTTGAAGGCCATGCCTAACATGGCCGATGTGGATAAGTTCCCAGAATTTGCAAGGTAGGTCTACCTTGACAGCATAGGAAGAGGGCCCTTTTGGGATCCGATTTGACAACCAAAACAATGGGCATCTGGATTGGCCAACACGAAAATTCTAAACCTATTGGATATTCCACATTTTGGAAGGGGTCGGGATGCAAACAACTGCATCAAGCAATTTATGGCAGTCACCCATGGAGGCTACCTATGGTTGGAAGATCTTGTCTCTATAGATGTGGATATCATTGCTTTTATCACCGGTGTTCCATATCAAGGGGAGAATCCAACGCAGTACCTCGATGATAAAACAAAGGAGGAGGCATTGGCATAGAAGATGAAAAAGACCTATGGCACAAAGCAAGGGTTGCGCGTAATCATTATCACAAGCATCAATGATGCAACAAAAAGGCTGGCCACTAAAATCATGGCATGAAAACTACTTATAAAGGGTCACAAGGAGGAAGTCCCTATTGGGGTCATCATGGTTGCAGCACAATGCCCAAAGGGCACTATGCTCAGCTTAGCCCCATACTTGCTAAATCTGTTCCTTGACGACTGGAGAGATGCCGAGGATCTAGGAGAAGAGTTTCATTACTCTTGGATACTAATCCTTATCACCTTGATCGAATGGAGGGAGCCCTAGTACACATATTTTTGTAAGAAGACTAGTTGGTGATGTGGAGTGTGGTACATGTCATTGGAGAGCACATCAGAACCCAAAATCAAAAGTACCAATGTAAGTAGATTTGTGTTGTACTATAACAAGCTATAAGAGAGAATTGCCAACAGTTGGAGAATTATTCCAGAAGTGGTTGTGCAATATCGAGACATAGTGAACTTCAAAGAAACCAGGCACACAGTATGGATCCAAGTGAGAAGGGATCCTAAAAAAGAATGGTTGCAACTTACATACTGAGTCAAAGAAGAATATGTAGAGATAGAAATTAGGGACTAGCAAGATAACTAGACAATTCCATTTCTCACTCAATATATTCCTACAAGTATGGAGGTCAATGCAGGGAAAGATAAGACACTTGTCAGAGATAAATCTATGTCGAAGAATATAACATAGTAAAAGAAGCGGGGTGTGCCAAAGAAAGGTACCTAGGCATGGAAAAAGGACACTACCCCAACACCATAGGAACTGAAAAAAGGGTTTGTGACAACATAAGGAACCCCATCGAATTCCACCCCATAGGAACAAGGCCATACCAAGAGGTCGATCATCCACACTAAGGGTGTGCGCAAAAAGGCCAAGGCGCATAAGCAACCGCCGGAATATACAATCACCGAGGACGATGCTAACCTCGCGGCCGAGAGATTCCATGAGAATGCAGTTGAGGAGTTTGAATACGCCCAACACCAGAGAGGTTTCATTCAGGATGAGTTGGCTGACATAAGGTAGGTCCTAGATAGATCTGAGGCACAAGATAGATGGACAGGCTAACAGAATCATTCCTCATAGCATCATAAGAAGAAGCCAGGGCTGTGCCAAGCGAACATGATACGATCCAAAAAACAACACAGGTGAGTCTGACCTTCCATATTACACCCAACATGATGCACATGGATGAGATTGTAGCCCAGACACCTGTAAAATATCTGGCACAAATATAGTTGGTAATGGATCAAATACCAACCAAGGCATTGTACAAATTACAAGTTAGTGTCATGCAGGAGGTGCAGTCGCGCGCATGAACATAAGCAGTAGAGTTGTAGCATACAAAGGAGAGAAAAGAGGAATTGGAATTGGTGCTTGAGAAGGTCAATATCAAGACGAAAGAAGAGAAAGATCAAGCATATAGGCTTGAGAAGGGAGTGGCTGCAGCCTATTCCAAAATCCCAAATAGCATGTAAATTGCAGAGCCTATTATAGCTCAGAAGATTGATTATATTGTGCAAACAATTGATCAATACAAGAAGGATGTCGAAAACCTCCAGAAAAAACTCATTCCTACAACTCCCCCGGAGATGAAGGAACAAAGGAGGCAAGAAGCTGCATGACAGATGGAACAAATGGAACGAAAAGTCAATGTAGTTGTGGACTTGTTCAATAAGGTAGTGTAGCTATGGAAAACATTAGAAGAGGATGAATAGGTCCAACACTGGGTCGAGGAAGAGGAAAACATAAGCACAACAATCTAGGAAGCAAAGGAAGAAAATTACGAAGATCATCGAGCACCTCAAAAGACTGAAAGATATGAAGAAGCTGCAAGTAGAGCTAGTTGTTGCGTAGACGCAAACAAAGGACTGACAAGCTCAAATGGAACCTCTCCAAGAGCTAGTTGCAAAGGTCATTGTGCAAGAAGAGGAGGAGAAGAATAATATGTCACAAACACAGGAAGAGTGTGAAAAATTGGTCTGAGAGGAGATCACGGTGCAAGTGATAGATGCACTCAAAGAAAAGGTCGTGCAAGCTCAAACACAAGAAAGGTAACTGGCAAACAAGTTCCACACACTAGCAAGATTTTTTGAAGAAGTGTGCACAGTCTAGGTGACTCGGGATGAGCCACATGTCAGTGTTGGGGGCCTGTTGGGCGAAGGCCCAGCTTTGGTAAGTGGCCATTTTTGAAGAGAAAAGCACGAAGTGGAAGAAAATATAGTTGTAAGGGAAAGCAACAAGTATGAGGGAAGCATGCGAGGAGCGCATGCAAGGGATAACTAACTTCATTAGGGTTAGGGTTTTTGCATGATAGTGTAATGGTTTATAATCCAAGAGTATGTATAAGTAGCACCGAGGAGGTCTAGGATCGATATACAAGAGTGTAGAGAGACCAAGAGAGATAGAGAAGAATGAGAAATACTAGAACTACAACCTTTTTTTAATCTAGTGATCTATAGAAGAGTTGAGCAAATCGATCCCGAGGATTAGATCATAGGCTGAGGAGCCTGGTGTGAGCTATTCAGCTTCACATGGATCAGGAATCTTGTTGAGATTGTAAGATCCAAGTTTATAAATGTGTGTGGTGCGATCTATTGTTGAGACATAATAAAAGAGATTGAGAGTCAAATATTTGTGGATGTATCCCAGGAGGTGGTGAACCATGGTAAAACTTGTGTTATGTGATTGAATGTTATGCATCTCCATTGTTTTTAATGATTAAATGCTAGAT
This sequence comes from Picea glauca, assembly GCA_000966675.3. NCBI lineage: Eukaryota > Viridiplantae > Streptophyta > Pinopsida > Pinales > Pinaceae > Picea > Picea glauca. Next base: position 230,785 of record JZKD02S0668685.1, on the reverse strand, counting down.
GAATGAATGAATGAAATAGTTAGATATAATATTCCAGATGCATGAGTAATATTAATTATCATGTTATACTAAATAAATGAAGATTACAAAGTACAACCACAGATCCCCACTTATTCCTAGGCTGCAAGCGTTTGAGCATTACTACCACCCATAGAACTATCTCAGGTGAGACTACGTAGTGCACCTTGTGTATTGCACTACCTTATGTTTTACGAGTAGGGCCGATGGTTTTAGAGGGATTTTGTTGGAAGCTTGTTATGTCTAAACCTAGGTCAACTTATGATGGTAAGCTAAGATTAGAGTAGATAAATTAATCTGAAACCAACAAATAGTTAAAAACCAACAAACCTTGACAAATTTTCTTGACGCACAATGAAGAAACATTGTAGGAAATACCCATATAAATAATTCACCTTTACACCCAATATAACTTCCATTGTCAAGGAAAGATATTCTTTCTTCAAAATCCATGGGACATCACCTTCTTTGAAAGACCAAGAGGGACCAACCTCTCCTCTACTTTCTTATCTTGACCGATGTTTCTTTTTAGTTTTTGAAGAAATAAGATCTCTCCTCATAGCCAATGTGTCACTTTATTTCGATGATATGTGCCTCCATAAAGAATATGAAATATTTTTAAATATATTCATGGGATCTAGTAAGTGGGAAATATTAATATGCTCCCAACAGGGGAGCTCATAAAATATAGATTTGTATATTTAAACCTTGTAAAATATTTTACTACGAACAAATTTTCAATAAAAGAAGAGAAAAGATACAATGGAAAATAAACACATTACACAGATATTTTTCCCCTAGAAACCCAAACTAGGAAAACCAGCATATTCCATATTCATTCATAGTGATACATTGTTTACAATACAATATACATATAGTAGGGAGCGGAATCCAAAACCCTAACCCAATGACCTATATTAGTCAACAACTGTAATTCCTTAACTGGAAATAGAAAACCATCGACAAAACCCATGTGTTGAAAAATATCCCAACAATGGAAATGAAAATTGAGGCAACACAAAAAACAAGGAAAAAATATGACACGTTTCCTGAGGAAAATATATTCTCCAGGATGCTTCCCCTAAACCCCTGCTAACCCCCGAAGGGGGGCCTAGCGCTTCCCCTCAAACCCCCGTGTGTGCTCAGTGCTACGTTGCAGACACTAAATCTATTCATGCAAAGAATATAACACATACCCAACATTCTCCCACTTGTCATTTTCTTTGCAGGGGGTTACAGGGTTACATAATCAATAATCCAGGGAAACAATGCCCATGGATCCTCTACACCAAGAGAAATTTTCAGTGCTCACAGATTTTATTAATGAATCTGCAACATTCATCAAAGTTTCCACCTTCATCAAAAAAACTTTATTTTCTTCAACCATGTCTCTCACAAAGTGATATTGAATATCAATATGCTTTGTCTTTGAATGATAAATCAGGTTCTTCAACAGAAAAATTCCACTCTGACTGTCAAAATATATCCTTATAGATTTTTGTAATAACCCAATACCTAAAAAAATTACTTTTAACCATACTTATTCCTTAATTGCATGAGTGGTTTCCATGTATTGAACTTTTGTAGTTGAAAGTGCCACTACAACCTGTCTTTTGCTCATCCAATTGATTTCTCCTCCAAATAGTTTAAACACATACCCACTTGTAGATCTCCTATGGTCCATATCTCTAGCCCAGTTTGGATCCACAAAGCCATGTATATCCAACACTCTGTCCAATCCTGGTCTTCCTTGGTAACACAATCCATAGCTAGCAATGCCACGTAAATACCTAAAAACCCTTTTTATTGTTGTCCAATGCTCCTTCCCTAGTTTTGACATATACCTGCTCAAAACTCCCACTGCATGTGCAATGTATGATCTAGTATAGACTATTCCATACATCAGACTGCCAATTGCACTCATATATGGAACACAAGGCATGCCATCCTCCTCTTCCTATGTCTTAGGACACTGATCTGCACATAACTTTATACAAACAGGAATAGGGACCTTGACCAGTTCACACTCCTTCATATTAAACCTATGCAATATTGTATCAACATATTTTCTCTGATATAACTAGAGTTTCCTCTTTTTCCAATATCTTTTAATTTCCATGCACAAAATGAAATTAGAAGCAATGAGATCCTTCATGTTAAATTTAGAATACAACTAATTTTTCACATCTTGGATAATCTCTTTGTTGTTTCCTATCAACAACATTTCATCCACATATAAGACCAAATAAATCAAATGATCACCAATTAATTTAAAATACACACAATGACCTTTTTTTCTTCTTATGAAGCCAAGTCCCAGCATATAAGTATCAAATTTTTGATACCACATCCTTGGTGATTGTTTTAAACCATATAGGGACTTTTTTCAGCTTGCATACCTGCTCCTTTTTTCCCTTCACAGAAAATCCTTCTGGATGCTTCATATATATTTCTTCTTCCAGATCCCCATGTAGGAATGTTGTCTTCACCTCCATATGTTCTACCTCAAAATCAAATGCAGCAATAACAGATAACATAAATCTTATAGAAGTTAACTTGGAAACAAGAGAAAAATATCACGAAAATCAATTCCCTCAACTTGGGAATAACCCTTTTCTACTAACCAAGCTTTGTATTTATCCACTTTTCCTCCTGCGTTCACCTTCTTTTTAAATACCCATTTGTTCATAATGGGATTTGTTTTAGTCATAAAATCCACTAGATCCCAAGCCTCATTCTTATCGAAGGATTCCATTTCTTCATCCATGGCCTTTTTCCATAGCTTTCCATCCACTGAATCCACTACCTCCCTGATATTTCTAGGATAATCATTAGTAATAAAAAAAAAAATTGAATGGAAATCATATGGAGTATACCTTTCTGGTAGCCTTCTTTCTTGAACTGATCTCCTCCATACCAAAGTATGAGGATCTTGTTCTTTCGATTCTTGTTTTTTTGTAGAGTTGGATTCATCATCCTTTAAATCAAACTTTATTTTCTCTGGTTCTTCCTTGGTATAACTTCATGTTTAACAACATCCTTCATTTCTCTAAATACCACATCTCAGCTATACCCAACCTTCTTATTTTCTGGGTTCCAAAGCTTATAACCTTTGAGACCATATTTATACCCAATAAAGATACATGTTTCAACCTTCTTATCTAGCTTACTCCTATTTTCCTTTGGAACATGAACATACGCCTCACAGCCAAATACCTTGAGATGTGTGAGAGAAGTTTTCTTACCAGTCCATACTTCTTATGGATTCTTTTCATCCAGTTCTGATGAGGGTGATCTGTTGACTAGGTAACATGAAATACCCACTGCATCTACCCTTAATTCTTTCCCTAACCCGGTAACACTGAGCATGAACCTTTATTTTTCCATAAATGTCTTGTTCATCCTTTCTGCAACTCCATTCCGCAAGGGTGTATATGGAGTATTCTTTTACCTTTCTATACTGCACTTCTTACATAATTCTTCAAACTCATTCTCACAGAACTCTCCACCACTATCTGTCCTCAACACCTTAATTATTTTCTTTGTTTGATTCTCAACAAGAGCCTTGAACTCTTTAAACCTGTCAAAGACTTCATATTTCTTCCTAAGGAAATATATCCAAGTATTCTTCGAGAATTCATCTATAAATGAGACACAATACACTAATTTTCCCAATGATAGAACCGAGACAAGTCCAAACACATCACTATGAACTAGCTGTAAAATTCCTTTTTCCCTTGTTGCACCAGAGGGGAATCTTAATCGATTATGATTCCCATATAAAGAATGTTCACAAAAATCAAAATCCAAAGAGAAGTTAGACATACATTCAACCATACATTTACCATGTAGTACTCAGAGACTCTTGTCTCTGATATTCCCTTGTCTTTGATGCCACATCATAACCTTTTCTCTAGATACTGTAGGATTTCTTTCTTATTCAACTCCAATATTAGGAACAATGGAACTATTATACCCATCAATAATATTTCTTCCTTGTAGCTTATACCGAGTTCCAAACTAAACTCCCTTCAGCAGGACCATTGCTCCTCCAACCATCGTGCAGGTTTCCTTTTAAAATACTGTTTTTACCCCTGCATCATCCATTTTTCTTACAGAAATCAAATTTATGGCCAATCATGGGATGTAAAAAACACTAGGTAGTGTTCTAATACTTCCATATATGAGCCTAAACTTGAATTTTCCTTGAACTATTGATGCAAGAGCATCACTCCAACCAGCCATGCACCAACCATCCATCCCACTCAGCGCATTCAAAGAGCGCATTCAAGGAAGAGAGGCACCAATCCTCTCACATTTTGAATTTGATTTCAATGTAATTAATGTATGTATGGTCGTGGAGCCATAGAGCCATGCCTTTGAGTAGGCTATAGTTAAAGAAGGCCTTTAATGGTTGTAAGGCTAGATCTAGCTCCGATCTGGACTAGACAGCCCATTCAATGTAAAGTTAATGTAATTGAATAGAGTAGGTGAGATGGAGGGAAGAGCTCGAAGAGCCCTCTCATGTAAAAGATCTTGAATCTTGTTTTTAGAGTTAGTTGGTAGAGTTAGAGTTAGGAGAGCTCTGCGTGAGAGTCTGTGAGAGTAGCGCAGAAAGAGAAGAGAGGAGAGCCGAGACTCTGTTGTAGTCCAAGCTCAACCCACATTGTAAAGAGGCATTTCTTGATTAATACAAACATAAGTAGTTTTTCCTGCATGATATTGTGTGTGTGATGAATGTATTTATGTGTTGATGATATGATATAGATGTATGTTTTAGATGTGCATTTGTAGGTTACAGGAAGAAGCAGTTGTTTTTTGAGTTCTTTGATAATTAGGTCTGGGTTCTTTGAGGCTTCATGCATGAGTGCATGACAGAACACTGCGGGTTCTGAAAGCTAGTGCAAGGAGTGCACTTTTGAATTCTACGGATTCAGACAAATATGTGTCAGGAGGGCGCACTAGCCGAAGTCATTGGATCAAGGAGGAAACCTCATGGTTGTTGAACACCTTAGAGGTAAGACTGTGCAGAGGAGGGCACAAAGGATAGAAAAAATTTCTGAGAATTCTGTGGAAGCTTGGCTAGGAGGGCATCCAACGAATGCACTGGTTGCATTGAAGGGAACTCTTGTTTGAGTCCAAAGAGAAGGCAAAGCCACTGTAGGTTTTGTAGAGATTTTCTAGGAGGGCATTGAGCACATGCACAAAGTATAGAGGAGAACTCCATTATGGGTTCAAGGAGAAATTAGAATCACTGAGGATTCTGGAAGCTCTGCCAGGAGGGCATGGAGAAGGTGCTAGAGTGCACAATAGAACTCTAGTTTCAGTTCAAAAAAGGAAAACAGGTTTATTGAGGAGAAACTCTACCAGGAGGGCATTGAGTTGGTGTGCAGAGAGAGCACAGGAATGAACTTATGTCAGTTATGGAACAGAGAAGAGTCCAGGAGAGGACCTTCACAGGGTTGTTGAAAACCTTGCAGGCTCAGCAAGGAGTTGCTTGAGCAAGAGACTGCCAAGAGGACATCGGATTCTCCATCTAAGGGAGAAGAAAGGGTTAAGTCCCTTAGGGGTCTGAGCAATAGACAAGCTCGGGACAGATAACATTGTTGTGTGCAAAGACTCTGCAAGGAGTGTAGAAGTCGAAGAATCCTTCGAGGATTCAAAGAGGTCAAAGCTCAGGAGGGAGAGTGCTTTCATGCACAGAGCCCTGGAAGTAATCACAGAGGTTGAAAGAGATCCTTTGAAGGGTTTGAGTCTAAGGAAGCTCAGGAGGAAAAGCGTTTTCAAAGAACGTGGATAAAATCCGAAGTCACAAGATTTGTAGTAGGAAGCAAAGGTTGAGGCCTTTGATAAGTTGAATTCTTCCAAGGTTTGGGAAGAAATAGAGCACTCACAAGGAGGGAAGCACAGCTATCGTCGGATCAGGTGAGGATAAGATCTGGACTACTGAAGTTTCACATCCAGGAAGCAACAGGAGAGTGCAGCAAAAAATAGTAGATCTGGGTCATCAGATCTAGCTCATACAGTTGATAGCCATCAAATCTATTGAAAGGAGCATGAGGTTTAAACCCTCGCAAGTAGAGGAGAGAACCCAAAAAGTCTCGAAACGACAGAAGCATCGGGATTTCAGAGTTCAGAACTTCGGAGGTTCTGAGGATAGGAGACCGGGAGACTAGAGGTCATGGGTCATGAAGTCCCGAAGAAATCAGAACCATTCCTAGTAGAAGGACATGTGGCGGTGACTGAAGCATCAGGAGAAAATCCCCGAAAGGATCATTTCGGTACTTCAGGTATCGAAAGCTCAAAGGAGCAGAGGGTTTGCAATGGGGGTTAGAAGTCCTGAAGTCATGAGGACCGAAGGATTAAGAGAAGCTGAAAGGTGGGTAGGGAAGGACGAACCCATCACTTTGGTATTAGGAATCAATGTGGACCATTGATTGTGATCTGTTTTGAGTCGTCAGATCATTTCGGGGACTCGGAGTTTGTAAGTCTGGAGTGTAAGTCAAAATCCTTGGTCACTCTAACTCCTGAATCGAAAAAATAATTGTTAAGTGAAGAATTTATAGATTTTGGTAGTTCGGGATTCGGAATATCGCAAATCCTGATGACAAGGAGCCAGGGGCCTTTGCATTGAAAAACCCCGGAGTCACGAAATGTGATACAGCTATGGAGGAGGATGCAGCCAAAGGTTTCGACAATTCAGCATTTTGGGTTTCAGAGGTTGTAGAGACAGGAAACTCGACAACAAGAATCATGATATCGTGAAACCCGAAATCCCAATTTGGAAAAAGGCACAATCATATTATTGAGGTTAGGAGATTTGAGTGATGCTTTGTGTTTGATCACACCGGGCATACTCATAAGGACCTGTGGATACACCGTCGTGTGTGTGAGGGATTCCCTGTGGGGAAATTCAAAGAGTCAATCAGAGTCAGGAGGGCAGATTTAGAATGATCCTGAGTGGATCTCGGCCCAAGGGTTGGGGGTCTGCGTCAAATTTGGTATCAGAGAAGAAAATTTGTTTGTATATTTCAAGCAGAGGGAGCAGGAAGGAAAACACTCTGATATACAGGAAGATGGTATCAGAGGCATCTTGCAGAGACATGCAAGAGAGAACAGAGTGTTGAAGAGACTCTGTGGTGATTGTTGCAGAGTGACAGCCGTAGATTTGCTAGGAGGGAGGATAGAAGGCAGTGAGATGGCTATTGAAGTCGATGCACATGATGAGAAGAAGAACCGCTAGCAGCTGAGTAAAGATGAGGTGGATAAATAACTTGTCGAGATCAGAGCAAGGATGGAGGAACTTGCATTGTGGATGCAATATCACATTGGGTTTATGAATGGCCTGTGAAGACAAAGGTAAAATGGCCAGTCAGAGAATTGGTGGCTAGAAGACAACAGAGGTTGATGAGAGGATGGCTGAGGCATGTTGAAAGACTTAGGGATGAACCAATGGAAATGGTTCAGATATGTGAACCAGAGGCTGGGAGAAATATCAATGATGAGGATGAACTAAGATCGCTGGATGATATCATAAACTGCCAGGAGGGTAGAACATAAATTCCCAATTTCTAGGAGGGAAATGAAATGAGGTCATTGCAGGATCTCATAGACTGTCAGGAGGACAATGAGGGAATTTCGCATTGCCATGAGGGCAATGAGATGAGATCACTGTGGGATCTCATAGACTACCAAGAGGGTAGGACTGGAAATTCAGATTTCCAGGAGGGCAAGGGAGAGCATATGAGATCAAAGCTGAGTTCATATTAGCAGGGACAACTGACAGAGAAGGAAGATCAGAGAAATCTTCTAATTATTGGGGAAATTGGGATATTCCTGCCACATCACCCAGGAGAGGGAAAAGTTTGTGTTGTTGATGCAACAATGATAGAAGGACAACCAACATTGACTGTCAGAGAGATGGATCAAACACGGGTGTTTGCCCAAGCAGAGGAAGGAGAAGAGCATTCCGAGGAATGGCTCAAATTTTTCAGCTAGGAAGCTCAAACAGAAATGACTGCAGCACTAAAGCTTGCAGCAGGAGAAAAAGAAGAGAAATAAGACAACATAGATTTTGTTGGGTTGTATCAAGATCTTGAATCCCTGGAGAGAAGGGTGAAGGTGAAGAGCTTGCACATCCAACAAGTCAAGTTGGAGGCATATGAAGGAGGATTCCAGTCTGAGGAGAAGTTGGAGAGTGTTGGAGATACACTAGCAGGAGAAATGGTACAAACAAAACTGCCACAGGGAAAATATGAGCAATAGTTCAGTGAGGAGACTACAAAGCTAGAGTCTGTAGCAGAATGGCCACTTAGTGCCACAAAGGAAGGTAAAGACAACATGGGAGGTCATGATGATCTACCCATTTGTAGAAAAGAAGTACAGTCGAGGAGACTGCATGAACAGAGCCAACCACTAGAGAAGCTGGATGAGGAGATAGAACAGCTCAGAAAGTTGATGTTGAAATCGATAGAGGAGATCAACAGAGGGAAGTTGAACAACAAAGAGACTGCAAGGGAATCAACAGCAACAGAGAGATGGAGTAGAGATACAACTCTAGAGGACTGTTTGGGATCCAGATGGATTTCAACAGTGGCACTGGGGAGCTCATGAGTAGGAGCTCATGAATTTTTCACAACAGAGGAGTATGATGCAGGAGCATCACTCCAGCTAGCCAGCCCACTCATCGCATTCAAAGAGAACATTCAATGAAGAGACGCGCCAGTCCTCTCACATTTTGAATTTTATTTCAATGTAATTAATGTATGTAAGGTCGTGGAGCCATAGAGCCATGCATTTGAGTAGGCTGTAGTTAAAGAAGTCCTTTAATGGTTGTAAGGATGGATCTAGCTCCGATCTAGACTAGATATCCCATTCAATGTAAAGTTAATGTAATTGAATAGAGCAAGTGAGATGGAGGGAAGAGCTCGAAGAGCCCTCTCATGTAAAAGATCTTGAATCTTGTTTTTAGAGTTAGTTGGTAGAGTTAGAGTTAGGAGAGATCTGCATGAGAGTCTGTGAGAGTAGCGCAGATAGAGAAGAGAGGAGAGTCGAGACTCTGTTGTAGTCCGAGCTCAACCCACATTGTAAAGAGGCATTTCTTGATTAATACAAACAAAAACAGTTTTTCCTGCATGATATTGTGTGTGTGATGAATGTATTTATGTGTTGATGATATGTTGTAGATGTATGTTTTAGATGTGCATTTGCAAGTTATAGGAAGAAGAAATTGTCTGTTGAGTTCTTTGATATTCAGGTCTGGGTTCTTTGAGGCTTCATGCATGAGTGCATGATAGAACACTGTGGGTTTTGAAATCCAGTGCAATGAGTGCACTTCTGAATTCTACGGATTCAGACAAAGATGTGCCAAGAGGGTGCACCAGCCGAAGTCATTGGCTCAAGGAGGAAACCTCATGGTTGATGAACACCTTGGAGGTAAGACTGTGCAGAGGAGGGCACAAAGGACAGACAAAATTTCTGAGAATTCTGTGGAAGCCTTGCCAGGAGGGCATCGAGCGAATGCACTGGTTGCATTGAAGGGAACTCTTGTTTGAGTCTAGAGAGAAGGCAAAGCCACTGTAGGTTTTGTAGAGATATTCCAGGAGGGAATTGAGCACATGCACAGAGTACAGAGGAGAACTCCATTATGGGTTCAAGGAGAAATTAGAATCATTGAGGATTCTGGAAGCTCTTCCAAGAGGGCATTGAGCAGGTGCTAGAGTGCCCAATAGAACTCTAGTTTGAGTTTAGAAAAGGAAAATAGGTTTACTGAGGAGAAACTCTAACAGGAGGGCATTGAGTTGGTGTGCAAAGAGAGCACAGGAAAGAACTCTTGTGAGTTCTGGAACAGAGAAGATTCCAGGAGAGGACCTTCACAGGGTTGTTAAAAACCCTGCAAGCTCAACAAGGAGTTACTTGAGAAAGAGAGTGCCAAGAGGACATTAGATTATCCATTTGTGGGAGAAGAAAGGGTTAAGTCCCTTAGGGGTCTAAGCAACAGACAAGCTCAGGATAGATAGCACCGTCGCGTGCAAATAATCTGCAAGGAGTGCAAAAGTTGAAGAATCCTTTGAGGATTCAAAGAGGACAAAGCTCAGGAGGGAGAGTGCTTTCATGCACAGAGACCTACAAGTAATAGTAGAGGCTGAAAGAGATACTTTGGAGGGTTTGAGTCTAAGGAAGCTCAGGAGGAAAAGTGTTTTCAAAGAACGCGGATGAAAGCCAAAGTCACAGGCTTTGTAGTAGGAATAAAAGGTCGAGGCCTTTGATAAGTTGAATTCTTCCAAGGTTCAGGAAGAAATAGAGAGCTCACAAGGAGGGAAGCACAACTGCCGTCAAATCAGGTGAGGATAAGATCTGGACCGTTGAAGTGTCATGTCCAGGAAGTAGTAGGAGAGTGCAGCAGAACAGAGTAGATATGGGTCGTCAGATCTAGCTCATACATCCAATAGCCATCGGATATGTTGAAAGGAGAACTAGGTTTAAACCCTCGCAAGTAGAGGAGAGAACCTGAAAAGTCCTGAAATGACAGAAGCATCGGGATTTCAGGGTTCATAACTTCAGAGGCTCCTAGGACAGGAGACCAGGAGACTAGAGGTCATGGGTCATGAAGTCCCAAAGACATTAGGACCATTCCTAGTAGAAGGACACATGGAAGTGACTGAAGCGTCGGGAGAAAATCCCCTAAAGGATCATTTTGGTACTTCAGGTATCGAAAGCTTGAAGGAGAAAAGGGTTTGCAATGGGGGTCGGAAGTCCCAAAGTCGCGAGGACCGAAGGATTTAGAGAAGCTGTAAGGTGGGTAGGGGAGGATGAACCCATCACTTTGGTATCAGGAATCAATGTGGACCGTTGATCATGATCTGTTTTGATCCATTAGATCATTTCGGGGATTCAGAGTTTATAAGTCCGGAGTGTAAGCCAAAATCCTTGGTCACTCTAACTCCCAAATAGTGAAAATAATTGTTAAGTGAAGAATTTCAGGATTTCGGTAGTTTGGGATTCAGAATACTGGAAATCCTGATGACAAGGAGCCATGGGGCCTTTGCATTGAAAAACCCTGGAGTCGTGAAATGTGATACAACTGTGGAGGAGGACGCGGCCAAAGGTTTCGGCAATTCGACATTTTAGGTTTCGGAGGTTGTAGAGACAGGAAACTCGACAACAGGAATCATGATATCGTGAAACACGAAATCCTAATTTGGAGAAGGGCGCGATCATATTATTGAGGTCCAGAGATTTGAGTGATTCTTTGTGTTTGATCACACGGGGCATACTCATAAGGACCTGTGGATACACCATCGTGTGTGTGAGGGATTCCCTGTGGGGAAAATCAAAGAGTCAATCAGACTCAGGAGGGAAGATTTAGAACGATCCTGAGCGAATCTCGGCCCGAGGGTCGGGGGTATGCGTCACCTATGATTCTGATTTTTGAGTCATCACCTAGGAAAACATTACCTCCATCATACCTCACATATTCACAAAAACACTCCCTTTGTGGATTCATATGAAAGGATGCACCTATTTCAAGCAACCATGCCTCGTGATCTGCATGTGTGATTGAAAAATCCAAGTACACATCCCCTCCTTCTTCCTGGGAGGTATTTTCGTATGTAGAAGGAGATTCTTCAGATCCCTTCTTTTTCTCAACTTTGGATCTACACTCTTCTTGTAGTGCCCTTCTTTTCCACATCTCCAACATACCTTTACAAAATTTTCAGAAGACTTAGATATTCCCTTAGACTTAGATCTATTTATTTCCTGGGAGCGTTCTCTTGAAAATAATGCATCTGTTCTCTATCCTTCCATGTTCTTCCATCTCATCTCCTCCAACAACAAGGATGAGACCAATTCATCAAAATTCAAGGCAGTTGTATTACTACCTAACCATATTATCCCACAATTCTAGTAAAGAGAACAGTAAATTGATACACTTATCTTCATCTGAAATTTTAATTTCAACAGATACTAACTAACTTACCACAGTATTGAAGGCATTTAATTCTCTTCCACTGAGTCTCCATCTCTCATCCTCAAGTTATATAGCTTATTTCTTAGGAATATTTTATTTACTAGGGACTTAGAGTGATACATCTTTTGCAACTTATCCCATAAATATTTCGTTGTAGCTTCCTACGACACATTTAATAATATTGAATCTGAGAGACACAGTCGGATTGTTCTCTTTGCCTTCTGATCCCAATTTTTCCAGTAATCTGTTGAAGTTCTTGCAGGTACAATACCTAGATCCACCACGATCCACAAATATATATCCACCAATAGATCCTCCATCTTGAGCTTCCACAACTCAAAACTTTTCCCATTAAACTTCTCAATCTCCATTTTCAAACTGCTCGCCATTTCTTTTCACCTGAAAAATTAATACCACATATCTCCCATTGTAACAAGGCTTATCACAGTCCTGAGTCAAACCCTTAAGCACAAAGGCATCCCTCTGAAGCCAACAAAGCTCTGATACCAAATGTAGATTTTAACCTTGTACAATATTTTACTACAAACAGATTTTCAATAAAAGAACATAAAATATACAATGGAAAATACACACATTACACATAGATTTTTCCCCTAAAATCCTAAACCGGGAAAACGAGGATATTGTATATTCATTCGTAGTGATACATTGTTTACAATACAATATACATATAGGATCCAAAAACATCCAAAACCCTAAACCAATGACCTGGATTAGTCAACAACCCTAATTTCTTAACCCAAAATAGAAAACCATCGACAAAAACCATGTACCAAAAAACCACCCTCAAACCCCCTTGAGTGCCCGACGCAACGTAGACGACAAAACAACTAGTCGTGCAAATAATATAACACATACCCAACAAGATTTCCTTTTCATCCCAATGGGAAATTTCTCAACATAGGTGTCAAAGAATTATGGATCATCAAACATAGGCTCACTATTTGAATCCAACATTTCTGTAATCTCCTTCTCCTTGTCTCTCTCATATGATATAATTCATTCTAATGGTGTCATTATTGTAGGCCTTTGGGTTCTATATGGTTTACCATTGAAACAAGATGTTGTTATTATATAAGGGTGTTCTTCTTTGAGGAATACCCTCGAGCAATTGTACATTGGCTTTCGTAGGTGGTTGGACCACCTAGCCTTCAGAGAAGGTCCACAACATTTACATGCATGATATCTTTTAGATACAACACCTGGGAAATTATTGTATACATAACACGTTATCATTTAATAATAGAATGTAAATCACAATGAATAAAATATGCAAATAAATATTGTTACGTATATAAACAAATCAATAAACATGTTAATTACCAGAGAAAACTCCTAATCCTAGATAATCATGTGTGGTGTAAGAACGTATGCCATATAATGTAAAACTCTTCTTTGTTTTGATGGGTATTGATACATCGTGTACATGTATCCCCTCCCATAATTCCTTCAATTCATGTACTAATGGTTGTAGGTAGACATCCATATTCTTCACTTGTCTTCTACCAGGGACTATAAGAGCCAACATAAGATGTTCATTCTTCATGGAAAACCATGGGGGGATATTGTTGTTGATCACTACTACAGGCCAAACAAAATATGTTAAGAACCAAACATCAATATAGCATAGAAAAACTTCAGGAAATGTACTCAACGCCTTGAAAAAGAGATAATTTCAGATAATAAGCCTCTTCGAGGGGGCAACCTCCTTT
>JZKD02S0668685.1:142582-216233 GCA_000966675.3 Picea glauca | reverse complement strand
ATTACTAATCTAAATCACAACTAATGGCCTAAATCCGACATAAATAAAATAACATTACTAATCTAATATGCCCCAATTAAGTGGTAATGAGCCAATATTAGGGCTTAACAAAATAATTTTTTTTTTGGAGGGAATATGGGTTCATGGAATCCATTGCTATACTAAGTTGTAGACTTCATACTTCATCCTTGAATTTTTTTTCCATGTATTCTTTATATGCTTCATGGCTATTGAATCTGTTAGGATTCGCATAACTCCCGACTCACTTCTATGCGAGGCATGCCATCCCTACAACATAGATAATTATTTACAATGAAAGAGACTTTGAATCCTTGGTATTATAGTCATGTGCCTCAATATCTTATAAGGAGGACCATGTGATTTACCATTTTTATTTGATTTATGGTACTTGTCATGCCCACATTTCATACATATATCTTTGTCTGCATACTCTCCTCTATATAGAATACAATCATTTGTACATGAATGATATGATATATACTCAACACCCAATATTTTCAACAAATTCTTTTCCTCTTCGCAACTACCGGGAAACATTGGATCACTGAGAGGGGGGGTGAATCAATAATAGAGAAATTTAATCATTTTTAACCACAAAATGCAAGTGTTATATCAATGTATCATTATCATCCAATAGTTGCAAGGTAAATAAAAAATGAACAAATGAGAAATCATACACATACACAGTACACCAGTGTTTTTACATGGAAACCCAAAGTAGGATAAAACCACATAATGTTTTTTCTTATATGTATTTAAGAATTACATTCATTGGAAACACGAACTTCTTTTGTTTACCAGCTGCAAATGGAAGGAGGCTCCAACCCCCTAGTTTCTTAGGATACAATCCGAGGGAATATCCAAATCCCCAATTATATGGATACAACTAGAAGAAGGCTACAACCCCCCATGTTCTCTAGCTACAACCCGAAGGTAGCTACAACCACTTGTCCTTTCCCCATACAACCACCATGAAATAAAATTAGAATGATGGAACCACTGTCACACTATCACTGTGAGATATACTATTGTAAACCTGTACTAATCAACCTATAATCAACCTGTACCATAAACAAGTGCATCAACCATGCACCAACATGTACCAAAAAACCTGTAATCAGTCTGTACCATAAACAAGTGCATCAGCCATGCACCAACCTATACCTCAACCTATACCATCAATGAGTGTGTCAACCATGCACCAAATATGTACGAATCATTCATCAAATACACATAAACTATGACTCATGAAGATGTACCAACATCATCAACTATACACCTCATGTATGTGCCAACTCATCAACTAGTTGTCTCAACCATGTACCCAACATGTACCTCAACCAAAAGCCCTCATCAATTTCATCATCCAAATCTGATTTGTAACTCTGCAATACACCTGGTGTATATGATCACATACCTGCAAACCGTCCTTAACAAGAGACTAGCATTTTCATCAAACTTTACTTTAGTCTCACATGACTAGTTTTGGATTAGTCAACAACCCTAACTTGGAATAATCATAACTATGGAGTTGTAATGAATAAATGTATCAAACTAGTACACAATGTTCTTCAGTTTGTTTTATATAATTTCTCCAAGTTTCACTTCTTGGAACCTCCGAGAAAAGGGGTTATAGAAAAAATGGCATACCTTGCTGAATTCTAGCTTATTCTATAGAGTGTACTTGTAGAGCTTTCTCCACACGGAATATCTATGGTGTGGATATGAAAATGGTAAAAAAAATACTACAGACTGTAATCTAACCAATACATTTGGTATTACTGAATTTGGATCTATTATGAAGAAGTTATGATTTTTTACCTGAAACGCCTATTTTAGACTAGTTTCAGGACTAGCCACAAACCCTATTTTCCACGGAGTGTAACTCCAAAAATAGAATGACCCACATGATAAAAAATTTAACACAGATATTAAGATATGTTTCCTCAATGGCCTCTTTATTTCTCAGTATGAATCATTCTATAAAAAATGTTACTGTGAAAATGGTGAGATGACGTGTAAATAATATACCTTAGAAAACATCATCAAAAGAATTTATCCTCCCTTGAATTTAGGCCTTCTTTACTTCACCTTCCCTCTGAAATTCGTCTTACATATCCTTTGGTTACTTCAGTAACTTGTATATATTCAATATTCTCAAGTGTGATTAAAATTATAGAGCCTTTCCTCTTATTTATACTTTTATGTAGCTTCTTCAAGGGGTTACCTTTTAACCATATTAACCCACTTTCCTTATTTTAGGGTTAAACCACTTCTAACCACTTGTCCACTTAGTAATTTCTCAATAAATTTATTATTTAAATAATTTCTTTTGCATCCTATTTGACTTATAGTAAACTCATCACTTCACTTTATTATTTAAATAATTTATTCTTTGCAAACACTTTGACTACTTTGACCTTTGGGGAATTCTAGATGACTCATGAGGGTTCTCCAACTTCACATGGCCATAACTCTCTAACCGTGAGGAGTTATCTGACGTTACACATACCATCGGAAATGACATGACATGTACTACCCATCTAGAATAGTCTTACCTGCAAATATATCAAAACTCATACCAGTATCCATCAAACAAACTTGGGTCCATTGCCCAAACCTGTGTGCTACCAGAATTTTCTACCAGACTTACTTCAAGGTTTGACATTAATGACAACCAACCCAATTAATCAAAAATATCCCCCTTTGGCATTGATGGAAACACTCTGATGCAATACTAAGCTCTGATGAAATACTGAGGTCATGTCATGCAATACTGAGGTCATATCACTCATACTCTCCCTATGACCATTTCTCCCCCTAGAACCATGCCTCTATGATCTGCATCTAATAAATCTCTCCCCCTTATTCATCAATGGAAAAGGTATATTTCCATCCTTGGTTGCGCCCCCTAACTGAACTCTCCTTAGGGATACTCCCCCTGATTGAACTCTTCCTGAAATTGATCTCCCAACTTGAATTGTCCTCTTTATGGTGCTTCCTTGTGTAAATCTAAGACATATAAGATAAGCATTCAAAAGCATTCATTTTGGAGTATAAATTACGTCAAGTATATGGTGAAGATACTCAAAGGATTCTCTCAAAATCGGTTTTGTAAAGATGTCTACCACTTGTTCTTTTGTGCCCACATATTCAACTCTGATGTTCTTCTCTGCAACTTGTTCCCGTAGAAAGTGATACTTGATTGGCACATGCTTCGTCTTGGAGTGCATCACCAGGTTCTTTGAGATACTAATGGTGCTTGTATTGTCACAATAGATTGGAATGGGCTCATCATACTCAACCTGTATATCTATCAGAGTTTGTTTCATCCATAGAACCTATGTACAATATGTTGTTGCTGCAATATACTCTACCTCAGCTATAGATAAGGATGTTGATGATTGTTTCTTTTTTATCCATGATACTAAACACTCACGCAAGTAGAATGTGGCTCCATTGGTGCTTCTTCAGTCATCAATGCAACCTTCCCAATCTGCATCTATGTAGGCAATAATTGATAGATCCTTTCCTTTTGGATACCATAATCCAAACTCTTCTATTCCTTTGAGATATCTAAAAATCCTCTTCACTACTAATACATGTGATTCCTTTGGTGCTACTTGAAATCATGCTACCTATCCAACTACCCGCATTAATTCTGGTCTATATGTTGACACATATAGTAATCTACCAATCATTAACCTATATTGCCTTTGGTTTGTATACTTTTAATCATCATCATTTCTCAACTTGAAACTAGTTTGCATAAGAGAGGTAACTGGTTTGGAATCTTCCATTTCGAACCTCATTAACATTTCTCTGATATACTTAGTTTGAGAAATAAAAATTCCTTGGTTGCTTTGATGTATTTGAATACCTATAAAGAAGGATAGTTCTATGAGTAATGAAATTTCAAATTCATTATGCATATCCTTTGCAAATTTATGGCTTAACCTATCATCATTGCTTCCAAAAATAATATCATCAACATAAACTTCAATTAATAAAATACTATCTTGAGTTACCTTGATGTAGAGGTTGTTGTTTGCACTTCCTTTTCTGAACCATGTTTGCTGTAGATATTTATCCAGTCTATAGTACCATGCTCTAGGAGCCTATTTTACACCATACAAGACCTTCTTCAATTTACACACATAATATTCATTCTCTGACAACTGAAATTCTTCTGGTTGTTCAATTTAGACTTCTTATTCAAATTCCCCATTCATAAAAATTGATTTCGCATCCATCTGATATAGTTTAATATTCTTGGAGCATGCATAAGCTAAAAGCAATCAGATTTCTTCCATTCTGGAAACTGGGGAAAATGTCTCTTCAAAGTTGATTCCTCCAGCCTGTGTGTATCCTTTACATACCAATCTAGCTTTGTTCCTTGTAACCTGTCCATGTCCATTCAATTTATTTCTAAATACCCACTTTGTGCCAATCATATTTTTATTCTTTGGTCTTGGAACCAATTCTCAAGTGTCATTCTTCTCTATTTGATCCAATTCTTCATTCATGGCCTTATCCCAAAATTCATCCTAGCTGGCCTCTTAAAAACTGTTTGGTTCAATCATAGATGAGAGTGCTAGGTGCATTTGTTCTGGTGAACGAATTCTTCTTCTAGTCTCAACTCCTTCATATTTATTTCTGATAATCTGATCTGAAGGATGATTCTTCTGTACTCATTTTCTAGGTGTATTTGGAGGCACTTGTTGAACTTGCTCTTCTACTTCTATCGTATCCTCTTCATCTTCACCTTCTACTTCCTCTTCATCTTCTGATTCTTCTTCGTAAAGTTGTTCCATTGATTCATTTTCTTCTTCCATTAATTCTCGTCCACCTATTTCATCAATTCTTACATTGATTCTTTCCACAAATTTGGTCAATCTTAGATTGTAACACTTTTATGCTTTCCTTGTACTTGAGTAACCAACAAGTACTCCTTTGTCCACACAAGAGTTAAACTTTCCCATTCTTCCATCTTCTCTTTTGATGTAGCATTTTCTTCCAAATACTATGAAGTGCTTCACATTTGTTGGTCTTCCTTTCCATAGCTCGTAGGGAGTTTTGTAAGTGTTTTTTTTTAGCATTACTCTGTTTTGAATGTGAAATGTTGTATGCACTACAATTTGGAATCCATTAGCATTGTTCGAGCCATTTCCTATACTGTCATGTTCTTTAATTCAACAACTCTATTCTGTTGAGGTGTCCTAGCAACAAAGAATTGCTTTTTTATTCCTTGTTTACTATAGTAGTCCATAAATTCATTTGAAGTGAACTTTCCTCCATTATTAGATATCAAACATTTGATTTTTGAATCCATTTCATTTTCAACCATTTCCTTGTAGTCCTTGAAGTTTTCAAAATATTTTGACTTATTCCTGAGAAAGAAAATTGCTCATTTTTGTATAATCATCAACTAATAACATAAAGTATTTATCACCTTTTAAACCCTTTTTTGTAGTTGGTCCAACTAGATCAATATGCACAATTTCCAGTGGTCTTGTCATTGAATATTCCTTTGATTTGAACCTCGTCTTTGTTTTCTTTCCTTGTTGACAATTCCTGCATAAAGTGTTGGTTGGTTTCGTTATCTGAGGCATTTCTCTAACTGCTTCCATATATTTCCTTTCTTAATGTAATAAACCTCTCTTTACCACCTGTCATTTGTTTTGAACAACAATTGTCAACATATTAACCATGTTTATTTGGCTTATCTTGTACAACGAGTGTGTATTCTTCATGTCTATACTGATTCTAATTTCTTATCCATGTTATCTTATGAGGTTCCTATCTGTGACTGTTATTGTTCTGTTGTATTTCTCTAGGAGAGACTGTCATTCTGCAATCTTTGGCCATGTGTCCGAAGTTGTTACACTTGTAGCATTCCACTTCAATTCTCAATGATTCAAACTTGTTGTAACTTCTTCTTTGTGTTTCACTAGGCTTTCTTGGATAACCCTTTTGTCTAAGACTTTCAAAGTTGTTTATGTTCCTATTGTTATCTCTTCATTTCATAGCTTTATGTCCAAAATTATTGCATTCATAACATAGACCAAAAAAGATAGTTTGATACCTGGGAGTTGAAGATATTCTAAAAGGATTTGCTCTTATGAATACTTCTTCTTCCTGAGGCCTATCTGTTTTTGTTGGACGTTGATTCTGAAATCTGAATCTTCTCGATGGAGGAGTGTCCCTGTAATCTTCCTTGTAGGTATTCCCAACCCCTTTAATTGTTTCTTTGTAGATTTTTGGATATTTTTATTGTTCTGTTGTTTTGAAGCTTGATCCATTTTCTGTTTGATTGTATCCAAGTCCATACTTGTCATGATGAGGCTTTTGACTGCTGATAATGTCATTCAAAATTTTTGAGTTGTTCTACATATTTTTATTTTGAATATCCTTTCTTAATGTGACAATCTCTGCCTCCAAATTTCCAATGATCCTATCTCTTTATTCTAGTTCTTCCTTGACTGCTTATTCAATTCTTTTATCTTCTTCTAGTTGAACCTTCAAATTTGTGATCATTTTCTCTATTTCCTAAGTGTCTTCTTTCTTTTCTAGTTCCACTTGTAGCTTCTTGTTTTCCTTATTTTCTCTTATAACTTCTATGGAAGACAACATTTATTCTTGGTAATCAAATTCTACCTCTTAATATTCTTCTTCGGTGTCTTCTTTATCAGATTCTTCTACTACCATGAATAGAACTTTTTCTGTCTCACTATCACTGATTTCATCTTCATCTGATGAGGAGATGTCTTCTTTGGCGCATAATCTTTTCCTAAAATATTTCTTTATGGTTATTTTTCCTTTATATGTGTGTTTTCTATTTTAGTAATCTTCATCATTCCTCTTATTTTTCTTATGAGGACATTTGTTAGCAAAATGACCAATACCGTCACAATTAAAACAAATCAATGGAATCTTACCTTTATATATGTCATTGGTTCCCTTATTCAATCTTCTGACAAATTTGACCACTTCTTCATCATCTTCCGAGATTTCACTGTTGCTATGTTCTTTTTCTTTTTGTTTTCCCTTTTTCTTTGACCTTTTAGATTCTTTGAAAGTTGATTCCTTTATATCTAGATTTTCCTGTTCAGTTCTCATTTCATATGCTGTGAAGATTCCATGTAGTTCATCCATGCTTATTGAGTCTATATCTTCTCTTTTTTCCAGTGTTGATATCTTAGGATCAAATCTCATAGGAAGAGATCTTAGTACCTTTTGAACAATTACAGATTATTTAACTTCTTTTCTCAATCCTATGATTGCAATATTCTCATCTTCCTTCATCTTTAGTTGTTCGAACTGACTTCTATAAGTTTGAATTTTTTCTTCTTTGACTTTTGAATCTCCTTCATAAATATTTTGAAGCTTGTCCCAAATATATTTAGCAGATTTACAACGTATAACTTTGGTGTATACTGATTCACAAAGACCATTTAGAAGTGCATTTGTGGTTTTGGAATTATTTTGACCAAGTTTTATTATTCTTTCATTTTTTCGGTGGAACTGTTGGTTCTTTGTATCCATCGATTGTCAAATTTCAAATCCATGTGCATGTATATATGTTTTCATCATTTTTCTCCAAAATGCATACTTTTGTCCATCAAACTATGGTATTCCATTTTTATACATGTTGTTTCTCTCCATGATCTACCTTTCAGTGGTTAAACATATTTCTGAATGAACCTACTCTGATACCAATTGTTGGATAACTGAGAGGGGGGGGTGAATCAATAATAGAGCAATTTAATCCTTTTAACCACAAAATGAAAGTGTTATATCAATGTAGCATTATCATTCAATAGTTTCAGAGTAAATAAACAATGAAAAAATGAGCAATCATACACATACATAGTACACCAGTGTTTTTGAGTGGAAACCCAAAGTGGGATAAAAACATGGAATGTTTTTTCTTATATGTATTTAAGAATTACATTCATTGGAAGCACCAACTTCCTTTCTTTTCTAGTTGCAACTAGAAGGAAGCTCCAACCCTATAGTTGTTTAGGATACAACCTGAGGGAAGTTCCAACTCCCCAATTGTATGGCTACAACCCCCTATGTTCTTAGGATACAACCAGAAGGTGGCTATAACCACATGTCCTTGCCCTATCCAATCGCCCTAAAATAAAAGTAGAATGATTGAACCACTGTCACATTTTCATTGTGAGATATATTATTGTAAACCTATACCAATCAACCTGTAATCAACCTATACCATAAACAAATGCATAAACCATGCACCAACCTATATCAAACAACTTGTAATCAGACTGTATCATAAACAAGTGCATCAACCATGCACCAATATGTACCTCAACCTGTACCATCAATGAGTGCATCAACCATGCACCAAATATGTACCAATCATTCATCAAATACACATAAAATATTCATGAAGATGTACCAACATCATCAACTATACGCCTCATGTATGTAACAACTCATCAACTACTTGTCTCAACCATGTACCCAACATGTACGTCAACCAAAATCCCTCATCAATTTCCTCATCCAAATATGATTTGTAAATATGTAATAGACTTGGTGTATATGATCACATTCTTGCAAACCTTCCTTAACAAGAGACTATCATTTTCATCAAACTTTAATTTAGTGTCACATGACTAGTTTTATATTAGTCAACAACCCTAACTTGCAATAATCATAACTATGTACCTGTAATGAATAAAGGTCTAAAAATAGTACACAATGTTCTTCAATGTGTTTTCTACAATTTATATAGGTTTCACTTCTAGGAACCTCCCAGAAAACGAGTTATAGAAAAAATGGCATACCTTGTTGAATTACGGATTATTCTAGAGAGTTGATGCAGACTAAGCCTCTGCCTCAACCAGAGTCTCTGCGCTGACCTCCCGGTCTTAACGGATCATTCTAATTTCACCTTCGAGTTAGAGTGGCTCTTTTGATTCCTCACTGGAATCTCTATTAAAAACCCGGTCCACAGATCCTTCCTTTTCCCCTGTCACAGCTTCTGCACATACCTGATCTCTCCTCGATAGAAATTTTGGGTTTTGGGGTTTTCTGATTCCCGTTTTCGAGAACCTCAGTCTTCTCGATCTTTCGATCTCCAATATGCCAATTTTCTGAAACAACTTTAACTTCACTTATCCCCCTAGGCTATACATTTGGTCCACATGGACTTCCCTTATATGACCACAGTCCTTTTTGGCTTTTTGCAACTCAAGCTCCCAACCTCTTGGTCTCTCGACTCCCGAAGTGCCAAAATGACCTTGCCTTTTAGTATTTTTTTCCCAAAATCCTAGATTTTTGCCATGCATCCCCTCAAGGTGGACGGTCCTCGTCGCTTCACGATTTCGGGAAATCAAATGCTATGGACATCTCATCTTCAAGATTCATGAAATGTCGAATCCCGATATGCCGATGGCTCCCGATCTCCACCATGTGTCCCAACCGATGGACAACTCATATCTGTTTCGGGGTTTTCATCGTGGAGTGACCCGATCTCTTTCCCTTGAGACTTCCGATATCCTGAATTCCGAAGTCCCGATATCCCGACGCCTTTCGGGACTTTCGCTCTGCTTGCGAGGGTTTAAACCCCATGCAACTCCTGTCAGATCCTATGACTGACATGTATCTAAGTGAGGGCCGACAACTCATGAACTCTTGAGATTGAAAATGGGGAAATAGTCATAACCCCCTTACTTCTTTGTCATATCGGATGGCTGGCAGGACTTCGCAAATTCTCTACAGAGAATTTCAATCGTTCGTCTCTTCCCATGAGAACATCCGTAAAATTTAAATAAATATTTCTTTGCATGGAACTTGTCCCCTTGCAGCACGATGTCATTGCACCTCCTTTCAATTCTTCAAGGAACTTAACTTCTTGCTTCCCTTCGAAAACTTCGAAGGTTTGAACCCTTCTGAGGGTTTTCCCGACATCAAGTCTTTCAGAAAAAATCCTGCTAGCACTCCTTGCGGTAGACCTTCAAACACTTTCAAGTGTTGAACTCCTTTCGACTCTGTGCACTCCCTGCAACAACAGTCTCTCAACAATTCATTCAGGTTACAAACCCCTAAAGCTTCACTCGGCCTGCACACACTCTGCATGGCTCCTGTGCCTAACTACACCTTTGAGGAAATGAGGACAAAATCTATCCTATTTGAGATTTCAGATAAAAACCCTTGAACCCTTTGTCAATGCACTCCTTGCAGACAATTCAACTACACTCCTTACAGGAACTCTCGCTCAGATAGAGAAACAATTGAAACTCATTTCCTAACTCTTTCTCTCTCATACTTCAAACATAACCCTGAAATCATTCATACATAGCATAGAAAGCAAATGTATAACAGAAAGAGTAAAACTATGAACATACCATTCAACATACACATACAAGAAACAAATACAATGCCATGAATCTGAATTAAGACTTCTTCTATTAACTCAAATCTCTCTACGTGGGTGTTTTTCAAACACAGGTTTTCTGTTCCAGATCTGTATGCTCTTTCCTTGGTAATGTTCTTCACTATTATACAATTACACAATGAGGGTGTCTATATCCAGTTTCCCTCTCTCATCCTAAACTGTCTAATTCACGCATTAAATTCTATCTACTTGCATTAACTATCATAAATGCCTTTCCACCTACTAAGGACAAGAGAGGATCTCTCAAGGTCTGTTTACATTTTTACAAGTGTGCCTCCACTTGATGAATTCATTAAAGTTTCAAGACATTTTCAAAAATTGCACTGGGCGCCTTTCCAGCTGTCCTTTGTCTCTGCGCTGGCTCGCTTGAGATGCTCTTGCATCATACTCCCTTGCTTGAAAATTTTCATGGGCTCCTATCCATGAGCTCATGCACATTCTGTCCATGCCTCTGGATATCTACTTCGTTCTCCTAGCTAGCATATTCAACTGGATGGACCTTACACTTGACCAAATATTCAAAGTATTTCTTTCGCCTAGTCTTCTTGTCGACCCTTTTGTCCATTATGCGCTCCATTTGTGGATTTTCTGCAATTGGCATCTGTTTTTTCCACTGGACCTCTGACTGTTCATTTCCCATTCCTGCTTCCTCAGCTTTATATGGGTACAAATCTGAGATATTGAATATCGGAGAAATTTCGATCCCATCGGGTAATTCAATCTCGTAAGCATTCGCCCCAAATTTCTTCAAGACCTTACATGGTCCGATTTTCTTCATCTTCAGTTTATTATATGTTCCTCTCGTGAACCTTTCCTTTCTCAAATGTGCCAGAATCAAATCACCAACCTCAAATTGAATTTGTCTCCTGTGTTGATTTTATCTGCGCTTATATTCCTGGCTCAAGTTCTGTAAACGCTCCTTCACCTGGCTATGAAGTTCCTTCATCGCCTCTGCGAAATCTTCTACACTAGCGCTCCTAGTTGTAATCTGGTCTGAATATCTTAGCTCAGAAATTCCTCTCGGTTGCATGCCATAGACAATCTGAAATGGACTATCCCTTGTGCTTCTATTAACTGAGTCATTATAAGCAAACTCTGCCTATGGTAATATGTTGTCCCATTGGTTGTGGTGTTCTGTTACCAAGCTTCTCAGCAAGTCTCCCAGACTTTTGTTTGTCCATTCGTTCGAGGATGATAAGTTGAACTGAACAATAAGTTAGTTCCCAACTTCTTCCATAAATTCCTCCAAAAGTGTCCTACGAACTTAGTGTCTCGATCCAAAACTATGTTCCTTGGTAAGTCGTGAAGTCGAATGACTTCTTTGAAAAATATATTCACAATCCAAGTTGCGTCACTGGTCTTCTGACATGGAATGAAGTGTGCCATCTTGGAAAATCTATCCACCACCACAAAGATTGAGTCAAACCCTCTTTGTGTTCTTGGCAACCCCAATATGAAATCCATTTTGACTGCATCCCACAACCTCTCAGGTATGGGCAATGGTTGATACAATCCTGCATTCTGTCTCTTTTCCTTTGAATGATGGCAAATTCTGCATCTGTCCATGAATATTTTGACATCTACTCGCATTCCTGGCCAAAAATATGACTCATTCAATTTTGTGAACGTCTTGTCATGACCGAAATATCTGGCTAATCCTCCACTATGTTTCTCCTTCAGCAAATTCTCCCTTATGGAGCATTTTGGAATACAAAGTTGATTTCCTTTAAATAGTAATTCTTCCTGGATCATGTATTTTGTCCATTGACTTCTATCCCTGAGATTTTGATTCTCAGCTGCTTCATATTCTTCCTTAAAATCTGGATCATCTCTGTACATGTCTCTGAGATCATCAAAACCCAATGTTTTGACTCTGAACTCCTACAATAGCAAACATTTCCTGCTCAAAGCATCAACAACCTTGTTAGCAGTTCCAAAAATATGGTTAATTACAAAAGTAAAGTTCTGCATGTATTCAACCCATTTTACATGTCTTTGATTCAACTTTTCCTGTTGAGTCACAAACTGTAGTGCATGATTTTCACTGTATAAGACAAACTCCTTCAAAATCAAGTAATGTCTCCATTTCTTTAATGCCTGAATAGTAGCATAAAACTCCTTGTCATATGTGGAGTATTTCACCTTCTCTTTGTTCAGATTCTCACTGAAGTATGCTATCGTCCTGTCTTCTTGACTCAAGACTGCCCCTATTGAAAATCCACTAGCATCGCATTTCACTTGAAATGTCTTTTGGAAATCAGGAAACACCAGGATTGGTTGTTCCGTGATTTTCCTCTTCAATAGATTAAAAGTCTTCTCAACCTCTTCTATCCAGTGAAAAGGATTATGTCTCTTCTTCACGGTATCCATCATCGGTGCACTAATTCCACTGAAATTCCTAATGAATTTTCGATAGAAACTAGCCAATCCGTGAAAACTTCTCACCTCAAATATACTCTTCGGTGATGGCCAATTCTTGATCACTTCCATTTTATTTGGATCCATCCTCAATTTATCTGCAGAAATAAAAAAACCCAAATAAATGAGCTCTGTCTTCATGAATGAGGATTTTTTCATGTTTATCAGCAGCTTCTCCTGTTGTAACCTCTCCATCACTGTAGCCAGATGTTTCAGATGTTCAACTTCTGTTTTGCTAAAAATCAGTATATCATCCAGATATACGATAAAAAATATTCCGATGAACTCCCTCAAGACTTCATTCATCAACATCATGAAGGTACTCGATGCATTTGTTAATCCAAATGGCATAACAAGCCATTCATACAACCCTTCGTTGGTTTTGAATGTTGTCTTCCATTCATCACCTTCTCTCATGCAGATTTGATGATAACCGCTTTTCAAATCAATCTTTGAAAAGTAATTTGCCCCACTCAAGCAATCCATCAGATCATCCATCCTTGGCAATGGGAATCTGTACCTGATGGTTATTTTGTTAATCTCTCTCGAGTCAGTACACATCCTCCAGCCTCCATCTTTCTTCGGACTGAGTATTGTCGGAACAACACACAGACTCAAGATTTCCCTGACCAAACCTTTGTCCAACAAATCCTGGACTTGTCTTTTGACCTCTTCATTCTCCTGCGGTGTCAATCTGTACGCATCTTTGTTTGGAAAACTAGCTCCTAGTATGAGATCAATGTGATGACTCACACTTATGATCAGTGGAAATGAATGAGGTAGTTCATCCACTACTATGTCAACGAACTCTTCCAGTAGTTCCTGAACCTCTTCTGGTAAATCATCTACCCTTGTGCTGGTCAAAACAACTCTAGGCTTCCTGACCACAATGAATTGTGGATCCTCCTTCTTCTTGACCTTAGTAAGAAGTTCCTTTCCACTCATGAGAAGTACAGTGTTACTTACTTCAGGTTTCACTTCCTTATCTTTGATTGGAAGCAACATGTGAGTTCCCTCATTCTTCTCTAGGGTGTATGTGTTCATCCTCCCATCATGAACGACATTTCTATCATATTTCCATGGTCTACCCTGCAATAGATGAAAAACATCCATGGGAATAACATCACAGAGTATCTTATCATTATACCCTCCTATCTTAAATTCAACTAAACATTGTTTAGTGACATTTACCTGATGTCATTTTTGTAGCCATGGAACTCTATATGGACTTGGATGTTCAATCGTCTCTAGCTCCATCTTTTCTACCATCTCCATTGAAACGAGATTATCCATGCTACCACTGTCCTCAATGACCTTGCATACCCTATCCTTGGTTTTGCAAGCAGTCCGAAAAAGACTGTTTCTTTGGACTGAACTCTCCACCTCCTTCTCTGGTGTTAAGAGAACTTTTCACATCATCAACGATCTTTCGCCTTCAACATCTTTTGTCTCAACATTCCACCTCTATGCTTTGGAAATGTGAGTCTCACCACCTTCTTTCTTCTTATCTAGACATTCATAAGATTTGTGTCCATTCTTTCCACACGTGAAGCATTTTATTACTCCACCTCTTCCTCTACCTCTACCTCTAGTACGAGGAAAAATGTTTCCATCTGCATATTGACCTCTCTATTTGGTATGCTGCCCTCTCTGTGAACTTCCACCTCTCTCAGTCTGAGTTTGAGGTTTTTTCCAGTCCTCTTTGGGTTTCTGATTTTTATCCTGGGAAACTGATTTGCCCTTAGGCTGATTTCTTCCTTGCCCTCTTTGACCCTTCTTTCGGCTCAGCTTATCTTCCGCCTTTAGAGCCATTTGATAAGCATCTTCCACTATTTGGATGGTTATCATGCTCATCTCACCCTGAATGTCGTATCTCAGGCCATTCATGTACTTGGAAACTTTTTCATCATCGCTTTCTCGATGACCTGCCTTGATGTTCAGCCTATAGAATTCTTCAGTGTATTCTTTCACTGTCATCAATTTCTATATCAAGTTTTTCATTATTTGAAACAGATTAATATGGTAATCTCTGGGGATGAATTTCACCTTCATCTTTGTCATCATCCTATCCCAACTCTTTATCTTCTGCTTGCCTTTGCAGTGTCTGTCAGCTTGTAGTTCATCCCACCATAATGATGCATGTCCTTTCAATCTTGTGATAGCATGTTTGACCTTCTTGTCTTCCTCAACATCTTCATAGTCAAAATAAGTGTCCATAGCTCTAATCTAGTCTAGAAGCTCTTCAACGTCCAGGTTTTTGTCATAAACTGGGATGTCCATTTTTTCCCTGGCACCCATCCTTGTGACATCTCTAATCAAGCATTCATTTGTGGCATCTTCTGCTAAGATTTATTCTTCTTCATGTTCAACTTCATTTTCACTTTCCGAATCTCTAAGATCCCCAGCATCGACTGTGCACCTCTGTGTTGTCTCCATGTCCTCAAGTCTGGTGCGTAGATCACGCATTTCTTTTGACATGGCTAGGTCGGGAATCTGCCTACCACTTCTTCTTGGTATTTCCATTTTCTTTGGTGGATCAGATGTTTGTCTGTCCCTTCTTCTCAGCAGCATGATGAATTCTCCTTTTCACTACTACAGAAAGCAAAGAAACCTTTCTGTGCTCTGATACCACACCTGACACAGACTAAGCCTCTGCCTTCGCCAGAGTCTCTGCGCTAACCTCTCGGTCTTAACGGATCGTTCTAATTTCACCTTTGATTTGGAGTGGCTCTTTTGATTCCTCACTAGAATCTCTGTTAAAAACTCAATCCACAGGTCCTTCCTTTTCCCCTGTCACGGCTTCTGCACATACCTGATCTCTCCCCAACATAAAATTTAGGTTTTGGGGTTTTCTGATTCCCATTGTCGAGAACCTCAGTCTTCTCGATCTTCCGATATCTGATATGCCAATTTTCCAAAATGGATTTAACTTCACTTAGCCCCCTGGGCTATACCTTTGGTCCACATGGCCTTCTCTTATATGAACGTAGTCCTTTTCGGGTTTTCGCAACTCAAGTGCCCGACCTCTTGGTCTCTCGACTCCCAAAGTGTCGATTCCCGAAGTGCCGAAATGACCTTGCCTTTTGGGATTTTTTTCCCGAAACCCTAGATTGTTGCCACGCATCCCCTCAAGGTGGACGGTCCTCGTCGCTTCACAATTTTGGGAAATCAAATGCTCCAGACATCTTGTCTTCAGGATTCGCAAAATGATGAATCTCGATATGCCGATGGCTCCCAATCTCCACCACATGTCCCAACCGATGGACAACTCAGATCTGTTTCAGGGTTTTCATCGTGGAGTGACCTAATCTCTTTCCCTAGAGACTTTCGATATCCTGAATTCCAAAGTCTCGATATCTCGATGCCTTTCAAGACTTTCTCTCTGCTTTCGAGGGTTTAAACCCCATGCAACTCTTGTCAGATCCTACGAATGATGGGTATCTAAGTGAGGGATGATGGCTCATGACCTCTTGAGCTTGAAACTGGGGAAACAGTCATAACCCCCTTACTTCTCTATCAGATCGGACGCCTGGCGAGACTTCGCAAATTCTCTACAGAGAATTTCAACCATTCATCTCTTCCCTTGAGAACCTCCATGAAATTTAAATAAATATTTCTTTGCGTGGAACTTGTCCTACTGCAGGATGATGTCACTGCACCTTCTTTCAATTCTTCAAGGCACTTAACCTCTTTCTTCTCTTCGACAAATTCGAAGGTTCAAACCCTTCTGAGGGTTTTCCTGACTTCAAGTCTTTCAGAAAAACTCTCACTAGCACTCCTTGTGGCAGAACTTCAAACACTTTCAAGTGTTGAACTCCTTTCAACTCTGCGCACTCCCTGCAACAGTAGTCTCTCAACAATTCATTCAGGTTACAAACCCCTGAAGCTTCACTCTACCTGCGCACACTCTGCACAACTCCTATACCTAACTGCACCTTTGAGGAAATGAGGACAAAATATATCCTATCTGATCTTTCAGAGACAAACCCCTGAACCCTTTTTCAACTCACTCCTTCCGGACAATTCAACTGCACTCCTTAAAGGAACTCTTGCTCAGACAGAGAAACAATTGAAACTCATTTCCTAACTCTTTCTCTCTCAGACTTCAAACATAACCCTGAAATCATTCATACACAACATAGAAAGAAAATGTATAACAGAAAGAGTAAAACCATGAACATACCATTCAGCATACACATACAAGAAACAAATACAATGCCATGAATATGAATTAAGACTTCTTCTATTAACTCAAATCTCTGTACACGGGTGTTTTTAAAACACAGGTTTTATGTTCTAGCTCTGTATGATATTTCCTTGGTAATGTTATTCACTATTATACAATTACACAATGAGGGTGTCTATATCACGTTTCCCTCTCTCTTCTTAAACTGTCTAATTCACGCATTAAATTCTATCTACTTACATTAACTATCATAAATGCCTTTCCACCTACTAAGGATGAGAGCGGATCGCTCAAGGTCCATTTACATTTTTACAAGTGTGCCTCCACTTGATGACTTCATTAATGTTTCAAGACATTTTCAAAATTTTTGTTGGGCGCCTTTCCAGCTGTCTTTTGTCTCTGCGTCGTCTCGCTTGAGATGCTCCTGCATCAAGAGCTTACTTGTAGAGCATGCCCCGCATGGAATATATGTTTTATGGATATGAAAATGATACAAAGAATACTACAGAATGTACAATAACCAATACATTTGGTTTTACTGAATTTGGATCTGTTATGAAGAAGTTATGATGTTTTTACCCAAAAAATTTGTTTTAGACTAGTTTCAGGACTACCGAAAAACCTTATTTTCCATGGAGTGTAAGTCCAAAAATATAATGACCCTCAAGTTAAAAATCTTATCAAAACTACTTGGATATGTTTCGTCAACATACTCCTCATTTTGTAGTCTGAATCATTATAGAAAAAAAATTGTTGTGAAAATGGTGAGATGACCTGTAAATAACATACCTTAGAAAGCATCATCAAAAGAATGTATCCTCCCTTGAATTTCGGCCTTATTTACTTCACCTTCCTTCTAAACTTAGGCTTATATATCCTTTGATTACTTTAGTCACTTGTAGATATTGAATATTCTCAAGTGTGATTAAAATGAGAGAGCCTTGCCTCTTATTTATACTTTTATGTAGCTTCCTCAAGGGGTTACTTTTTAACCATCTTAACCCACTTTCCTTATTTTAAGGTTAACCCACTTCTAACAACTTGTCCACTTAGTAATTTATCCATTAAATTTATTATTTAAATAATTTCTTTTGCATCCTCTTTGAATTATAGTACACTCATCACTTCACTTTATTATTTAAATAATTTCTTCTTTGCAAACACTTTGACTAGTTTGACCTTTTGGGTCTTCGAAATGACTCATGAGGGTTCGCCAACTTCACATGGCCATAACTCTCTAACCATGAGGAGTTATGTGATGTTCCACATACCACCAGAAATGGAATGACATGTACTATCCATCTATAATAGTCTTACCTGCAAATATATAAAAATGCATACCATTATCCATCAAAAAAACTTGGGCTCATTGCCCAAAACTATGTGCTACCGAGATTCGCTACTAGAATTTCTTCAAGGGTTGAAATCAATGAAAACCAACCCAATTAATCAATAAGAAAAACATTATCAGTAGGAAGAACCATATATTTGGATATCCTTCAGTTAGTGGGAAATAGAAATGTATACGATTATTTAACATTTATAAAAGAAACCATTTCCAATGTTGATTGTGTGACAGGATTTCTCAAAATTAATATAAGGCATGTTGAGGAAAAAGATATTAAATGATCTTACTCAAGCATTTTCATATCTTACTTGGCTAAATAAATATAGATGGAAATATCACCCTATGTTTATAGCCATCAAAATCAGTATCCTATTTCACAAGTATTGTTTACAAGTGCTTAGGCTGGTTTTTTTATATAAATAAAAGCTTGATGAAAAATTCATTATTTATGTAATTTTATGAACATAACAAATTTTGAAATAAATATAGAGACAGAAGTAAAGACAACAAGTCAATAATCAAAACAAATGAGACATAAAGAAATCATTTATTTCATTCCAATTCATCAAAAGAATAGTTCTCTTTACAAAATTTCCTGAGGAATTTTTCAACCAAATTCAAACCTGGACGTCCCCGATGAAACATACAAAAGGACTTCGGATAGAAAGTAAAAAACTGAACTTTAAAAGCTAGATCAGCTTGCCATGGATTGTGTCCCACTAAACTCTGCACAATAGCCTTTGTCAGTCATGAAATCTAATTCACAAACCGACAAGTCTACACAAACTATCAAAGATAGATCAACACATGTGAAAAACAAGTGTCTAAATGATGTAATTCAGCCCTAAATCTTGTTGTCTACAATAGGACCCTGCTATCATAAAAAACAATTAGGCTTCTAATGAATTAAGGAATGAATGAAAATTGAATTATCTCAACAAAACTAAAAGAGAAAACCTTAGTATGCTTCTTCTTCTATTCTCCCTTGTTCCTCCTTTTCCTTTTTCCTTTAAGCAAGTTAGAGTTGGTTGAAGTAGTTGAACTACTTATTTAGTTAATTTAACTAAAAATCAACCAATTTTTAGTTAAGGGGGAAAAGTAATAAAATCATAATAAGGGTTTTAAATAAATAATAACTAGTAGGTGGGACCCCTTGTGACTCCATTTAGTTATTTAACAATCATAACACAACTAGTTAATCAAACAAAAACATCCCTCCTTGTGACTCCCATCGTCACTTTCATATTTTGACAATTTATATCAATGATAATTGAAATTATTTCCAGAAATATAATAGCCATATATCCAAAAAATAGTGTGTTATCCAAAATTTTAGAAGTCAATTGTTCTCAACAATTAATAAATAAAAACTTAAAATCCATATTTTCCACTCTGGGAGGCAATCTTTCCCTTCTTGTTGTTGTCACCTTTTGATCTCTCTGAATTTGCCTTAGACTGTGTAGAGCCTTTAGGCCTAATATCATTGATCACATGAGAGAAGCCATCTCTCAAATGCATGCGGGAGGACATAGATTTATTAGAGTCATTTGAGGGTGAGGAAGGGGAAACAATGGCTTTTCCTTTTTCAGGAGCATGGTGGGGAAAGGTTTTTATCCTTTTTCTTGCATGGGATGACTGTACTGGTGAGTGGATAGGGGAAACTTGGAGAATTTGATTAATAGGTGGAGGAGCAGGTAGAGACAAGTTAAGCCAGCCATGATGTTGGGAGACTGTCTGGTGAACAATCTCTTGCCATCCGTCATTTTCAAAGACTTCATTTTGTAATGAGACATGAGGAGGCACTGGGATACGAGGGAGTTGTGGGTCTTGGAAGTGAGGCTTTTCAGGCCTAGGCTAGACCACTCCTTTCCCAATCTAGTTAAAAAATCCATCTTTAAATAGTTGTCCTAACTCTTGCAAGTCTACATCGAAGTGTATAAATAATATTGGCCTTCTAGGGCCCCTGTTCCAATTTCCTCTTCCCTAGTTACACCAGCCATGGCTACCTCTACTGAAAAAACTCATTCGTGTATGCATAATTGATTAAGAAATAGTTTCTTTAACAAGCATACATGGAAAATCTTTTTAAATATGAAATAAAATTTGGCTCAGCAACATATCAAACTCATGCAATCCAATCCATACAAATCGTTTAATAGTTTTCAATGAGAAGGGGGCGAACAAGGGTTCTAGGATATGTGAGGGGTTGTATTGAGCGAAAAATGTTAAAATGAGGGGGAAAAGATCATGATTATTGCCCACAAACATCAAACAATCAACGCTATCGTAAACCAAAAGAATATATCATTGTAATTCATCTATGCGATCCTTTAACTATCATAATACAAAACTTAGCTGAACTAAAATTAAATTTTAGGAACATGGAGTGGATAGTGAATATGGGAAGGTGAGGGGAATTGTAATGTGCAAAAAGTGAAATAATGGTAGGGAAAAGAGTGAATATTGTTCGAAAAACCAATTATGTAATCTATAAAATAGTTATGTATTCAATACAACTATTCCAGCACCAACCAAACAATTAATGTGACCAATTAAACAATTACCGTGTGTTAAAACTTGTTCACTATCCCACATTCAATTTCCTTTAGAAAAATTTCAATTAATACAGTGTATAATCATACTCATAATTACTATGCCTTTAAAACATCTTGTTGAAAGAATTATGTTTCCTTTTATTTCCTTCCCTTTTATATTTAAAACAAAATCCAAAGGAACACACAATCATATTGCTTCAACTCTGTTCAGCATAAAAAAAACATCAACCACTGCCCATAATTTAATTTCTCAATTCAAACATAGACACAGATCTTTCATGAGTTGAACAGACTCTTTTAAAACATGCCCGATTCCATTCCTTTGACAAATTTAACAATTAAATTTACAATGAAACCATAATACCAAAACCCCGTGCTCAATGATCTCTAATGGTGCAATAAAACAAAACGATGCATGATGTCTATAAATCGTACAAAATAGATAGACAGGTCACAGTCATCAACTCTTCAAATTGCAATAATCTCGATTGGGCAAATTAAACACACAACAACCACCACTTCAATTTATACCACACTGTAGGAACACATAGACTAACGCATAACAAAAAGAGGCATATATGTGACTGTACATTTATGCTTACCCTCAATCAACCAATTAAACAATATTGAGTAATCAATTCAACTGTCATAACAAAAGGAGGAAACCACTATATGCAAATTATCATTTCCAATTACAACTCTCCAATCAACCCGATCAAATAGAGATGAACCAATAACCAAAGCCACTATCAATGCTACTCAACCAACTTATGACAGTCAACATGATACCCAACAGGGTGTGACTAGTTTTGTTTATCAAAATCGGGCTATGCAACTAATGAACACACTAATCAAGGGTTCGTTCAGTCACCAAATATAGGGAGACTGGAGGTCGACCATATCAATAGTAAGTGAGAACCCTTGAGACAAGCATGGTGGAACCACAAGCCTTATAACCCTTATCTTGTAATATAGGGTGATATTTCGACACTAGTTAGGGTAGAACATGATGCAGAGGAGCAGAGATTTCTTATTGGCCAGTAAGCAACACCAATAACATGCAGAGGCGTAACCCTTGTGTTTTTCCCCAATACTCAAATAATGTTGATAGAAATACAGAGCCCAGGTACTACCAAAGACGCTAAATCATACTTCTTGGCATAATAGCCACCTCATAACCAATTGTGCAAATACCAATAACGCAAAATGAGCCCACGACCAGGTGAAAAAGATATGGAGTGACCAAAAGGTGGTTCAAAACATACACAAAATCCCCATAGCACCAAATAAAACCAGATGTGGTTACCATAACTGTGAGGAGAAGTCCAGTAAGGCTAAACAGAGTGAAACCCTCCAACAAAACCCATAAAGACAACAAAGAGCCATCACAATTTTCACCACACATAAAAGCCAATGAACTCACGACTTCAACCATCGATTTTTCCATTTGCAACGAATAACACACATAGTCATTCCATATAAAATACCACGTGTTTACATAGTTGAAAACCTCAAGAAAACATAGGCCAACACATTATCAAGCCAAATTTCATTTCATACACAAAGCGAATTCATGGATGGGTGAAAAAGAACCATACCTGTAACCAATAGCCTTAAAAATGCAAGTTGGTCAAGCAATTCCTTCCAGGATTGAATCTCAGAGCTTAACCAAAAAAAAAACAAGTGAACAATAACCATGATAGGGTGATGAACCAGTGGTACAAGTATGGAGTTATGTTCATTTATTGCATGTCGCTTCCATCCTCCACCTCATTCAATTACATAGTACATGTCAGCCAACCAAACCATTAATCCATGTGATTAATCCATGCATTGAAAATTGCACATATTGCTTGCCAATTGTGCCACCCAATCCATATTAACCATTGCCAAAACCATACAATTACATATATCAAATGTGCCCAATATAAATCAATACAAATCGTATAGCCACTAACATTTCTAGTTAGGACTAACATCAATTTATTTAAATTTCATTTGCATATAGTATAGCATAGTATAGCATAGTTCCCTTTACTTGGATTTATTCCATATTTCTCTTGTCTCTTGTTATAACTAACATGTGTCTTGTACAGGTGTAACATATAGTGAACCATGGTGCCAATGGCGATGTAATAATAGTAAATACAAGTCATGCATACATGGAATTTAGAGCTTGGATCAACAAAACCAACACATAAAATGCACTATCCATCTTCCATTGTGATGCAAACAAAACCAATATTTCATCATCAATCATGTAGAACCCTGTAAGAAGCATCGAAACAACATCATAAAATGTGTAATAAGACTATCTCTTATCCTTCAATCTACAAGGGGGTCCCACTTACTAGTATTATATATCGTTATCATAGTTTAAATAATAGGCTTAAGCAATACTTTGCAGGCGAAATCCTCATTGCGACTTTTATCATCAACAAACTGGAGAATACATAGGGAAATGTGTTTCAAATGTATTAAGAACTTAGAATACATGGTTTCATAGACCAAGAACATTGGATCAAGAAGATATAACCAAAATCATTATGCAACAGGAGGAAGTGAGGGAATTTAATGGAAAAATGATCGGGAATTTGGGAATAACTCATGGAAAATGTTAAGTATGAGGGGGTTTATACCAGGATTTGATTTTTTCTTCAAGGAGAAAAATTTATGGAATTTATCTTTTTAATTCAAATGGATGAAGAAATGGAAAACAAAAGCGAGAGATAACCAATTCTTTTATAAGACAGCAATGAAAGAAGATAATAAATTCAATTTACTTTTAGGGGAACATCATAACAGTTGTGTAAGCTTGATTATTATTGACTAACAATACCTTGCAGGAGTGTCACTGTGGTAGAACCGATCCAACAATTTATTCTTGACCAAAAATCAACTAAAAGATGAAAAACAATAAAATTCATGACAGAAATAGGACTACAAAATTTAAAACAACATAAAATAAAATGAAAGAACTTCCAAAAGAAACATGAAAGCTATTAAAAACGAAAGAAAAAATCAAACTATTGCAAAAGAAGAAATGAAAAATAGTAGGAAAATGAAAGCAGAACTAGACTACTAATATACAGAAAATCCAAACAACGTTAAAAAATTTCAAGTTGGTTCCACGTAGTGTTTTAAGTGAGAACCATCAGTGTTGTAGGAAAAGAATCTCTCCTGTAAATATTTTATAATATAAGAGTTAGTACCTAGGACAAAAGCGATCTTGAAAGGACCCAGCCATACATTTTGAAACTTTGAGACAATTGATAGCCCTTTAATGTATACGATTAGATCATCAATACAAACATGAATAATATTACCAATCAAATCATGGAAAGTTATTTGCATAGGTATTTTAAAAGTGGTACTCGCATCGGATAATCCAGAAGAAATATATTCATAAGTCAGGGTACCCAAATAAGTAATAAAGGTGGTTTTGTATGTATATGCCCCTTTTATCATGATTTGATTGTTACTGGAAGAACCATCAAGTAAAGGCCTCATCTATGACCTTGCAACTTGTTGCAGAATCATTTCTATGTTAGGAAGAGGAAAGTGATCTTTCATAATAGCCCGATTGAATGTGAAGAAATCAACATAAAATCTGATATGATAAGTCACTTTCTGAACATGAACCAAATTGGAAACCCATTCAAAATACTCGACCGGAAATATGATTCCAGCCTTCAAGAGTTTTTCCAACTCCTTTCGAATAGTTGCTTCCAGTGCAGGGTTTATAGGTCCTTGTTTTTGCCTAACTAGTTTTATGCCTTCCTTGATGGGAATGGCATGTTGTATAAGAGCAGAATCAAAACCATGAAGATCCTCATAAGACCAAGAAAAAACATCTTGAACTTCACCGAGTATCTTGGCAAACTTCATTTTCTCTTCATCATAACATTGAGCACCTATTTTAACATTCTTTGGAGGCTCAGGTGTCCCAATGTTCAAGGAGATGGTTTCACCCACCTTTCTTTTCAACTCCTCTTCTTTCTGTTTCTCGTTATTTCCTACATCACTGGATGAAAATGAACTCTCTGGAGGAGTCAAGCCCTTATAAATCTTGTTATCTTTTATGGATATAATTTCCTTTGGATTATAAGGTTCATTTTGAATGAAATCACTTATTCTCTCAATGCTAGGGAAGACCTACCAAGATTCTATATTGTCAGGGATATGTGGACGATATATAGATTGAAAAGTACAATCAAGTATGTGTGGTAGAAGCTTCCTATTAGGAGAGGCTGCAAAAACAACTAACCGATCAACCATTGAGTTCAATTCCCTCTTACCATGAGTAATGTTGAAAGATAATAGGTTCGAGATAAGTGCCCAAACCGTTTGGGTGTATTGATTCATCAACTTGTTTCTAGGAGAGTATATCTTACGTACAATGTTCACAACAAGATTGAAATCTCCAAAAACTGAAAGGTGACCACAACCAAGATTATAGGCGTTTTTAATACCTAGTAATAAGGCTTCGAATTTAGTGACATTATTTGTGCAAGAAAACTCCAAGATATAAGAAACGTTATGAATTTTCCCCATAGGAGAGTACAATATTATGCCAGCTCTGTTACCTTCACTAGAGCATGAACCATCAAAATGCATGCACCACATACCATCATCTAAATCAATTTGTTCCAAGGGAATGTTATCCTCCTCAACAAAGATGGAATACAACCCTAGGTCCTCTTCGATATAGTTCACATTTGGTTGTGGGACACTCTCTATGTAAGGTGAAATCCTTCCCTCTCTAAGGACTATAATAGTTTTACCATTCCGAGGAATGGATAAGTGTGTCATGTTGAGTGAGAGGTATCCACCCATCAAATCTTGCTAATCTCTTCCTAAGATGATTGAGTAATTTCTTACTCGCATATCAATTACCTAAATACTAAGGGTCATCCTTATTTCAGGGTGTGCAAACAAAACCAAGGTCACATATTTAATCTCACCTATGGTCATTTTTTGTAGACTATTATAAGAGAGCATGCTCCTGGCATTTCCATTTGTACAAGACAAGCCTATCTCTTCCATAATAATATTTGACATCACACTTGGGCCAAAATCACCATCAATGAGGCAACAATGGTCGATCTTATCCATTATCTTTACATAAATATAAAAAAGAGGGATTTTTTTATAGGGTATCTAAAGTTATGTACACCTACTTTATTTATGAAAAAATACTCTTCATTTACCTCTTTAGAGAGGTTGGATACAACGAAATATTTTCCTTCTATGAATTGTTTTAGATGCCTCTATTGTTCAGGGATGACAAACATGTCCAGAAGGGTTTCATCTGCTTTGACATTGGCCAACTAATTTAGGATATTGTATTTGGAAGAGGGGAGAGGGAAAGTAGTTCCTTGACTATCAAGAACCTTAGGAACCTGACTAGTAGCAACTGGTGAGGATGAGGATGAGCTAGAAGAATTGCAGAGAGGATCATATTTTCCTTTGGGAGCGTAGGATTTGTTCCTAGTATTGATGATCATGATATCTTCTACCTCTGCAAAATCTAGGACAATGATGGTAGTTCTTGGTATTTTACCAAATATCTTATCTCTAGCACTCTTCCTTACCTCACATGTGGTTTCCTCATGGTGTTCCTCGCAAAAGTTACACCAACTTCGAGGCATGATACCTTTAGGCTAAAAATTATTTTCATTTGGATTTCTAAATGGCGGTGCAGAAGAGGATGAAGCTTCAGGGGTGAGAAGGGAGACAATTCCTTTTCTCTTATATGATATCACACGATTATTCATGTCTTTTACTAGATGTAAGAGGGAAGGCATGTATGCCTGTTTAACCAATTCTCCCTAAGGAAGACCTGTTATTTCAAGATGTTCTTCATACTCTAAACAAGTATGCAGAGAGGAACTGAGGTTATAAATGGATTTTTTCCCAAGCCTATGATGATATGGGGAAGGTAATGCATTGTAGTAATGCATGAAAGTGGCTTGGTTCTAAGGTCGAATGAGTTCCGGGATTTGATTATATAACTTAGTGAAACACAAGTTGAATGACTTGATGATCTCACCATTCTTATAAGTGATGTTATTGTACTCTTGTATCTGCCCAGTTGGGATTTTAGATTGCCCATATGTGGACTTGAACCAATAAACTAACTCCTCCCAAGTAGACAGAATCTTAGGAGTAAGGTCAAAGAAATCGTCTGCAGCCTTCCATCCAAGGAATTAACAAATAAGGGCATGAAAGTATTGTTGTCATTGGCTCCTATGTTGTGACAAGCATTAGAAAATTCCACCAGGTGTTCATTTGTATTGACAACGTTATTCCCCAAAAACCTAGGAAGATTCTCTTTAAATTTAGGAAGTGGACGAGTAGCAGATGCTAGGTTAAGAGGGGAGGAAACATTCCATGGTTTGGTTGTGGTGTCTTCTTCAAAATGGAAAAGCCCATAATTTTTTATGACTTTGGTGGGATTGGTGGTTGATTGGACAAGGATATGGTGGATATATAAACTACCAATCACTGACAAAGTTGACGATTGAGAGGAGGAAGCACTTCTAGTGCCACCACAACCACCACTAGCTACCATATTGTGGATGATAGGTAAGGGAGAGAAAGACGAACTGGATGAATCAGACAAAGTTATCCTTAGAGAACTTTTTTGGGTTCATAACACAATGTTCCTTCTTCCTATTTTTGCAATAGGATTAATTTTAGGTGATAAGCCTCTTCTTCTCCTAGAAGGATGAGATTATAAGGACATGAAAGGAAGGCCAAAGATGAAGGAACAAGAAGGTTATTACTGATTTCTAGGCTGTCTATGTCTAGCTTCCCAACATTATTGGGTACTAATATCTCGTTCAATTGTTGTCGATGAATGATTAAGCTCAACCCGAGTATTGGTAGTGTCTAAAATGGTGTTAAACAAATTCAAAGCAATGTTGGTCTAATCTTGAAGATCGGGCTCAATATTGGGCTGCCTTGCAATAGGTACATTCACTAATAAATAAAACAGTCAAATAATCAATATAAG
Organism: Picea glauca; assembly: GCA_000966675.3. Classification (NCBI taxonomy): domain Eukaryota; kingdom Viridiplantae; phylum Streptophyta; class Pinopsida; order Pinales; family Pinaceae; genus Picea; species Picea glauca. Next base: position 188,258 of record JZKD02S0668685.1, on the reverse strand, counting down.
AAAATAGATGTATTTGATGCTAATCAAGCATAAAAATTAACCAGAGAGATATTGAAGACCTCCCTAGTATGGTCGCCAAATAAATGTCCAGGAAAATATATGAAATGATCTTACTCAAGTATTTTTAGATCTTTCTTGGCTAAATAAATATAGATGTGAATATCACCCTATGTTTATAGCCATCAAAATCGGTATCCTAATTCACAAGTATTGTTTACAAGTGCTTAGACTGTTTTTTTTTATAAATAAAAGCTTGCTGAAAAATTCATTATTTATGTAATTTTATAAACATAACAAATGCTGAAATAAATATAGAGACAGAAGTAAAGACACCAATTCAATAATAAAAACTGATGAGACATAAAGTAATCGTTTAGTTCATTCCAATTCATTAAAAGAATCATTCTCTTTACAAAATTTCCTGAGGAATTTTTGGACCAAAGTCAAACTTAGACGTCCCCAATGAAACATACAAAAGGACTTTTGATAGAAAGTAAAAAAATAAACTTTAAAATATGGATCAGCTTGCCATAGATTGTTGCCCACTCGACTCTACACAATATCCTTTGTCAGTCATGAAATCTAATTCACAAACAAATAAGTCTACATAGACTATCAAAGATAGATCAACACCTCTGAAAAACAAGTGTCTGAATGATGTAATTCATCCTTGAATCTTGTTGTCTACAATAGGACCCTGCTATCATAAAAAACAATTAGGCTTCTAATGAATTAAGGAATGAATGAAAATTGAATTATCTCATGAAAACTAAAAGAGAAAACCTTAGTATGCTTCTCCTTCTATTCTCCCTTGTTCCTCCTTTTCCTTTTTTCTTTAAGCAATTTAGAGTTGGTTGAAGTAGTTGAACTACTTCTTTAGTTAAGTTAACTAAAACTCAACCAAATTTTAGGTAAGGGGGAAAAGTATTAAAATCATAATACGGGTTTTAAATAAATAATAACTAGTAGGTAGGACCCCTTGTGACTCCCTTTAGTTCTTTAAAAATCATAGCAAAACTATTTAATCAAACAAAAACATCCCTCCTTGTGACTCCCATCATCACTTTCATATTTTGACAATTTATATCAATGATAATTGAAATTGTTTCCAAAAATATATTAGCCATATATCCAAAAAATAGTGTGTTGTCGAAAATTTCAAAAGTCAACTGTTCTCAACAATTAATAAATAAAAACTTAAAATCCATATTTTCCACTCTGGGAGGCAATCTTTCCCTTGTTGTTGTTGTCACATTTTGATCTCTTTGAATTTGCCTTAGCCTGTGTGGGGCCTTTAGGCCTATTCTCATTGATCACATGAGAGAAATCATCTCTCAAATGCATGCGGGAGGACACGTATTTATTAGAGTCATTTGAGGGTGAGGACGGGGCAACGATGGATTTTTCTTTGTCATGAGCATGGTGGGCCTCGGTTTTTAACCTTTTTCTTGCATGGGAAGACTGTAATGGGGAGTGGATAGGGGCAGCTTGGACAATTTGATTAATAGGTGGAGGAGAAGGTAGAGACAAGTAAGACCAGCCACGATGTTGGGAGACTACCAAGTGGACAATCCCAGGTTGCAATGAGAAATCAGGAGGCATTGGGATACCAGGGAACTGTGGATATTCGAAGGGAAGACTTTCGGGCCTAGGTTGGACCACTCCTTGCTCAATATAGTTAAAAAATCCATCTTGAAATATCTAGCCTAACTCTTGTGAGTCATTCCCTGGTTACCCTAGCAATGGATACCTCTGCTGAAAAAACTCATTCCTGTATGCATAATTGATTAGAAAATAGTTTCTTTAACAACCATACATGAGAACTCCTTTTAAATATCAAATAAAATTTGGCTTAGCAACATATCGGACTCATGCAATCCAATCCATACAAATCGTTTAATAGTTGTCAATGAGAAGGGGGTGAACAAGGGTTATGGGATATGCGAGGGGTTGTATTCAGTGAAAAATGTTAAAATGAGGGGGAAAATATCACGATTACTACTCACAGACATCAAACAATCAACTGTATCTTAAACCAAAAGAATATATCACTGTAATTCATCTCTGCAATCCTTTAACTATCATAATACAAAACTTATCTTAGCTAAAATTAAAACTTAGGAACAGGGAGTGGATAGTGAATATGGGAAGGTGAGGGAAATTGTAATGTGTGAAAAGTGAAATAATGGTATGGAAGAGAGTGAATATTATTCAAAAAACCAATTAAGTAATTCATAAAACAATTATATAATCAATACAACTATTCTAGCACCAATTAAACAATTACTATGACCAATTAAACAATTACTGTGTGTTAAAAATTGTTCACTGTCCCACATCCAATTTCGTTTAAAAAAAATTCAGTTAATACAGTGTATAATCATACTCAGAATTACTATGCCTTTCAAACATCTTGTTGAAATAATTTTGTTTCCTTTTATTTTCTTCCATTTTATATTTAAAACAAAATCCAAAGGAACACATAGTCATATTGCTTCAACTCTGTTCAACATAAAAAAAAACATCAACCACTGCGCATAATTTAATTTCTCAAATCAAACATAGACATACGTCTTTCCTGAGTTGAATTAACTCTTTTAAAACATGTCTGATTCCATTCCTTTGACAAATTTAACAATTAAGTTTGCAATGAAACCATACTACCAAAACCCCGTTCTCATTTCTAATGGTGCAATAAAACAAAATGATGCACGATGTCTATATATCATACACAGTAGACAACCAGGTCACAGTCATCAACTCTTCAAATTGCAATAATATCGATTGGGCAAATTAAACACACAAAAACCACCACTTCAATTTGTACCACGCTGTAGGAACACATAGACCAATGCATAACAAAAAGAGGCATATCTATGAATGTACATTTATGCTTACCCTCAATCAACCAATTAAATAATATTGAGTTATTAATTCAACTGTCATAACAAAATGAGGCAGTGACTATACGCCAATTATCATTTCCAATTACAACTCTCCAATCAACCCGATAAAATAGAGACGAGCCAATAATCAAATCCATTGTCAATGTTACTTAAAAAACTTATGAATATCAACAAGATACCCGACAAGGTGTGACTGGTTTAGTTTATCAAAATCGGGCTCTGTAACTAATGAACAAACTAATCAAGGGTTTGTTTGGTCACCAAACATAGGGACAATAGAGGTCGACCATATCAACAGTAAGTGAGAACCCTTGAGATAAGCACAGTGGAACTACAAGCCTTATAACCCTTAACTTGTAAGATAGGGTGATAGTTCGACACTAGGTAGGGTAGACCATGATGCAGAGGAGAAGAGATTTATTACTGACCAGTAACCAACACCAAGAACACAGAGAGGCTTAACCCTCATGTTTTTCCACAATAGTCGAATAATGATGATAGAAATGCAGAGCCTAGGTACTACTAACAACCCAAAATCATGCTTCTTGGCATAATATCTACCTCATAACCAACTATGCAGATACCAATAATGCAAAATGAGCCCACGACCAGGTGAAAAATATATGGAGTGACCAAAAGGTGGTTCAAAACATACAAAACAACCCCATAGCACCAAATGCAGCCGAGTGTGGTTACCATAACTGTGAGGAGATGGCCAACAAGGATAAATAGAGTGAAACTCTTCAAAAAAACTCATAAAGACAACAAAGAACCATCACGGTTTCCACCACACAGAACAACCAATGAACTCATGACTTCAACCATCATTTTTTTCATTTTCAACGAATAACACACATAGTCATTCCAGAGAAAATACCACACGTTTACACAGTTTCCAACCTCAATAAAACACAAACCAACACATTATCGAGCCGAGGTTCATTTCATACACAGAGAGAATTCAAGGATGGGAAAAAAGAACCATACTTGTAACCAATAAACTTAAAAATGCGAGTTGGTCTAGCAGTTCCTTCCACGCCTGAGTCTCAGATATTAACCACAACAAAACCAAATGAAAAATAACCATGATAGGGTGATGGCCCAGTGGGAGAAGCATGGAATGATGTGCATTTACTGCATGTCGATTCCATCCTCCATCTCATTCAATTACATTGTACACGACAAATAGTCAAACCATTAATCTATGCCATTAATTCATGCATCGAAACTTGCACACATTGCTTGCCAATTGCGCCACCCAAACCATATTAACAATTGCCAAAACCATACAATTACATATATCAAATGTGCCCAATATAACTCAATACAAATTGTATAGCCACTAACATTGCTAGTTAGGACTAACATCAATTTCTTTAAATTTCATTTGCATATAGTATAACATAGTATAGCATAGTTCCCTTTTCTTGGATTTATTCCATATTGCTCTTGTCTCTTGTTATAAATAACATGTGTCTTGTGCAGGTGTAATGGATAGTGAACCATGGCGCCAATGGTTATGTAATAATAGTAAATACAAGTCATTCATACATGGAATTTAGATCTTAGAGAAATAGAACCAACACATAAAATGCATTATCCATCTGCCATTGTGATGCAAACAGAACCAATATTTCATCATCAATAATGTAGAACCCTATAAGAAGCATCGAAATAGCAGCATAAAATTTGTAATAAGACTATCTTTGATCCTCAAGTCTACAAGGGGGTCCCACCTACTAGTATTATATATCGTTATCATAGGTTAAATAATATGCTTAAGCAATACTTTGTGGGTGAAATCCTTGTTGTGATTTTTATCGTCAACAAGGAAATTGTTGGTCAATTACCTCAATATTGAAACAAACTTGTGTTTGACATGCCAAAATTTTCTTTCATGTTGTAAAGTAACATTGTTGTCCCAATATGGGTATACTTTGATCGGGCACTAGGTCCAAAGAGAGGGGTGGTGGAAGAAAATTTTAGGCTTTTGAAAATGGTATCATTGATATGAGAATCATCCCCTAGCTCATCATTATGGAATGTGTCTAACAAAATTGTCTCCATGGAAGTTGTATCTCATAAGTAATCATCCATACCAACCTCTTTTTTATTATCTCCATTGCCAACTTTTGAAGAACTACTATTGTTGTAGTCATTCTTAATTGGTGAATATGGACATAGTGGGAATTGAATAGGTGGTTGATTCAACCATTCTTGGTATGCTTCCTCTTTGAGTTGTGCTCTCATTGCAACCTTCTCTTAGGTTAACATTATTGTGGGGTGCAACGAAATATGGTACGTATGTTTCTCATCATCAAAAGAATCTTGATTTCAAAAATATTGAACATTAGTACATCGATGATATTAGTAAGCACTATGTAATAATTTGTTTGTTCAAATTACATTATACCAAACAATTATTACCATCCTCGACCAAGGATTGTGGCCAGAAGATGGAATGGCACAATTTGAAGGGTAAAGCGGTCATCCATTTTCATCTACCAACTACTTGCAGTATGTTTTTCCTAATAAGACCTTCCAACGTTTTCGAACCGGTACTAGAATATTTTATTCATTTGAACTCAATTTGGATTCAAGATCCTACAAATTTGGATACATTTTTATTCAAATTGATATGGGTAAAAAAAATCAATGAGATAATTGATGTTAGGATATTTAGAAACTTAGGAGTTAGTTAATATCTACTTGGTCTATTGTGTCATTAGGTAAAAGTGTGTTTTCTAGTGTGTTTCTTTAGTGTGCATTAGTATGCATTTGTAGTTAGGAAATCTGACAGTCACGATATGTTCCCAACATAGAGTTATCTGATGGTTCATACTCTCCTCGATCTTAATGGCCATTGATCCATGACTTAACACCCGATTGGTCCATGATCTCTATTTAAAGAGCATGGAGGGTTATTTGCCAAGGATCGATTGTGAGAAACTCTATTGTAAAATCTCTCTGTAATATTTTTCTTTTGCATTAATAAACTGCTCCAAATGGCCGCGTTGGTTGGGGCCATGGATGTTTCCCTGTAGGGGTTTTACCACGTGAAAACATCGGTGTGTTGATATTTAATCTATTTATGTGAGTGGTTAATGAAGGTTTTTGTACTCTGTTGGAATACCTGTGTTGTCGAACATGGTATCAGAGCCTGTTTGAAGACCCACTCCTGTTGTAGATAGAGATCGTGAAGCCGAGTTGCCTCATATCCATTTTCTATCATTTTCATACATTTCTAGGCTGATAGGACTGTTCCATTGCATCTAGAGAACTCGTTTCATTCAGGAACACTTTTAGTTTCACTTGAAAAGGTTTTCATTTTAACAAGATACGACCATTACAGTCAGATCTGGAGGTATAAAGTTTGAATATGCATTTTTTAAATTTTTTTTCCAGAGAAGTATTTTGGTTTTATTTCGGTTTAGTATTTTTTTTCCGGGTTGCTACTCTTTTAGATATGCATATTCTCTTTGCACCGTGCCTTGTACGATCTCAGAAAATTATAAACAAATAGGAAAAGGTGCATCTTTTGGGTAAGCTAACCGAGATCTAACCCTTGTTGTCATCAAGAAGAAAAAAAAATTCTTGTGTGAAAAGAGTTTTTCTTTAGCACGCTCTCCAAGTTCATCTTCAAAAACAACAACAACAACCCCAATCCTCCTTCTGAACATTACAATATGTTTTTCTAGACTATTTGGTTAAAAATTTCCTTATTAAGTAAGAGGTCTTGAGTTCAAGTCTCTCTTTTGTTAGTTTTTTTTGAAAAAGTTCATGCTAAAATTGTAAAGTGTATTTCACTTCAAGTATAAAAGTGAATCACTATAAGTAGCTTTAATATTTTATTTTAGAGTTTTTTTATTTTGCATGCAGCTTTTCTGTTATAAAGTAACTTCATTGTAAAAGTGATCCCCACTTCTCTTTATAAAAGTGGGTCACTTCATAAAGCAACTTACACTATCACGTGGTCAGTTGGTTACCGTTTATGTTGTTTTTTAGAAGGGCATAACTCTCACATCGAAAGTCCATTTTCAGTTCTGTTTTTTTTAAAATCACATAACTTTTCCAGATCTTTCCATCCAAATCATAAGTTTCAATTTTTAAATCCACATTATCTGCATATTTAATATGGCTTCTACAAGTAATGTCTTTCTTACCAACAATAATTACTTCCAATGGAAATATCATATGGAAGATTTATTAAGAAGTAAAGGCCTGTACCGGATTACCTTGGGAAAAGAAAAAGCACCCACTGATGATGATAAGAAACCCAAATGGGATAATCAGAATGACGAAGCATGTGAACTAATTGTAATGTCCATCTCTCCTGATTTCAGGTACCACCTTCAAGAAATTAATGACCCCAAAGAAGCTTGGGACAAGATTGAATCTGTGTTTGGTAAACTCAATATTATTCGAGCACAATAGTTAGAAAATCAAATACTGACCTTGATTCCAAGTTATTTTTCTTGCCTTGGAGACTATCTATCTAAGTTTAAACACTCATAATTTTATGTGAAGAATGTAAGATAAAAATTGAGGAAAAGCATTGCATCTATCTTATTCTTTCTAAGATAGGTAGTGCATATTCTTTTTTTGTATCTAACTTTTATTCCATGAGAGAGACTCGATGAAAATATTATGAAAAACCCACTCTTGAGTCCTTTTGTGCCTCTTTGATTAGAGAGGAAGATAAGCTTATACAAATTTGAGTGATCAGCACTGCAGGTACCTCTAACAAAGCCTTAGTTTCCCATCAGAAAGATAAACCCAAGTATCCCAAGAAGCAACATCCTCTCTACAACAACAAGAAATATAAGGGTTCCAAATCCGCTCAGACAACCTCAGCTCCTAATGGTGACAAAGGAGCAAAATATAAAAATAAGAAGACTGACAGACATTGTAACTTTTGTGATAAAGATGGTCATGATGAGTCCAAATGTTTCAAGAAGATGGTATCTTTAGAAGAAGTGATGCAGAAGCACAACATCAGTATTGATTCTCCTTCTTCTTCTTCTTCTCATGGACTTGCACTTTCTGCTTCTGGTTTCTCCTTCAACAGAAATTCTACTTCTTCTTCTTATGAGTGGCTTATTGATTTAGGAGCATCTTATCATATGGCTAAGGATAAAGCCATATTTTCTGCTCTAAATGAATGTAACACCAATAAAATATTTGTTGGTGATGATACATATCTTACTGTTGTAGGATTAGGAACAGTTCAAGTAGACAATGGTCATTTCAATGATGTATTATGTGTTCCAAGTCTTTCTTGTAACCTTCTATTTGTATATCAAAACACTCATTCAGGTGAAGGTAAAACCGTAGAGTTTTCACCTCACCAAGTTGTAATAAAGGATCTAAAATATCCTAAGCATGTTCTTGCAAATGGAATTGCTAATGATATTACCAGGTTGTACAAGTTTGACAACTTTGGGTCATCAACTTTTTCATCAGTTTTTGTTGCTCATAGAGATGACTTGAGAAAACTTTGGCATGAGCGGTTTGGTCATCTAAACTATCGTTCATTGCAACAACTATGTAATAAATAGATGGTGACTGGTCTTCCTCTTGTTTCATGCAGAGATGGTGTTTGTGTTAGTTGTGTTCTTGGAAAACATCTTCAGGATAGTTTTGACAAACATGCCTCTTGGAACGCCTCGTCCCCTTTACAGCTTGTTCACAATGATTTGTGTGGTCCATTTTCTTCTCCTTCTTTTTCTGGGTGAAAGTATTTCTTAACTTTCATTGATGATTTTCTAGACGTACTTGGGTTTAATTCTTGAAACTTAAGAGAGAATTTTTTGACAAGTTTTTGGCCTACAAGGCCCTTGTAGAAAAGCAATCTGGACATCAAATTCAAAAATTAAGAAAAGATAATGGAGGAGAATATGTGAACAATAATTTTACAAGTTACTACACTACACAGGGCATCCAAATGAAACACACTGCTCCATATACACTACAACAAAAAGTTGTTGTTGAGAGAAAGAACCACACATTAAAAGAAATGGCTAATTGTATGATCCAATCTAAGGGATTAAGTCAAAAGTATTGGGCAGAAGCAATCAACTATGAAAATTATGTAATCAATCACACTCCCACAAAGGCTCTAAAAAATATAACACCGGAATAAGGTTGGACTAAAATTAAACCATATGTAAGTCACTTCTGTGTATTTGGTAGTATAGCATGGGCTCACATTCCTGATGAGAAAAGGAAAGCATTGCAGCCTAAAAGTGAGAAGTGTATATTTGTTGGTTATTCTGAAGATGTCAAAGGTTATAGACTTCTTCAACCACATTGTAACGAAATTATTCTTAGAAGAGATGTTAATTTTGATGAAAATCTCTTGGCCTACGAGCCTAATTCGGTGGTTGTTCCTTCTTTGTCCTATGAGCCATCTTCGGCGTTTGTGCCTTCTTATGTTCCTATTCTGGATTCTTCTTCAGATGATGATAGTGAGGATGAAAATCCACCTCCACCTGCTGACCTTCCTCCAGATGATTCCTTTAAACCTGAACAAGCACCAGTTGCACTGCTTCCTAGATGTGTCCATTCAACACGAGAAGCAACTAGTGATCTTGTCGGTGATCCTTCAGATCAACGTCAAACACGTTCACATTTCTAGTGAGCCTCTTCTCTTTCGGCTCAAGTTTCAGAGACTCATGATCCAGAGAAATTTGCAGAAGCTTTAGGTCATCCATATTGGGATACAAAAATGAATGAAGAGTATCGTTCTTTAATGGAAAATGATACTTGGGATCTTGTACCTCTTCCAAAAGGAAGAAAAATTGTCATATGTAAATGGGTCTGTAGAACTAAGTATGCATCAGATGAAAGTATTGACAAACACAAGGCTCAATTAGTTGCCAAAGGATTCTCCCAAGTTGAAGGAATTGACTATAATGAAATATTTTCCCCTGTAGCCAAAATGAATTCCATCTGCCTTGTTCTTGACCTTGGTGCCTCACATAAATGGGAGGTCCATTAGATGGATGTTAAATCCTCCTTCTTGCATGAATATTTGAAAGAATAAATCTACATGGAACAACCTCCTCGCTATGTCCAGAATGACTCTAGCCTTGTTTGTTGCCTTAAGAAATCTCTTTATGGTCTTAAGCAAGATCCCCGAGCTTGGTATTCCAAAATGGATAGCTTTCTTATTGACACTGGATTCTCTAGATTCCATTATGATCCTAGTGTTTATACCAAGAAAGTAGGAGCTCATCTCATAATCCTTGTCCTTTATGTTGATGATGTTATCCTTACTGGTAGTGAATCAAAACTTTTAAAACATGTGAAAACCAGTCTTAAGAAGAAATTTGAAATGACAAACTTAGGTTTTTTGCACTATTTCCTTGGCCTACAAGTTTTGCAAACCAATGAAGGAATTTTTCTTTCCCAGTATAAGTATGCTGGTGACCTTCTTCAACGCTTTCACATGGATGATTGTAAGCCAACCCCTTCTCCCTTCCATTCTAGAGTCAATCTTACTACCACCTGTACTTCTCCTAAAGTCGATGCCACCCTATACTGTCAGTTAGCTGGTAGCCTCTTATACTTGACTCATACATGTCCTGATCTTTCCTTTGTTGTTTGTCTCATTGTCCGGTATATGAAAACACCCCATGAAATCCATTGGAAAGCATCGAAAATGATACTTCGCTATGTCCATGGTACAATTCAGTTCGGGATACATTATAGTTCAGGGGGGAATCCTTTATTGGTTGGTTTCATTGATTAATATTGGGTCGACGACAGTGATGATCAGAAGTCTACTGCAGGTTATGTTTTCAGCCTTGGTTTAGGACCTGTCACTTGGGCCTGTAAGAAACAACAGGATATTGCACTTTCTTCAGCAGAAGAAGAGTACCGAGCAATGGTAAATGAAATTTAGGAAGCCTTGTGGCTTCGACAGATCCTTTCAGAGTTTGAATTCGAGTAGTAGCATCCGACAACCTTTGGTGTGACAATCAAAGTGCCATCAATCTCACCAAAGACCCAGTTCAACATCAGCGTAGCAAGCACATCGAGCTACACATACACTTCATCAAAAATCTTATTCATGATCAAGTTATTGAAGTGCTCTTTTTCCGTACAGAAGATCAATTTGTAGACATTTTCACAATGTCTCTTACAGAAGTGAAGTTTTCCAAACATTGATCTAAGTTAGGAGTTTAGGAAGTTTTCATTAAGGGGGGATATGCTCTAATGCCTCCTTCCTTCTCCTATTGTGTCATTATTGTAAATCCTTCAATCCTATCCCAAGTTGTTCTTAAGGGGGGATGTTAGGATATTTACACACTTAGGAGTTAGTTAAGATCTACTTGGTCTATTGTGTCGTTAGGTAAATGTGTGTTTTCTAGTGTGTTTGTTTAGTATGCATTTGTAGTTAGAAAATCCGACAGCCATGATATGTTGCCGACATAGAGTGATCCGACAGTTCATACTCTCCTCGATCTTAACAGCCATTGATTTGTGGCTTAACACCCGATTGGTCCATGATATATATTTAAAGAGCATGGAGGGTCATTTGTCGATGATCGATTATGAGAAACTCTATTGTAAAATCCCTCTGTAATATTTTTCTTTTGCATTAATAAATTGCTCCAAGTGGTCGCATTGGTTGGGGTCATGGATGTTTCCCTGTAGGGGTTTTACCACATGAAAACATCGATGTGTTGATATTTGATCTGATTATGTGAGTGGTTACTGAAGGTGTTCATCCTCTATTGGAATACTTGTGTTGTCAAACAATTGAAACATAAATAAAATAAGTTAAACTTACTGGAGATGGAAAGGGAGAACTCTGTGATGGGCTTTGAGCAATATGGAATGGGATGGAATTTGAAGAATTGACCATTTGATAATATAACCATGTTTTCTCCCTACATTTCAACAAAATTAGAAATAAATTTATTATTTTCTTGTATGTATCTAAAATAAATTTCAAGGACCATACCACAATCTAAGTTTGAATATAGTTTTGAAACCATTTTTTATGAATGAGACATAAAATGTAAAATGTATACTGAAGTATTGCAAGTCATATGAATTCATCCTAAAAGATAATTTGAGATGAATATACTATTTTATGTGCAAATAAAAGTTTGAATAGATTTAATATCATCCTGGTGTGCTTATAAGCCATAAAAAAACCAGTGCGCATATTAACAATAAGTACTGGTGCAATGAAAAATCAACCACACTGTGTTTCGATATTTTGTTAATAAAAAACAATTATATGTCATTGGTGCGTCAAATAATATGGATGCACTGGTGCGTACTATAATATGGCCACACCGGTGCGTCTTACATAAATGCACCATCGTGCCAAAAAAGTTTAAAAAAAATGTGATTTTTTAAAACAATTAAAAAAGGAGAGGGAATCAAATTTCATAAAGTCATTTAAATGCTAAAAAAATATTCATTATTTCATTATTTTGCAAACATTTATAAGGGAGAGACTTGCAAGAGAGACATATGGAGGAAGAATTTGGAGGAGCAAAATACTTTGGAACCACAATATTATTTATAATATGAGAATTTGAAGGATATGGTGATTAACTCTAAACCATTTTCATAAAGTTTTTTTAATACTAAGAAGGTATTCAATATTTTCATTATTTTGCCAAAATTTACAGGAGATAGATTTGGAAGAGAGACATATCAAGGAGCATTGTGGAGCAGAATAATAATTTGGAATAGCATAAGTATTCAAAAAATAAGGATTTTAAGGGTATGGTGATTCACTCAAAGCAAAAAATATGAGTGAAAAGAGTTCAAAGCAGAAACGTTTTGGTCGACACAATGATAGCAAATTTGGAAAAACAAAAATGGCAGGGTATCTATAAATTCTATGTAAGATTAACTAATATGTATTGGTTAGTGTGTGTCATGCAGGGCCACAAAATGAGGTATATCGATAAGATTATTTCTGATCTAACTGCAGAAGAGCGTAAAAGCTTGATGGATAAATTGTATAGGGATGAATCAGGTGAATGGAAAAATACTATTCAATGTGATTTTTTTTTATGAATTTTCGTTAATAATATACTTAGGAATATTAGATCGCATGTTTCAAACAATCTATTAATTCAGATATGTTTAATGTTCTATAGGCACCAATAACGAGGGAACAAAATGTCATCATAACAAAAAAAAATAATTAATATAGAATATATAAATGATGATGAACTGGTCCTTAAATCATCTGGAGTGGTGTTGGAGATTAATCAAAGGGGGAAAACCTTTTACAGAACTATGAGGGATATAGTGGAACGAACGTATAAATGTATTTTCCACTTACAATATAGAAATCAATCCCATGATTCCAAGAACCAGGTTATATTTAAACTACATGAATCATTTCCAGAGGAATGGTCAATGAGACCTGCCATATTTGCAATAGAAAAAACTTACAACAACAAAAACAATTCATTCAAAAAGTAATATTCCTAAAAAAACATTTTTAGAGAATATATATATATATATATTACAAAGTATTGATTTATTAATATATCAATTTTGTAATATATAGTTTTCATATATCAATATAAAAATACTTTATTGTCATGTTATTTTTTTAGGAAAAATATAAAAATCCGAGAGGACCAATGAGATGATATCTGAAATATGTCAGTAGGATTTTTCAAAAATTGTACAAGGAGATGGTAAAATAATTGGACATACTTGCATCACAGGACGAGCTATCTCAATAAAAAATTGCTTCAAATGTATGTAATCATTGAATTTTTCTGTTAGGTACAAAGAATTAATTATACATTAAATATTAATTTTCAAATATTCTCTTACAGAAAAGAAAAGAAAATGGAACTCATTCTGCACATAAAACTAGACGACAAGGAAGAAAATGGTTGATAACAAAGTTTGTGAGTAATTTTTATTTCCTTATAACAACTTAATGTTTTTATTCTGTATATTTTAAGTTGTTTTACAACAACCATCCTTGAATGTCTTCAAATAGGTGCTAACATACAAAGAAGAGCCATCAGAAAAATTGATTGACATTAGGTTAATTAAGGGTTGTGAGTATATGTTGGCATATCAAAAATTAATTGTCGAATTTGTAAGTATAATCTATGTTTTTTTACTTCTATCATTTTATAATTAATGAAACAAAAATAATACCTTATATTAAATCTATGATTTATTATGGGGTATAAAACTTGCAGGAAACAAAGTATGGAACTGAGCTAACAGAAGAATTGTTAAAATAAGGCATGAGATTTGATTTTGAACATATGTGTATGATTCATGAGTCACTTCTTGTTTTGGAGGTACATCGCTTTTCAATTTACATTCAAGTATATTATTTATTTCAATTTTCATTATTCTACCAATGTAGATATACTCATTATAGTTTATTTGTATGTTTGTAGATTGAACTTCAAGAAGAACAAAACAATCGAGACAATCAACCAAACAATTAGAAAAATAACCTAAGGCATGGAAGTAGCTCGAGCACTAACAACAGTTCCAGTGAAGAATGATGGCCAATATATTTGGATATCAATGCAAGCTACAATTGTATTGTTTTGAAATAATTGTCTATGAAAATATGCATTTTTGTTTAGCATAATGGACATAGTATCCCAATTGAAAGACAAGAGATTACCGATAAGTGTCCCATTTTGTATGACAAAGACCCTCTTATTCATATAATAAAATATGTTTTAATTTATTCTATTGCATTGTCCAATATTGTTGTGAAATGTTACATCATTGATTAAATATATGGATGACTAAATATTATAATGAAGAGATGAAAAATATGATGATATTAAAAATTAATCCAAACATCATATCCAAATTCACTAATCAAAATATAAGATATATGTACATTTTTTGATAAATAATGGAATTAAAAATTAACAATAATTGCACTATCATAGGTCGATGTTTCTCGGTCTATTTTAATTATTAATCTCATCGGTGTGTTTAATATTAAAACTCACCAGTGTGTTTCATATGAAATTCACATTGGTTCTTTTATGTAATCAACTAGCACTGGTTTCAATATTAATTTAATACCTCAAAATGATATTAAAAATTTGGCCATTGGTGCGTTAATCTTATACGAAGCACCGGTGCATATGTGTTATTGATACACACTAACACTATCATGTTATTTATAAGCATTGGGTCTTGTTTGTTATTGCAAAGCACAGATTCTTTCCATATTTAATGCACCGGGGTGTTTTTCCTAGTAATGCACTAGTGCATATTATTTTATAAAGCATGGGTGCCTTCTTATTAATAACACACCAGTGTTTTCTATGCAGAAATCCCTAGTGATTAATTATTTTTAACTCTCCTGGTGCATTTTGATGTTAAATCCCTAGTGCTTATAAGACAAACGACCATGTGCTTAAATATTTTACTGCCCCGATGCTTTCATACTTTACTACCTCGGTGCTTGACGTTAAGTGTACATCATCGGTGTTGTAGGTGTATGTATGCACTGGTTCTTGTGCCTTATACAAAGAGACTAATTTCTAAACATCTGTTAACATCCTCTTAGTATCCGCAAAACCATCTGATATCGAAAACAGAGGTTGTAGCAGAGAATGTTTTGACAATGTTTGCCAATTTTTTAACACTAGAAACCTCTGCTATAAACTTCATTGAAAGGTATTTTCCTTGTAGAGTATGGGGGAGAGACTATCTCCCTATAACCCCCTCTAAAGGGGTGATAGGTGTAGTTTTCTAAAAGTTTTTGCAGATAGATTATCAAGAAAGCACTGATTAGGCTCAAACTTTGACTAATGATTCTTCTTGTGATCTATAGGAAGTTCTTTGACAAAATGATTGAATTGAAAGAGAGAGAACATGAGGTCAAACACATGGCCACTTTTCATGATCCAAGCACCATAGTAGCACTAAGGGACTTTGTTTTTCTTAAGTACTTCAAGATTCAAAGCATGGGAAAGAAAGTTCTTATTTTGGACCATTTGATAAGGATGTGGGATGAAAATGACCAACTCTTTCATGTGGGTCCTCATACTCTTGATATAGATATGGAGGACATATGCTCCTTAATGGGTCTCTCCAAGCAGGGGGCACCGATTATTTTTGTGAGTCATCAGGGAACTGAAATTTCGACTGAGGAATACATCACACAATACTATAGGGAAGGCACCCAAAAAATTAGTGGGAGAATTCCAATCAAGGACATTACAGATCACCCATTATGAATGATCATGTTTACTATTACAAAGCTAGCAACCAACACAAGGCCACATCTAGCTTCAAAAGAGCATATGCCGTATGCCATTAAATTTTTGTAGCCTAGAATGTTTAACTAGTGTGGGGGTTTGTTGGTGAATCTGAAAGATCAAATCACCAAGTGAAAGATAAGGAGGAAGAAACAATTTGGATATGGATCCATTCTAGTATCATTATTCTTAGAGTGGGTGCCTTTGATGTGCCCATGGATAGAGATTCTAGTGTGATATATGTTTGAGCCACGAATGGAGTGATGGACCAATCTTATGTCTCAGATAAGGGGTGGTCCCCAAATTTTCTCATTTGATGTTATATTCTTTGCATGGTAGCGATACTAGATCCCTATGATTGAGGATTTTCCATATGATAGGATAGATTCCAGAGCCGACACAGATATAGTGCTTCCTGAGGGAGAACGATGGGACATGATAGGTATGTCTTTGAAGAATGTGACCTTGTAACATTTTTGTTTTGGATATTTGATATGTGTGTGTGTGTGTGTGTGTGTGTGTGTGTAGGGATAATTTTAAGGATGGAAATTTATACTAAAATGTAGAAACATGGGCTAATCTTACTAGTCCTTGATATGCAAAATCTAAAGTGTTTGGCGATAGTTTTATAAAAATATTCAAAATTTCAAGGATTTTATACAGTTTCTATAAAATTTTGGCAATTTTTAAGGTAAAATAATTTTATTTTATGGAATTTGGGTGAATGGTTTTTAGAAAAAATGAAAATTGGAGAATCATTTTTTGGGAAATACCATGTAAAATTATCCCCTAAAATCATCTATGTATGTATGTTTGTGTGTGTGTGTGTATAGTGGTACAAAGGGGATCTAAACGTGTTTTTGTTTTTGTTTCATAGATCGAAGAGCAAAGCAACCGGCAGGTATGTCACCTTTGCACTAACGTAGAGAGGCACAAAAGATGTAGGAAGTCAATGTTGGAGGGCTTCGTGATGTGGAAAGGAACCTGAGGGGTCTCACCATGGGTTCCCTGCAATGTAGATGTGGGAGATTCCTTACCATATTCAGAGGCACACGGTGGGGGATCCTAAGGGAATTAACATTTATTACGATGAGTGGCCTGATAAGTCATATGTTAACATGAGTAGAATGTGCCACATGATGATGAGTAGAGTCTCATGTTTTTGTATTTTCCTAGTTTTGTGATATGTATGTGATGTATGGGTAATGTAGCCCGATTTGTTTCCCCATTGTAATTTTTGGACTCATGATGTGGAAAAACTCTTTCTATTCTATATATATGGGGGGGGGGNTTATTTCAGCTTCTTATTCATAAGTGTTTAATTGGATTATGGTTTTTATTTTGTAACTTTCATATGCTTTGTGATTTTATGTATGCATTAGATGCCAGCCTAACATTAAATTCGCAAGTGAATCAGACACCTTGTCAAAATCCCTTGGTATATGTCAATATCAAATGTGATCAAATGATTTTTCAAGGAGGAGAACCCTTAGGTAGAGACGGAGCAATATAGGATCATGGATGGAATAAATTTGGTTTATTTGAAAGGCCACGAGTTGAGAGTCAAGAATAAAAATCACATGTTATATGATAAAAGAGGAAGACTCTGTCAAAATTCCAATTACAATGTGATATTCCATGATGTTATTTGGTGTAGTTCTAAGGAAAACTCCTCCCAAACTCACTAACTCATCAATGGAGGAATAGATTTCCCAAGTTGCAGAAGCAAGGTTTTTGGTACGTCGACTAGCACCGTCCGCAAATCCAAAGTATACGGAAAAGGATGCAGACATCTGCGCATTCAAGAACAAAGTGTGATAAGAGACCATAGGTGAAATAAAACCTTACACACAAAATAAAATAACACCAAAAAAAAACACACCAAATCTATGTTAAAGTAATGTAAAAAGTATGAATGCAGGATGACCCTAAGCATAATACTTTTTCAGGTAGAGCCCATCCCGAGTCTCTTTCAATGGGGTTCCATCATAATCAACCAGCTCATAAGAACCCTTTTGTAGTGTTCATTTTACAATGTAAGGTCCATGCCACATGGGTTCTAACTGACCTGCCCCTAGCTTATCATGGTCTTGGTCATAGACTAAAACTAGGTCACCTTCATCAAAGACACGAGGTTGGAAGAATTTTTCATATTGCATCGTGATGCACTTTTTATGTGTCTCATTGGTGAGAGAAGCATCATGATGAGTCTCATCGATTTTTTTCAAGTACAATAATCATTCTTTCTCAGTAGAGATGTTTGGTAAGAGTTCAATGGCTAGTTTAAGTCATGGAATTTCACATTCAATAGTTAGGATGGTCTCTAGGCTATAAACCAATTGAAATGGTGTAAACCCGGTGGTCATTTTTATGGAATTCCTATAATCCCAGAGTGTTGAGAAAAGTTTCAAGTGCCATTTTTATTTTTTTGTTCCCACCATTCATTAGATCATGGTTTTCAATACCTTATTAATGGCCTCTACTTTTCCATTTTCTTGTGGGTAATAGGGGGATGCGTTCTCATAGTGAAAACCCAGTTTGGCACATAACTCAACCATCATATGGTTCTGAAAGTGTGATCCGTGATCAATATCAATGGCTTGTGGGACTCTGAATCTAGTGATAATGTGGTTGAATATGAATAAGGCATCAATTTTTCCATCGTTTGTGAATGTAGGAATACTCTTGACCCCTTTGGCGAAGTAGTCAACTGCGAATATAATATAATGATGCCCTCTACTTGAGGTAGGATTACATTGCATAAAGTGGATACCTTATTTTTCAAAAGGGTCGACAACAACTACTGAATGAATTGGAGTAGGAGGAGAGCACATTTTGGGATGAAAAACTTGACAAGGACGAAATTCCTTAATGGGTGTTATACAATCTTGGAAGATCAAGGGACAAAAATACCACTCATGTAAATTTTTATGGGTTGTATCCATCCTAGAAAGATGAATTCCACATTCTCTAGAGTGATAGTCATTAAGAACACATTCAGCTTCCTTGTGAGTTAAACATCGTCATAATATAGAGTCTATACTGCGGCGATATAAAGTGTCGCAAATGATGACGTAGTGTTTTGCATGATGGAAAATGCGACGATGATATTCGTGATATACCTCAAGTCAAAAGAATTGTGTTTAGAGATACAAATTGATGTCTCCATACCATGGGTTAGATGTGATAATTAGAAACAAAGACTCATCATGAAGAGATTCGATAGGCTAAGTTTCTTCATTAGTACGAGGAAGGTCACACATAATCTTGACGAAAACCAGTTATTTATTTGATTTGGATTTGACAAATTTTAGATTGAATTCTTGGAGAATAACGATCCATTGTGATTATTTACCCTCTAGTACTTGATGGGTCAATATATGGTACATAGGGTTAGAATCTACTATGATTGTGGACTTGCGAATAAAAATGTATTGAATTTTATTTCAACCCTAGGTACGCTATGATACCATGTTGAATTTTATTTCAACCCTAGGTATTCTTTGATACCATGCTGAAAATCTAATTACAACACCTAGGTACTTTTTTATCTAGTGATTTCCTTACTACAATCATATTAGCAGCTCACAAAAGAATATTACACTACTGAAATATTCAACTCGATATCATGTAGCATAAGCATAAACAAGGAAACCAAATCAAGCACACATGAACACCATAATTTTCGGGTAAATGCTCCTGCAAAAAATCCCAAAGAGAAAACCAGTGTTGAGAATGATTTTATTGTGCTAAAATCAGGGCTCCTATAACAGGGATAATGGATCACTGAGAGAAATACAACTACAGACTAACTTGGCAAGGTCTAACCTACTATATGACCTATTCTGGCACACTTTTCTACAAATCTCCAACTATCTCTTTAGTGACCTATGGATATCCATGACTTTCCCCACTGTGACCTGCAGATGTATGTTATTATTGTCTCCACTGTGACCCATGGATTTGTATAGAAAGTACATACGAGAAAATTTGTACGGTCTGACTCTTTCCTGTGGCTTTCTTCTACTGAAATCCACCTATGTATGCCTCTGTTCTCTCTTCTTCTTGACCTGTCTGATCTCTAGATGAAGGTCCTTCTTCACTTATCCAAGATCTTGAACCACAGTCCTTTTTGATCCAATACTCTATGTGTTGACTCTCTCAACACTACTCTTTCCAAGTGTAATCATTCATCCTCTTGAATCATCATCATTAGTGATCCAAGCACTCGATTAGAGGTCATTCTCTACTCCTATGTGTGTCCTTGGAGACTCTACACTATAAAAGGTACTCCTTTGATATTTGTTTGAATTATGTCTTCCTCCTTCTCATAGCCTTGCTTTTATAATCATGAGTTATAATCTATTTCTAATATCCAAAGTGATCTATGGTTGATATTACTTATCACACTCACTTGAGATTTAGATTACATGTTGCATGAAAAGTAATTTTATCATGTTTCTTAAATAACTCAATTAATTAATTATATCGTTAATTATATAATTAATTAATAAAATAAATTTTCTTTAATAATTCCTTTAACTAAACTAAATTCAAGAGTAGAAGGATTTGGACGATTTCCACACTAACATCAACACTCCCTCTTAGAAAGGAAGGTATTTCCTAAAGAGACACATGGAACTGGTTCTGCCTCCTACTTTGGCAAAATGTCACACACATCATCCTACATACTGGAATTCCTCCAACCCAGCTGGTCAGTTGCTCCGTGAATACTAGAAGTATTGAATTTGATGATTCTACATATCAATTCCATGAATTTTGAAAACTTCATCGAAGGTATGCTCTTCCTTAATGTGCTCCTAGAATATTCATGCACTTGAGCATCCATCAATGTCATCTCATACAAACTCGGTCTCTTGACAGAATTGGAAGGGGAGAACTCCCTCTTCCTATCTGAAAATTTACTCATCCTTTAACTATTCACCCTTTGAAACCTTCTTCTCCTCATCCTTTGTCACTAAAATCGATAGATGATCCAATATCCCCTTGCATCTCCTTAAAGGCTATCCTTGCAACTTGTATAACCTACCCTCTCTTACACCAATGCTCATTGTTGTTTTAGAGCTATATCCCCCTGAATACATGAGTTCTTTCCCTCTATGAAAAGTAACCGCAAAACCCATGTCCTCCAAAACTAAAACTGAGAGCAAGTTATTCTTTAGTTTTGGTACATATAACACATATTCCACCTCCTAAAAACATCTTGAATCAAGATGGAACCTGAATATCATAGCTCCTTCTACACCACACTTGGAAAGAGTTCCAAGATCCACATGCAAATTTGAGTCTATCTTTGACCAATTAGTGAACAACTCATGTGTCTTCTCCATGTGATGATAAGCACCATTGTCCAAGTAACACACACTCTTTGAGTAGGTGTTGGTAGAAAGGCATGTGAACATTGATAATTCCTTCTCAAACTTTGTTTCAAAATCATATATATGTGTCTTTTCTAATGTCTTTTTATGCATCTTCTCTTTCCTCTTCTTCTCCGGAAACTATGATGCATAGTTCCCAAAATTGTGTCATGTCAAGCACTTGATTTTAGTAAAGTCCTTCTTTCCTTGTTGTGAGGTTGAATCTTCATTGCTACCTTTCTTGTTGGAACCCTTTCCTTTTCCCTTCATATTCTTACTGACAAGGGCCAAGTTATCCTCCTCTTCATCTTCCTTCTTGTCTCTCTTAGACTCCTCTCGAGTCTCTTCTTAGATTCAATAATCCCAAATTCTCTGCTAATCTGGGATATTTTCCCGACCACAAAATCCCTTGACAACTAGTTCCCATGACTTGGGAAGACCATTCAATGCCACATTCATGAGCTCTGCATCCTCTTTTTTCTCCCCTATGGCTACAACTTGATCATGCACCTATGTGATCCTCACGAGATAGTTGGTAACATTATCTGATCTAGACATCTAAACGGATATGAGTTTATTCCTTAATACCATCTTTCTATTCATGTTCTTGCTCTGGAATAAACTTACCAATACATAAAACATATATTTGGTCATATTCTTCTCATTTAGTTGAGGGATTATATGATCCTTCATAGAATCTAGGAATCTTTCTCTTTATGCCTTGATCTCCTTCTTTTTGTGAGCATCTAAAGTTGTGGATCTGGCGGTGGAGTAACTGCTTTAGCCACTAACTCCCAAAGATCATAATCCTTCAATGCCAAAGTAACTCTTGTTTTCCAAGATAGGAAGTTGGATGCTCCATCCAATATGTCTTCTACTCTCAACGGTGTTGTTTCCATCCCTAAGACCTGGTAAATTTCCTTAGAAATAACATGTTGCTGGAAAACTTCCTTTGTATTGATCTAGATTCCCTTCAGAGAATGGGCTCTAATACCATGTTGAATTTTCTTTCAACCCTAGATATGATTTGATACCATGTTAAATTTTCTTTCAATGCTAGTTATTCTCTGATACCATGCTGAAAATCTAACTCCAACACCTAGGTACTTTGTTATCTAGTCATTTCCTTATTGCAACCAGATTAGTACCTCACAAAACAATAATACATTGCTGAAATATTCATCTCAATATCATGAAACATAAGAATAAACAAGGAAACCAAATCAACCACACATGAACACCAAAATGTTTGGTTAAATACCCCTAGAAAAAACCATGGAGGGAAAACCAGTGCTAAGGATTATTTTATTATGCTAAAATCAGGGCTCCCATAACAAGGATAATGGAAAAATGGGAGAAATATAATTGCAGGATAACCTGACAAGGTATGACCTGTTGTACAACCAATTATGGCACACTTTTCTAGGCATATGTGACTGTCTCTTCAGTGACCCATGAATATCCATGACTTTCCCCACTATGGCCCACGGATGTCCACGATTGTCTCCATTGTGACCAGCGGACTTTTATGGAAAGTCTATACAGAAAAATTTGTATGGTCTCACACTTTCTTGTGGATTTATTCTATTGAAACCCACTTGGGTATGCCACCATTCTCTCTTCTCCTTGACCCGTATGATGTCTAAATGAAGTTCCTTCTTCACCTATCCAATATCTTGAACCATAGTCCTTTGTGATCCAATACTTTGTGTGTCGACTCTCTCAACACAACTCATGTCAAATGTAATCCTTGGTCTTCTTGAATCATCATCCTTGGTGATCCAAGAACTCGAGTAGAGGTCCTTATATACTCATGAGTGTGTCCTTGGAGACTCCGCACTAGAAAAGGTCCTCCTTTGCTATCTGTGTGAATTGTGTCTTCCTCCTTCTCCTAGACTTTCTTTTATAATCATGAATTGTAATATATTTCTAATCTACAAAGCGATCTATGGTTGAGATTACTTCTCACACTCACTTGAGATTTAGATTACATGTTGCATGCTAAGTACTTTTATAATTTTTCTTAAATAACTCAATTAATTAATTACATAATTAACTAATAAAAGAAATTTACTATAATAATTCCTTTAACTAAAGTAAATTCAAGAGTACAAGGATTTGGATGATTTCCACACATCTAGACACATATACTTGTGCATAAATACTTGTCTGATGCTACCACTAACATTAACAAAATGTAATGTCGAAATCGTTGGACATCAATAACAACTGCCAACTTCTCAACATCCGAATAACGGATTTCAGGGCTCGTAAGGCTCTTACTTAGGAAATAAATCACATGTTCTAGGTCTTCATCATCCTATTAAACCAACACCATTCCAAGGGTGGAGGTGTATGCAAAAAGGTAAATGATATAATATCACATGTAATTTGGGGGATGGAGTAATGGACTATGATTCAATGCATGTTTGAGAGCATCAAACGATTGTTGGACTTAGTCATCCCAAATGAAAGGGGCATCATTTTTCAGGAAACACATAAATCTTGTTGTAACCTCTGCATAACTACGAATGAAACAAGGAAAGAAGTTTTCCTTCCCTTGAAAACTTTAAAGTTGGTGGAGGGTTGTTGGAGGAGGTAATTATAAGATAGCATCAAATTTTAAGGGATCAACCCAAATCCCATATTTGGAGCCAATGAATTCCAGGAGTCTTCTAGATTCAACACAAAAAATGCACTTATGTGGGTTCAAGCAAATATTATAGTGGTTAAATAGAAGAAAAATGGCTCTAAGATGCTCAATATGATCCTCTCGAAATGATGAATGGGTAGGTAAATCATCGAGGCAAGGATCTACATTATGATTGATATCATGAAAGGAATATGACATGGCTCATTGGAAGGTGGCCCCAACATTTTTAAGGCCAAAGGGTAGCTTGCAATAAGAAAAGGTCCCCAAAGGGAAGATAAAGGTTTTCTTGTGTTGGCTGGGCTAGAGTATATCGATCTGATTATAACATGAAAAATCATCCATTAAAGAAAAAAAAAAAAAACACTTTTGACATAGTTGTTGATGATTTGGTCGATAAAGGGAGTAGGACAATTGTCTTTGGGACAATATTTGTTAATGTCCCTATAATAGACACAAACTCTAATGGTCTCCTATTTTTTCATAATTGGAACGATGTTGGACACCCAGTTTGTTAATGGTACATGGTAAATAAACTTATCCTTAAAGAGTTTTTTGAATTCTACCTTAATGATTGTGGTCTTTCGAGGGTGCACTAGGTGGATTTTCTGTCAGATAGGTTTGGCTCCTAGGTAGTTTTTCATCTCATGAACAATGATTGAGGGATAAATACCTAGTATTTATTCTTATCTCCAAGTGAAAACATTACAAAATTATTTAAACAAGGTCGTATAGATCGTGATCTCATCAACTGAGAAATATTGGCCAAGTTGAACATGTTCCACGATACCATGTTTCACCGATATGTCAATAGAAATGGTAGGTGTGATGTTCTCTAAATTCCCTTCCAATATAGTGTCCTAAGTAAGAATAGGGGATTGAGGGTTTTCGACAATATTTGGTGGAAAAATGGATTTAATGTTGTTGTCTACCGTATCCATATGTGAAAGGAAAGATGACTGATGATGCTAATCTTCCTAGGGTGACTCTTGTAGGCTCATAATCTCCATTATGAACTCATATGATGGGAAATTGTGTACGATATAACAAAAGAGTACAGAGAGGAGTATAGTGAAGATGGAAGAGAGTATGGATCTGATGCCACGAGATGTTGGTCATCAGAATCTGGGATGTAAGAGGAATATTGAATCACATCATATGTAGCCTCTTCTGGATTAAGTGGCATGGTGTCACCTAGAGATTCAAGATCATATGGGCTAGGTATTACCTAAGGATCAAATGACTCAGGGTATTGTTTCACTGTAGTAGAAAGCATGTTGATCATGGAAACTAGATGTGGAGGATTAGGGGAAGGAAAGGGAAAAATTCCCATGAGAAAGGAATCATTGAGGAGACTGACCCCCGCACTCCCATACTCAATATTTGAATGTCCCAGAAAAGGGATATTATTAGTAGTGTTGTTATGAACGTCGGGTGTCTAGTAATATAGTTGGTCAATGGTCACAATTTTCTCTTGGTGAGAAAATGCTGAATATGCAACATTGATCATTGCATAAAACCAACTATGACCAAGAAACAAGTTATATTCCAGGACTACATTGACCACTTCTACATCAATAGAAACAATTTTTCCCCCAAAATCCATAGCTGAAGAGTGTAAGAGTCCATAAGGTTGGAATCCACATCCATCAAACTCTTTGAGGGTAGTGGGAGACTGGTTGAGTTTATGAGGGCCAATGGCCCCCCAACAAGATAAGGACATGACACAAGTTGAGGCTCCTTCATCCAAAATAGTACAATGTATATTATTCCTATGAACAATGGTGTCAATTTGGAATGCTAGGTGGTAAGCTAGCCTTGGCTTGAAATATTCTAGGTCAAACATAATAATATTAGATGTTGTTGGGAGCTCCAATAACTGACAATGGGGTTCTACATTGGATAGGAAAATTTTGTAGAACTTTGAGCATCAACATAGCGCAAGGAGCCTATGAAAAATATTCAAAAATGTTGTGGTTTTGGGAAGCATGGGAACTTGGATTAAAAGTCAATTTTCAAATTTTTCTCTTAGGCAGGTGCAACAATGAGTCAGAAATAGGCTTCTCTATTTGAAGAGGGTCGGAAGGGGGAGGATTAGTTAAAGTGGAGGGATTATCAGTAACACCTTTGTTGGCAGCATTTTATGGAAGGGTGTTGTATGTATTGGATCTAGTTGTTAGATTAATCATCTCATCACACATAAGGACATGGGCGCTTGTGGAAGCATCCTCATTTGGAGGATGACCCCATTTGCCTCCTTGTGTAGGGAAAATATTGTGAGAAACCATTTGTTGTTGTTAAGGCGAGAAAGGGTCGGATAACACTACAGATTGGGAGGCTCCCTTTAAAAATTAAGTGACTTCCTCACACTGAGGATAATCCTTTGTATAATGGTCATCTCCACAAATCAGGAAGGGAAACTTCTCCTTTCTTTTCATCTTGTTTTCAAGAATTGTTTGGGGATTTGGATTTCGTTTCTGGTTAGAAGATTTTTTGGAGTTACCTTTATTTTTACTCTTACCTACAAGTTGTTGAGATGAATCGAATTGACCTACATTCACCTCAAAGGACTATGTGGGATAAGGAACAAATTTGGTGTTCCTAACAATCTGTGATGAGGCTAGGGTGGAGGATGGGTGGCCTTGTTTCCCAGTAAATAGGGTTAGAGACTACTCTTTTATGGAAACTATCATGACATCTACATGGGCTTGTAGTGATGGTGTTGAAGGATCGTTCAATTGATAGGGAGCGTGAGGAATTAGATCATAAAGTGTGTCAGATTGGGAATAAACTTAGTCCAAATATTAATCACGGCTAATCTCTTTCTCCTCGGTGACAACACATCCCATGGTGAAATATCTAGAAATGGGTGGTAATGAACCAATCTCCCAATATTTGGTCCATAATTGCAACTTTAATTAATCGTCTCTTCCACCTCCATTCATGAATGTGATTAGATATGTGGGTCGAGGTGGCTTGTTTAAGCGAGGTTAGAAACTTGGAACTAGTATCATACTATATTGGTAGTTGGAAATGGGTCAAAAATTCCATAGAGAGGGAGTTAAAGTCGCCAAAGGAGTATCACAGTAGCTCGAAATACCATTTGGTTGTCAAACCCATGAAACTTCTCTAGAAACGTCTTAAGAGAATGGAATCATCCATCAAGGAGTTGGAAGAACATCAAATATGGAAGGTCATTACATGATTGTTGGGATATTATTCAAGATTCCCATCAAACTTCAGGATATGAGAGGGTAGTTTGGAAGGAATCAGTGGCCAGAATGGGGCATGTTTTATGGTATAATTAGTCAAATGTGACAAATCATGCAGATCTAATGTAGCCAAAAAGGGAAGTTGTCGATTATCTTGTGGATACTAGTATTATTGGTATGACATCGGTATACCTATAGGACCATATATTGGTTATGATGTCATGGTAAAACATGATGTTTCTCCGATATATTATGGTTGATAAGGTTGGGGAGTAGGAAACATGGAGTTCATGGTTTGAGTGGGAAAAGATCCTTGTGGAGGGATCCATAATACTCCATTAATCCATCCCCCAAATTACCCCCTGACATAGGTTTGCATAATCCCAACACCACAACTCCTGCAACGGGCAACCCACAACACTTGCAAATTGACAATAGATTCACCTTTCTGAACACCTTTTTTCCTATTATCCTTTAATTTTTTTCCCATTTGCACTCTTTCTAAAAACCCCAACCTGTTAGGATATTTAGACACTTAGGAGTTAGTTAATATCTACTTGGTATAATGTGTCATTACGTAAAAGTGTGTTTCTTAGAGTGTTTCTTTAGTATGCATTTGTAGTTAGGAAATCCAACAGTCACGATATGTTCTCGACATAGAGTGATGTGAAGGTTCATATTATCCTTGATCTTAACGACCATTGATATGTTTCTTAACACCTGATTGTTCCATGATCTCTATTTAAATAGAATGGAGGGTCATTTGTCGATAATCGATTGTGATAAACTCTCTTGTAAAATCTCTTTGTAATATTTTTTCTTTTGCATTAAGAAATTACTCCAAGTGGTCACGTTAGTTGGGGTCATGGATGTTTCCCCGTAGGGTTTTTACCATGTCAAAACATTGCTGTGTTGATATTTTATATGGTTGTGTGAGTGGTTATTGAAGGTTTGCATCCTCTATGGGAATACCTGTGTTGTCAAACATGGAATCAAAGTTTGTTTGAAGACCAGTTCATGTTGTAGATCGAGATCGTGAAGCTGAGTTTCCTCATCTATGTTTCTTTCCATTTACATACATTTTTGAGCTGAGAGGATTATTCCATTACGTATGAAGCACTTGTTTCATTTAGGAACTCTTTTTGTTTCACTCAAAAAGTTTTTTTTTTTCAAAGATATGGCCATTTCAGCTAGATCCGGAGGTATAAAGCCTAAATATGCCATTTTAAGTATTTTGTTTGCAGAGTACTATTTCATTTTTATTTCAATTTTATAATGTTTGTTTCCAGGTTTCTACTCTTTTAGATATGCATATTCTATTTTCCCCGCACCCTATGCAATCTCAAAAAATTATAAACAGATAGGAAAAGGTGCATTTTTTGGGTAAGCTAACTGAGATCTAACCCTTATTGTCATAGAGAAACAAAACTTTTTTCTTGTGTGAAAATGGTTTTTTAATCATGTTCTCTAGGGCCATCTTTCACAAAAACAACACCCCCAATCCTCTTGCTAAACAATACAATATGTTTTTCTATCCCACTTGGTTAAAAATAACAATAAGATAACCCTTGTTGTCATCGAGAAGTAGAATTTTTTTCTTGTGTGAAAATAGGTTCTTTTTAGCAAGCAAGTTTGTCTTCCACAACAACAACAACACCAGTCCTCTTGCTAAAAAATAAAATATATTTTTCTATCCCACTTGGTTAACAACAACAACAACAATCCTCTTGCTAAACAATACAATATGTTTTGTTAGCCCACTCGATTAAAAGTTTCCTTATTAAGTAAGAGATCTTGAGTTCAAGTCTCTCTTTTTGTTACTATTTTTTTTTAAAGTTCATGCTTCATTGTAAAGTGTATTTCACTTCAACTATAAAAGTGAATCACTATAAGTAGATTTTAGAGTTATTTATTTTGCATGCAACTTTTCTTTTATAAAGCGACTTCATTTTAAAAGTGATCCCCACTTCTTTTTATAAAAGTTGGTCACTTTGTAAAGAAACTTACACCATCACATGGTCCTTTGGTTACCATTTATTCCTTTTTTAAAAGAGCATAGCTTTCACATCCAAAGTTCGTTTTCAATGTCGTTCTTTTAAAACTGCCTAATTTTTCGAGATCTTTCCATCCAGATCATCAGTTTCAGTTTTTAAATCCATATTATCCACATATTTAATATGGATTATTCAAGTAATCTTTTTCTTACCGACACCAACTACTTCCAATGGAAATCCCATATGGAGGATTTATTAAGAAGTAAAGGCTTGTACCAGATTACCTTGGGCAAGGAAACAAAACCTACTAACGTTGATAAGAAATTCAAATGGGATAATATGAATGATGAAACACATGGCATAATCAGAATGTCTATCTCTCATGATTTAAGGTTCCACCTCCAACAAATTGATAAACCCAATGAATCTTGGGAAAATATTGAATTTGTGTTTGGTAAACATAATATTATTCGAGCACAATAGTTAGAAAAGCAAGTATTGACGTTAAGTCCAAGTGACTTTTCTTGCATTAAAGACTATCTATCTAAGTTTAAAACACTCATAAGTTTATGTGAAAAATGTAAGATAAACATGGATAAAGAGTGTTTCATATATATTATCTTTCTAAGCTATGTAGTGCATATTTTTTGTTTGTATCTACCTTTTATGCCATGAAAGAGGCTCTAGGGACAACTTATCAAAAACCCAATCTTGATTCCTTTTGTGATGCTTTGATTAGAGAGAAAGATAAGCTTGTACAAATTGGAGTGATCAACACTGCAGGTACCTCCAACAAAGCCTTAGTCATCCATTAGAAAGATAAACCCAAGAATTCCAAGAAGAAACATCATCACCACAACAACAAGCAACATAAGGGTCCCAAACCCACTTAGACAACTTCCAATCCTAATGGTAACAAAGGAGAAACATATAAAAATAAGAAGACTGATAGACATTGGAACTTTTGTGATAAAGATGGTCATGATGAGTCCAAATGTTTCAAGCCGATGGCAACTTTAGAAGCAGCGATAAAGAAACACAACATCAATATTGATTCTTCTTCTTCTTCTTCTTCTTCTTCTCATGTACATGCACTTTCTGCTTTTGGTTTCTCCATCAATACAACTTATACTTCTTCTTATAATGAGTGTCTTATTGATTCTAGAGCATCTTATCATATGGCTAAGGATAAAGACATATTTTCTACTCCAAATGAACGTAACACCAAGAAAATATTTGTTGGTGATGATAGATCTCTTAGTGTTTTAGGATCTGGAACAATTCAAGTAGAAAATGATCATTTCAATGATGTATTATTTGTTCCAAGTCTTTCTTGTAACCTTCTATCATTTTATCAAATCACTCATTTAGGTCAAGGTAAAACTGTAGAGTTTTCACCTCACCAAGTTGTGATCAAGGATATAAAAGATCCTAATCATGTTCTTGCAACTGGAATTGATAATGATATTACCAAGTTGTACAAGTTTAACAACTTTGGGTCATCATCTTTTTCATCATTGTTTTTTGCTCATAGTGATGACTTGAGAAAACTTTGGCATGAGTGGTTTGGCCATATAAATTATCACTCATTGAAACAACTATGTAATCAACAAATGGTGACTGGTTCTCCTCCTATTTCACACAGAGAAGGTGTTTGTGCCAGTTTTGTTCTCCAAAAACATCATCGGGATAGATTTGACAAATGTGCCTCTTGGCACGCCTCGGGCCCTTTGCAACTTGTACACAGTGATTTGTGTGGTCCAATTTTTTCTCCTTCTTTTTCTGGGTGAAAGTATTTCATAACTTTCATTGATGACTTTTCCAGACGTACTTGGGTTTAATTATTAAAATTTAAGAGAAAGTTTTTTGACAAGTTTTTGGCCTACAAGGCCCTTGTAAAAAATCAATCTAGACATCGAATTCAAAGGTTAAGAACAGATAATGGAGGCGAATATGTGAACAATAATTTTACAAGTTACTTCATGACACAGGGCATCCAACTGAAACACACTGTTCCATATACACCACAACAAAATGGTGTTCCTGAGAGAAAGAAACGCACATTAAAAGAAATGGCTAATTGTATGGTTCAATCTAAGGGATTAAGTCTAACGTATTGGGTGGAATCCATCAATTGTGCAAATTACACATTGAATCACACTCCCACAAAGAATTTTAAAAATGTAACATCGAAAGAATCTTGGACTAAAATTAAAGAAGATGTAAGTCATTGATGTGTATTTGGCAGTATAGCATGGGCTCACATTCCTGATGAGAAAGGAAAGCATTGCAGACTAAAAGTGAGAAGTGCATATTTGTTGGTTATTTTGAAGATGTCAAAGGTTATAGAATTCTTCAACCACATTGCAATTAAATTATTATTGAAGAGATGTTAAATTTGATGAAAATATCTTGTCCTGCGAGCCTAATTCGGTGGTTGTGCCTTCTTTGGACTGTGAGCCTAATTCGACATTTGTGCCTTATTCCTCCTGTGAGCCATCTTTGGCCTTCGAGCCAAATTC
Organism: Picea glauca; assembly: GCA_000966675.3. Classification (NCBI taxonomy): domain Eukaryota; kingdom Viridiplantae; phylum Streptophyta; class Pinopsida; order Pinales; family Pinaceae; genus Picea; species Picea glauca. The sequence goes on along the minus strand of JZKD02S0668685.1, from coordinate 156,349 downwards.
GGCATTTGTGCCTTCTTCTATTCTGTATTCTTCTTCAGATGATGAAAGTGAGGATGAAAATCCACCTTCGCTTGTTCACCTTCCTCCAGATGAGTCCTTTGAACCTGAACCAACACCAGCTCAAGCTCCACCACTTCCTAGATGGTTATGTTCAACATGAGAAGCAGTTGGTGATCTTGTCAGTGATTCTTCATATCAGCGTCAGACACCTTCATAGTTCCAGCAAGCCTCTTCTCTTTTGGCTCAAGTTTCAGAGACTCATGATCCAGAGGCATTTGCAAAAGCTTCATGTCATCCATATTGGGATACATCAATGAATGAAGAGTATCGTTATTTAATGGAAAATGATACTTGGGATATTGTACCTCTTCTAAAAGGAAGAAAACTTGTCATATGTAAATGGGTCTACAAAACTAAGTATGCATAAGATGGAAGTGTTTAAAGACACAAGGCTCGGTTAGTTGCCAAAGGATTTTCTCAAGTTGAAGGAATTGACTATAATGAAACATTTGCCCCTGTAGACAAAATGAAGTCCATCCACCTTGTTCTTTCCCTTTCTACCTCGGATAAATGGGAATTCCATCAGATGGATGTTAAATCTACCTTCTTGCATGGAGATTTTCAAGAATAGTTTTACATGGAACAACCTCTCGACTATGTCCAGAATGACTCTTGCCTTGTTTTTTTCCTTAAGAAATATCTTTATCGTCTTAAGCAAGCTCCCCAATATTGGTATCCCAAAATGGATAGATTTATTATTGCCACTGGATTCTCTAGATGCCATTATGATCCTAATGTCTATACCAAGAAAGTAGGAAACCATCTCATAATCCTTGTCCCTTATGTTGATGACCTTATCCTTATTGGTAGTGACTAAAACATTTTAAACCATGTGAAAACCATCCTTGAGAAGAAATTTGTATTGACAAACTTAGGGGTTTTGCACTATTTCCTTAGCCTCCAAGTTTTTCAAACCAATGAAGGAATTTTTCTTTCCCAATCTAAGTATTCTTGTGACCTTCTTCATCGCTTTCACATGGATTATTGTAAACCAGCCCCTTCTCCCTTCAAGTCTGGATTCAAGCCTATTGCGACCTGTACTTATCCCAAATTTGATGCCACCTTGTACCCTTAGTTAGTTGGTAGCCTCGTATACTTGATTCATACCCATCGTGATATTTCCTTTGTTGTTGGTCTTGTTTCCCGGTATATGGAAACACCTCATGAAAGACATTGGAAATAAGCTAAAAGGATACTTCGATATGTCCATGGTACAATTTAGTACGACATACATTACAGTTCAAGGGGGACTCCTTTATTGGCTGGTTTCACTGATTCAGATTGGGTCGACGACCCTGATGATCAGAAGTCTACTGCATGTTATGTTTTCCGCCTTGGTTCAGGACCTGCCACTTGGCCCTGTAATAAAAAAAATAGGCCATTTCACTTTATTCAACATAAGCATAGCACCGAGCAACGGTAAATGCAAGTCAGGAATCCTTATGGATTTGACAGATTCTTTCAAAGTTTGGATTCCCGCAACAACATCCAACCATCATTTGGTGCGACAATCAGAGTTCCATCAAGATCTCCAAATACCCAATTCAACATCAATGCAACAAACACATCGAGCCACTCATGTATTTCATCAGAAATCTCATCCATGATCAAGTTATTGAAGTACTCTTTAGTCCTACATAAGATCAAGTTGCAGACATTTTCACAAAGTCTCTTATAGAAGAAATTTTTTCCAAACTTCGATCTATGTTAGGAGTTCAGGAAGTTGTCATCAAGGGGGGATAGGCTCTAATGCCTCCTTCCTTCTCCTATTGTGTCACTATTGTAAATCCTTCAATATTATCCCAAGTTGTTCTTAAGGGGTGATGTTAGGATATTTAGACACTTAAGAGTTAGTTAAGATCTACTTAGTCTAATGTGTCATTAGGTAAAAGTGTGTTTCTTAGTGTGTTTCTTTAGTATGCATTTGTAGTTAGGAAATCTGATGGTCACGATATGTTCCTGACATAGAGTGATCTGACGGTTCATATTTTCCTTGATCTTAACAACCATTGATATGTGGCTTAACACCTGATTGGTCCATGATCTATATTTAAAGATCCTGAAGGGCCATTTGTCGATGATTGATTGTGATAAACTCTCTTGTAAAATCTCTCTATAATCTTTTTCTTTTTCATTAATAAATTGCTCCAAATGGTCATGTTGGCTCGAGCCATGGATGTTTCCCCGTAGGGGTTTTACCACGTCAAAACATCAGTGTGTTGATCTTTGATCTGGTTGTGTGAGTGATTACTGAAGGTTTTCTTCCTCTGTTTCAATACCTGTGTTGTCGAACATAACCCACTTAAATAACCTTTACAAAAAACAAAACAATAATGATCCCCAATTTCTATCTCACACATAAAACACACCACACTCTGCCATTTCAGCCAATAATAGACCAGAAGTAATTGTGCTATGCAAGAGGCAATTTTCCTATACATCTTTGACCATTTATGTCATACACAATTTATGCAACAACCCCTAACCATCTTAACTTTCTTTTAAAAAACAAAATAGTAAGCATCTCCCAATTCTCTTTTGCATATACAACACACCCAAAAGATATTACATCCCACCATTCTAGCCAACAACAAATCATAGGTATTGCACTATGCATGAGAGGAACTACTTGCACTTGTCTAAAAACACATAAATTTATATGCAACCAAACTGATTCAAACAAATATGGTACATACACATGATTTCTTACCCTCTGGCAAAGATTTGTAGAAGACCAAATTCATGTCTTGCAAGTTGCCAATTGTAGCATTTGCAAATTCCAAAGAACCTTGTCTTTCTAGATCATATCACACTATATCATGATAAAACATAAAAAACTAAGAAATTACTTAGAACAAGTTAATCAATTAAAACTCCTTTCAATCTATAAAATCCCCTGCACAGACAAATGCCATATAGTACACATAAATCCCTTTAAAATTTATGCATCGTACTAAATTTAAAGAGGACTCTAAAAAAAATTATATATATATATATATATATATATATATATATATATATATATATATATATATATATATATATATATATATATATATATATATATAATAAAAAAATAAATAATAATTATTTGTCTACATATTGTATAATAATAAATACATTTGCATATTGTCTAGCCAATAGTTTTCAATATCCCCATTCAACAACAGACACAGTGGAAAGCTTCGGAAATTGAGATCGTCTCGAAACTTTGACACTCGTACCTACACCCTTTCTAGGCATGCTCTACAACTACATAATTAAATTGCTTATTAAATTTTCATTATTGGCCCGACAATTAGATCTTGTTCTAAACATACAATTAGAACACATGAAATAAAATTTAATTTCTCACAACAAAGTTAAACTATGGAAAAAATTGATATTTGTTTTCATCAAAAAAACAAAATCATGGTCAACTCAAAACCAATTGAACCCTAGGCCTTCGGCGGGGAATACTAATGATTTCACTGATTAGCAAGGTGTTCTACATCTCAGTATGGGGCAGATGTTGTCACGTTAGTGTTATTGCACCAAGAGTAGTGAGGTGTTGTACACGACAATATGGAGGAGATGTTGCCACATTAGTAGTGAGGTGCTCTACAAGACAATATGGGGGATATGTTTCCACATTAGTTTTTGTTAGATTAGATAATGTTACATTAAAAAAATAAAAAACGATAATAAAAGTAAAGTCAATTCAATTAAACAAAAATTAAATAACTACATAAGTACGTATTTACATACCTGTTGAAATGTGCCAACTAATTTCCCACGGATTGTATATGGGAAATTTCAGGGATGATTTTAAGGATGGAAATTTATATTAAAATGTAGAAACATGGGCTAATCTTACTAGTCCCTAATATGCAAAATGTAAAAATTGTGGCGATAGTTTTGTAAAAATATGCAAATTTATAAGGATTTTATATAGCTTCTATAAAATTTTGACGATTTTTAAGGGAAAATAATTTTAGTCTATCGAATTTGGGAGAATCAGTTTTTGAAAAAATGGAAATTGGCGAATCTTTTTTGAGGAAAAACCATGGAAAATTAGCCCAGTTGCAAAATTTAGCCCCTAAAATCATCTTTCTACCTTTGGTTGAGACAAAATCAACTCAAAATAAAATATGGATAGGTGCACATTAAATTTTTCAGTTTTGTGTAACTGTGGGAGAGATGTTATAAATCTATGTAAGCCCGAAGAGGCAAATAGAGTGTGTGAGATATGGTTGTAATCATGTTTGGCTATTGTAATTCTCCCTTTAACAATAAGAATATTGATTATCATTTTCCCATGAATATTTTTCTTTTCAAGGGTTTTACCACGTAAATTGTTGTGTTCTTTATATGATTGTTATTGTCTTTTGTTAATTTCTTCCATTAAATATATTCATTAAATATATTTGTGTTTCTGCTTCCACTACATAACAAGTGGTATCACATCTTAGAAGGAAGCAAATACTTTTTTCTCATTAAATATTTGTAGGACGGAGGATGGATTCATTGTAGGGGCGATAGTTTATTGTATATCCCAGGTAAGTCGGTTCAAGGGGGGCGATAATCTTCCCTAAAATTTTCTATGGATCATCACACCCTAAGATTATCGCTCCTCACATCGTGCACAGGGCGCAATAATGGAAATAAACTTATGATCATTGCACATTGTAACTCTTGGGTTGGGAAATAACATGTGATCATCATTTCTCACACTTTACTAAAGGCGTGATACCCATGGAAAGTCGTTTGACATGAGGTATGATTCTTCACCACCTTGGAAAATCGTTTGACACAAGGTATGATTCTTCACCATCGTGGAAATTCATGGTATGAAAGCGTAATTTTCTTTCATTAACCACAAGATACGATTTATAAAGGATCTCCTTTATAAATAAATGGGTGGATGTCTTATCAAATTATTTTTATGAGAGGTGGATGTTTTTTTTTTTAATAAAAGGTTTTAAAAGATATATTAATTTTTTTTTTGGAAAACATTTTTTTGGTTCAACCTTAAACCGTTTAATTAATATTTTGGGTTTCAACTTTGAAATATAAGATAATTCCTCCATATTAAAAAGAATAGTATTATAAGTTGTGGTTTTGGGAGTATGTGCTAATGGAAAAAGTAAAGAGTTCAAAGTTTGACGTAGAGAAATTCAACAGGAAAAATAACTTTGAGCTATGGAAGCTCAAAATGCGGGATCTACTTTTGCAACAAGGATTGCAAAAGGTATTGTTGGAAAATTCATAGAAACCCATGGGTATGCTAGACGAGGATTGGGAAGATTTGGATTAAGGAGCTCTTAGTACCATTTGTTTGTGTCTGGCATATGAAGTTTTGTTTAACATCATTGGAGTGAAAATAGTAGCAGACTTATGGGTAAATATGGAAATCCTTTATATGACAAAATAGTTGACGAACATAATCTATTTGAAGATGCATCTATACCATTTGTGAATGAAAGAAGGTACAAAATTGATGACCATTTAAATAATTTTAATACTCTTACATGTCAGTTGACTACTATGGAGTTAAAATTCAAAGATGAAGATAAGGAAGTCACACTATTATGTTCATTTCTTGAGTCTTGGGATTATTTAGTCACTTGTATTAGCTTAAGCACAATAAATGTTCTTGATTATGATATTGTTGTGGGAGCTTTGTTGTCTAATGAAACATGAAGGAAATCTAGTTTAGAAACCTCAACATCAGAAGCAATGGTGGCTAGAGGGAAATCTATAGAAAGATGGAAGAATCAAAGAGGTACGTCAGGATATAAGTCAAACGGCAAGAAGAGTAAGTTAAAATTTTGGTACTGTAACAAATCAGGGAATCTCAAGAAGGATTGCTATAAAAGACAACACATGTCCAAAGAGGACTCCACAAAGGAAAAAAATTAAGCTGAAACAAGTCCAGGTATGGTTGATGAGGTATTATCTACTTGTAATGTTTCACAACATCATGAGGATTGGTTTATAGACTCTGGTGTTTCCCATCATATGTGTCTTCATAGAAATTGGTTCTCAACTTACCAATCTATTGATGATGGTGTTGTTTTTATGGGAAATGATTTTTCATACAAAACTCTTGGGGTCATTAGGATCATGATTAAAATGTATGATGGTACTATAAGAACATTAACAGAGATGAGGCATGTACCTAATCTTATAAAGAGCCTAATATCTTTGGGAGTTATAGATTATGGTGGTTATAAATGTACAGTTCAAGGTGGAGTATTGAAGGTGTCCAAAGGCATCTTAGTAGTTATGAAGGCTAAAAGGATTGGGAATATTTATCATCTAGAAGAATGAATTGAAATAAATCAAGAAGCAATATTATCTAAAGGTGGAAGTGACTCTACTTGTTTATGGCATCAACGTTTGGGTTATATGAGCGATAAATGGCTTAAGGTATTGGTAGACCGTAAGTTACATCCAAGGTATTGAATTTTTTCAAGCAATGTATTTATGGAAAACAATGTAGACAGAAGTTTAAAATAGGAAGATATAATAGTAAAGGTATCCTTGATTATATTCATTCAGATTTTTTGGGACCATATCCTAAAGTTTCTTTTGGAGGATCATCATATTTTGTAACATTTATAGATGATTACTCTAGAAAGGTGTGGATCTATTTACTATAAAGAAAATTTGATTTATTTAATGATTTTAAGTAATTTAGAGATTTGGTAGAAAATAACATTGGCAGGAAAATCAAATGTTTGAGAAAATATAATAGAGGTGAGTTCACATCCTTGGAATTTGAAAACTATTGCAAGGAAGTTGGGATCAAAAGGCATAAAACCACGGTTTATACTCATATCAAAATGGTGTTGTTGAATGCATGAATAAGACTTTTCTAGAGAGAGAAAGGAGCATGCTTAGTAATGCCAAGTTGAAACAAGAATTGTGGGAAGAAGTAGTTCTTACAACATGTCATCTAGTAAATTGATCACTATCAACTGCAATAGACTATAAGATTCCAAAAGAGGTATGGACATGTCACCCCTGTGATTATTCAATTCTTAAAACTTTTGGTTGTGAGGCCTATGCTCTTATTCTTGAGAATCAATGTTCTAAGTTAGATCCTAAATAAAAAAATATGTCTTTGTTGGGTATGGTGATGGAGTTAAGGGATATAGATTGTGGGATGCTACTACCAACAAAATCATCATTAACAAATATGTTTTATTTGATGAATTGTCACTCATAAAATCAGATGTAGATGTTGAAATGAAATAGGTAGAAGTACCACAAATTCAGTAAATTCAATTAGAGACTTGATCATCTATGGGAGAGGAGTAGCATAAATATGTTCATGAAGAAACTCCTGCAAAATAAGATGAGGATACAAAAAAAATCAGGAAATTGAGGAAATGTCACAACAATCTCTACGAAGATTTACACGAGTCAGAAATTTTCGTAAGAGGTATGAAGATTATTCTTCATCATTTTCTTTGATTTCTAATGATGGAGAACCTATTTTTTATCGGGAAGGAATGGAGGTATCTAATAGTGCTAAATGGAAAGTAGCAATGAAAGAAGAAATTGATGTCTTATAGAGGAATAAAACATGGGACCTAGTATAACTTTCAAAGGACATGAAGCTTGTCAGTTGCAAGTGGGTTTAAAAATTGAAGAAAGGTGTTGATGATAAAGTTGAAAAGTACAAAGCAATATTGGTAGCAAAAGGGTATTCTCAAAAGGAAGGTATTGATTTCCATTAAAAAATTTCATGAGTTGTTAATCTTGTTTCAATTTCTGTTGTGTTAGCAGTGGTTTCTTTACTTGATCTTGAGATAGAGCAACTAGATGTTAAAACAATTTTTTTGCATGGAGATTTGGATGAGGAAATATATATGGAACAACAAGAAGAGTTTTTTCAGGATCATAATAAAAGGTTTGCTTGCAAACTAAAAAAGTCATTTTATGGCCTGAAGCATTCTCCCAGGAAATGGTACAGGAAGTTTGATTCCTTCATGGTGAGCCACAATTTTACAAGAAGTGAGTATGACCATTGTGTTTACTTTAAAAAGTTGAAAATGGCATATTCATTATTTTGGTATTATATGTTGACGATATGCTTGTAGAAAGAAAAAACATGGTTGAAATCAACAGGTTGAAGACTCAGTTGGCTAGGAAATTTTATATGAAGGATCTAGGAGTAGAAAAACAAATCTTGGGTATCAAAATACACAGAGACAGGAAAAATGGTAAGTTGTGGTTATCACAACGAAAGTATGTGGAGAAAATACTTATGACTTTCAAGTTGAATAATGTGAAACTAGTAAAAATCCTTGTGGCTTCCCATTTCAATATTTATTCAATTTTATGTCTTACTGATGATGAAGAAAATAAGTAAATGTTTTGTGGGGATTCGAGAGAACTATTTTAGGGTTAAACTTTAATGAAAGCTTGAACTGTGAATTATTGAGCATAATATGATTGAAGTTTGTCTATCATATTCCTTCTTATTTTGAATGAAATACTCTTTTAAAGTTCTCTCAATTGTGGACCTTCATTTTTCCTTCTTATGAATGTGATCAAAATTATATTATTGTGATGGATGTGAGAATTTTATCATTTTTCATATAATCGTTATTATATTTCTATACAATATTCTGCATATTTTGTATTTTAGTCTTTGAAGATTCTTGATCCTCTTCTCACAATTTTTATTTTGTTAATATTTTATCTATCAATCAGTACTATTTTATATTTTTTTAGTGATAAAGATTTGAGTATCTCTTAAGTACCCCTTTTTTTAGTGATAAAGATTTGAGTATCTTTTAAGTACCCCATTATTTCAATTTTTCAAGCATTGAGATAAATATTTCAGCCAAAGAGGAGTACCACCTCTATAAAAACGTAGGAGAATTAATATCCTTGGGAGGTTGATGAGGTTGATGTTTGGATCTTGACAAATCTAAACATCATCATTAGTCCTCCTATGATGTTTTCCTTGGAAAATGAGGCTCACCCACCAACCACAATAGAGATAATACAATTGGACTCAACAAGGTTAGAACCAGAAACCTCATGGAAAAATTTACCTTCAAAAGTCTATTCAAACCAATAGAGCTAATCCACCAACCTATTTATTCCACAAGAGAAATAAAATTAATGAAATTCCATTAATTCACATTAAATTTAATGAATTAAATATTCTTATGATTAATTGAATTTCCATAATTAATACAAATATATTATCACCTTACAAATATTAATTCACAAATAAAATTTACAATTGAAATAAATTTTTTAATTTAATTTTTTTTGTAAATTGCTAATTATCTATTCATATTCACATGAAAAGTACACATATTTGTCCAAATCCATAAGATAACTTATCACCCCTTCCTTAAAAAAAAATGTTCTTAATCTAAGATTTTGAAACGTAACTCTAAGAAGATGGCCATAGAAGTTATGAACGTAGAATTCTTCAAGAATAAAGGAAGAAAATTTTGTGTATTAGAAGTCCATCCTCAAGCTCTGAGTCCACATCAATTGGAGTTGATGGAATTCCTATTACCTTCGTTCTCTAGTCTTCTTCCCACTGGATCACCATCCTCTATGACAATTAGTTACTCTACCTCTACATCTTACCTCGTTGCTTCCTCGTTTTCCAAAACAATGCCATAAATATTATTAATTATATAGCCATACTTAAATTCTAATTCATACATCCTTTAAAAAACATAATTCTCATTAATCCCTTTGCTCTGAATTCCAAAAACTACTAATTCATTGATATAGGAATACAAGTCTATAGTTTTGATCTAAATTGACATCAAGATAAGAAAACATGAAAATTTTGAAAATAAACTTCAATTATGATTTTGGTGACATTTAGTGACAATAATACTAGCATAGCCACAAGTCACTTGTGGCTGGTGAACGCCGAAATAACCAAGCCTTGTGCATTAAATAACTACAGAACCATGTGCATTAAATAATTGACGAGGTAATGCGACGCGGTAAGAGCTCTAGGCAAGAAAATCCCACCCAGTAAATAATAGTTGGAGTAAAAATCGTGGTTGTTAAACTTGGGCTCTTTAGAAAATGAAACGTTAATCACTCAGAGGTGGCAATCAGCTAGCCATCATAGTAAATTTTAAATATGATTAAGTAAAAGTAAAAAAAAAAACATGTAAACGGATGTCTTAATAATAGTGAGGAAATTAGTGGTTGAAATCACAACCATTGATTTATTGGGACAACTAAAAATATTCCAACAATATTTAATCTTGTCCATACAAAACTGATTAAGTACTAAAAACATATTAAATGTGCCCATTGTCAATAGGTGTACGCCTTTTGGTGTAATTATGCTAGAGTGAAAAGGAAGAAACACGTACAATTAAGCATTCTCAAATTCTCCTCCTAATGAAATGAGGACCATACTTTAAGAATTATGGGATTTAATTGGATTATAATAATAATAATAATAATCTATTTTTAAGGTCACGGCCAAGCCAGCACACCAAATTGGTGTATGAGACCCCCTTGTTTGTGGGACAAGGGACCCCCCTCCACCCAGCGATTTGACTGGTAAAGTCTACGAAGGTATACATACCCTACCCCCCTCTGGATTTGAACCTGTGACCTCTTAAGAAGAAACACATGTTCTTAACCATTAGGCCCACTCAGGCTGTATAAAAATATATGTTGTGTGTGCTCCACTAGGTTCTACAGATCTGTATGTGCTTCTCAGCCGCCATCATCATAATAATTCATTATAATGATTGTTTAAAATATATTGTTAAAAAAAGTTAAATTAAATTCAAATTTTAATTAAAAAATTATAAATCATAAATTCAAGTCACATTTCCAATCCAACCACAAGTTATAAATTCAAATTTAATCAAATTCCAAAAATATATTATATATATCATAAATTTTAATTATTTAATAATAATAATGATAATTTGTAATGTAATAAAATTTTAATTATTTAAATAAAAATTTTAATTATTTAGAATATATAAAAAGAGGTGATAGATTTAAAGGGTGTTGTTTAACTATTGCAAGTTTTTTTTTGTTGGAATCAAGCTACATAAATCTACACGAAATCATAATTTTTTGTTGTTTAAATTGAGTAGAAAACATACAGTTCTTACAACATGTTATCTACTAAATTGATCACCATCAACTTCAATAAAGTGTAAGATTCCAAAAGAGGTATGGATAGGTCACCCTTGCAATTATTCAAATCTTAAAACTTTTGATTGTGAGGCTTATGTTGTTATTCTTGAGAATCATCGTTCTAAGTTACATCCCAAATAAAAAAGATATATATAATTTTTGGGTATGGTTAAGGAGTTAAGAGATATAGATTGTGGGATACTACTACCAAGAAAATAATCATTAACAGAGATGTTGTATTTGATGAATTGTGACTCATAAAATCATATGTAGATGTTGAAATTAAATAGGCAGAAGTACCACAAATTCAATAAATCCAGTTGGAGACTCGATCATCTACATGAGAGGAGGAACATGAAGATGTTCATGAAGAAACTCCTACAAAATAAGATGAGGATACCAAAAAAAATTCAGGAAATAGAGGAAATGTCGCAACAATCTCTACGGAGATCTAGATGGGTTAGAAATTTTCCTAAGAGGTATGAAGATTATGCTTCATCAATTTCTTTGATTTCTAACGATGGAGAGCCTAGTTGTTATCAAGAAGGAATGGAGGTATCTAACAGTGATAAATGGAAAGTAGTAATGAAAGAAGAAATGGATTCCTTAGAGAGGAATAAAACATGGGAACTAGTAGAAATTCCAAAGGACAGGAAGGTTGTCAGTTGCAAGTGGGTTTAAAAATTGAAGAAAGGTGTTGATGATAATGTTGAAAAGTACAAAGCAAGAATGGTAGAAAAGGGGTATTCTCAAAAGGAAGGTATTGATTTCCATGAAATTTTTTCACCAGTTGTTAAGCTTGTTTCAATTTGTGTTGTGTTAGCATTAGTTTCTTTACTTGATCTTGAGTTGGAGAAGCTAGATGTTAAAACAACATTTTTACATGGATATTTGGATGAGGAAATATATATGGAACAACCAGAAGGTATTTTTAGGATCACAATAAAAGGTTTCTTTGCAAACTCAAGAAGTCATTGTATGACCAGAAGCATTCTCCCAGGCAATGGTACAAGAAGTTTGATTCCTTCATGGTGAACCACAATTTTACAAGAAGTGAGTATGACCATTGTGTTTACTTTAAAAAGTTGAAAAATGACATATTCATTATTTTGGTGTTATATGTTGATGATATGCTTGTAGCAAGAAAAAACATGGTTGAAATCAACAAGTTAAAGACTCAGTTAGCTAGGACTTTTTATATGAAGGATCTAGAAGCAACAAAACAAATCTTGGGCATGGAAATACACAGTGATAGGAAAAATGGTAAGTTGTGGTTATCACAACAAAAGTATGTGGAGAAAATACTTATGAGGTTCAGAATGAATAATGTGAAACTAGTATAAATCGCTTTGTCTTCCCATTTCAAGATTTCTTCAAGTTTATTTCCTAGTAATGATGAAGAAAATGAGTATATGTCTTGTGGGGATCTGAGAGAACTATTTTTGAGTTAAACTTTAATGATATCTTGAACTTTGAATTATTGAACATAAGATGATTGAAGTTTGTCAATCATATTTCTTCTTATTTTGAATGAAATACTCTTTTAAAGTTCTCTTGATTGTGGACCTTCATTTTTCCTTCTTATGAATGTGATCAAAATTATGATATTGTGATGAGAATTTTATCATTTTTCTCATGTAATCTTTTTTCACCATTATTTCAATTTTTCAACCATTGAGATAGAGATAATTCAATTGGACTCAACTAGGTGACCTCATGGAAAAATATACCTTCAAAAGTTTATTCAAACCAATTAAGTTAATCCATTAACCTATTTATTCCACATAAAAAAATAAAATTAATGAAATTTCATTAATTCATTAATTTCCATAATTAATGAGATATATTATCACCTTATAAATATTAATTCACAAATTGAAATTACAATTGAAATAAATTTATTTAATTTACAATTTTTTTTAAATCAACTAATTATGTATTCATATTCACATGAAAAGTACACATAGAAATTACAATTCAAATAAATTTATTTAATTTACAAATTTTTTTAAATTAATTAATTATCCATTCATATTCACATGAAAATTACACATATTTGTCCAAATCCATAAGATAACTTGTCACCCCTTCCTTAAAAAAGAAATATAGACATGTTCTTTATTTCCTAGTCTATGAATAAACTTATTACTCTATATAAAATCCTATCTAGTCTTATGTTTTTCTTTAAACAAAATCTGAGATTTTAAAAGGTAACTCTAAGAAGATAGCTATAGAAGTTATGATCAAAGAATTATTCAAGAATCATAGACTTATTACTCTACATAAAATCCTATCTAGTCTTATGTTTTTATTTAAACAAAATATAAGATTTTAAAAGGTAACTTTAAGAAGATAGCCATAGAAGTTATGATCAAAAAATTATTCAAGAATAAAGGAAGACAATTGCACCATAAATTTTGCAATTTCGTATGTTAGAAGTCTGTCCTCAAACTCCGAGTCCACATATGGAATGGCCATTGCCTTCGTGTTGATACTGAGAGGGGGGTGAATCAGTATCAAGTACAATTTAAAACCTTTTTCAACTTATACTTAAACCATTCA